>JZKD02S1879225.1:3347-13791 GCA_000966675.3 Picea glauca
TAATTATTCTTTTTTAATTGATTGTTTAGTTTATTTATTAAATTTAAAAACTAATTTTCAATTACATAAATTAAAAAAATTAGTGAATTTAAATTCATATTAATTAATTGGTAAAAAACAAATTTGCCATATTTTCTATCACATTATATATCCTCTATGTATAACCTATCAAGTGTCAGTGACATTTAATGAAATGCCTCGGTAGCAAGGAAATGCACAGGAACTAATGCAAGGATAGGATATTTAAAGAGTAGGTTAACGCGATTTAAAATTGAATTACCATAAATAAAGAAAATAGAGAAATAACGTAGCTACCATGTAGCATGACAAAATAGAGAAATAACGTAGCGAACTTGATTTATGCAAATAAGTCCACTCACTAAATCACTATTAACATAGTTAGAAATCCATTGGAAAAATAAAACTAAATACGGGTGTATTAGTTTTGTGTCATTATATATTGATAATAAATTGGAAGGTTACATTAATGTAAGTTTATTGTCCCCGAGGTTTAGAGCAATAGGTGAGGGAGTGTGTTGTTAAGGTACTCCTTAAGTGAAAGTCACCTGTTTGAAACCTTTGGAGACACCTTAAATTCAGCCATGTTAAGGTTCAAGATTACCAAAAAAAATAAAAATGTAAGTTTATTATTTTTATCTTGTCATGTTTGAAATAAAAAATATATTGTAATAAAGTATATAGTATTTAGGGATAGTATTTAGTCTCATGTATGGAATTAGGGCTAGATGTTACTTTAAATAACATGATTCCACAACTATAACCTTAACTATGACACATGACTTTCTTGTAGATATTATTTAAGTTGAAAGAGTCTTTTGGTCCTAGAGTAAGACTTAAAACCAATTTTTATTGGCTGAGAGCTCAAAACTACTTTTAATTAGCCCATAGTTCATCTTCCACAAATGTAAGGAAACATGTTAATGGCCCAAGACCTAAAAGCATTTGGTATGAGTGAAAATTTGCCCCTTTATGAACCACCAACGAGAGCTTTAAGGTGGTGTGGTTTTCCTTGAATAAAGGTTAAAGAGTAATTGGTAGTTGTATATGGTCTCATGTATGGGACTAAGGCTAGATGCTACTAGAAAGAACATGATCATACTTCTATAATCTCAATGATGATAGTACTAGATACTGACTTTTGCAAATATTATTTAGGTTGAAACCACATTTTGATCTTGGAATAAGACCTAAAACTGCTTCTAATTGGCTTAAATATCATCTCCGTGAGATGTTACAAGGAAATAGGTTATGGTCCAAGACTCAAAAGCATTTGGTAGGAGTGAAAGTCTCCCTCCTTACAGAACACCAATGAGTCATTTTAGGTGGCGTGGTTTTCCTTGAATATTGGTGATGAGTTAGCCTACATTTGTGGATAACAACCAATGATGGTTTTCCTCACTATCGGTTGACCACTGAGTTATGATAGGTTTTTCCACCTTCGGAAAAAATAGAGTGTCAAAATTTAGACCTTCCCTTAGGATGAATCTAAATGGCGATGGTTTTCAAGGAAAGAATTAATAGCTCTGAGATTCGAAGTAACTTTGAACAAAAATCTGCCTCTAATTTTGTGAAAAGTTATTCATTCTTGTATTTGTAGGAAAAATCAAACTAGAAATTAAATCTTGGACTTGGACAAGTCAGATGCACAAGGGGGAAACACATTTTTGGGGATTGGGAACTCATTCCAACACCTATGCAATTCGAACTCATGACCTGGAAAGACACCCCTAGTTTCCCAAAACAAAACTCAACTAGACATACTCACTTGTCAATAAGAGAATGTAAAAATAGTAATTTTTCCTGATCGTACAAAGTCATGCCATTAGAATACGATACATTATATTGTGGCTTGTGCTTTTTTGGATTTATTTATACACGATATGTGCTTGGAATTTGAAAGACTAGAAAAAAAAAAATGCAACTACTAGTGTTCCTTTAGATTATCCTTAGAGTTAGGGTGTCATTGCATCCACCATTATGTGCAAACCTTTACTCAAATTTGTACACTTTAATTTTTTTTTTTTGCACTACTAGAGATTTTATCTTAATTATTGAATCATGAAATCAAGAATTAATTAAACATTCTAAACGAGTACTATTCAGAACAATCTTCTTTATGATGATTATTATTATTTAGATCAGCAGTCAATGCATGAGAAACTTAACAAGCCAATTTCATATACAAGTGTAGATGAGGATGAAATTATACATAAACAAGTTCAACATTCTCTTTCCAAGACAATCGTCAAACCTTGAAAATAAATCAGGAACAATAAACACATAATAAATATTGAAGTATTGGATATGATAAGAAAGTAACTTTTCATACTCTATATTATTCTAAGAAAGTAACTTTTCATACTCTATATTATTCTAGACGAGTCCACAACCCAGTTATCAGTACAAAGAATTTAATGATGAAAGAGGTAACAGAGTTCGCAAGCCTGGAAACAAAAACAGAAACTGTAGCATCCCGTCGTCAGGTGGCTGCATTTAGTACAGTCCAGATTACTAAATCATTTGACACGCCCTATCTTCTGAAGTTCTCAAGTAATACCTCTCGCTCTGTCAACAATTACCAGGACTCAGTGAAGACAGACTGAAGAGAAGAGATTCTTATTTTAACATGACAAACAGTACCGCCACTGTCTTTTCGTCCTATATAATATTTTCATAACTAAATCAAATCTCTCCTCAGATTTACTTTAGCTTGCCCGTGAAGCCACCTCGTATTGCATTAAAATTTAGATTTTAGTAATTAAATTAGGTTTTTTTGGGGTATGATTTGATTTTTTTGTTTGTCACCATCGTTTTAATTATGTGATAAACAATTGGTCAATAATTATTATCAAATTAAGTTTTTAAGGATATAATAAAATTTAGTTTTTAAGGATAAATAAATTATAAAAAATTTAGGAAATAAGTTATTTTTTTATTATTTTAGTAAAAAATAAAACTTATATAATTATTTAAATTATATATAGAAATTTAGTTTTTCAGGGATAATTTTTAAGGATAAAGAAATTATAAAAATTTTAAGAAGTAAGTTTTTTTATTAATATTTTATTAAAAAATTAAAGTTTGTAAAATTATATAGATTATATATAGAATATATTTTTATATTAATATTAATAATAATAATCTAATTTTAAGGTCACTCTCAAGTTAAATACCAAATTGGTGTATGTGGGATAAAGGACTCCCTCCTATTTGAATGTTAAAGTCTATATAGATATACATATCCTATCCCCTCTTTAGATTTGAACTCTTAATTTTTTTAAGAAGAAACACATGTTATTCACCTTCGATCTTCAACTAAATTTTCCAAAATTCTAACAAAGGCTTTTCCAAAAATCTCATCTTTAAAGTTAATGTGATAGTAGTCATCATCACCACATAGAAGAACAATTCAAAGAATACATAGTATGAAAGCATAGCTATCTATTTGTCTTTGACTTTCTTAGCATAGAATAACAATTCAAAGAATACATAGCATGGAAGCATAGCTATCTATTTGGCTTTGGTTTTGACTCTCTTGGATGCACAACCGTTCACAATCCCACCATTGATTATATTTTTTTTATTCAAAATATTACAATTCTCTTACTATATATATATATATAGGTTTAAAATTTAGAAGTATTATGCATGGCAATTGATAATATTAATATCATATATTAAATATATTATATTTAAACATTTTATTAGGAGATGAGTACTATTATTATAAAATTTAAAAAAAAAATACTTATTGTTAAATTTGATATATATGAGTGTAGATTTTTCTTATCTTTGGATCTATTATGTGTAGAGGGATTAATCTCTCAAGGTATTAACCTTTCTTCAATTTTTTTAATTTAAAAAATGTTTTCAAGGACATGGTCTTTTAGTACATAGTAGATTTGAGGTTAAGATGGATCTACACTAGTATTATGTCAAGTGTTAACTCCATGTCAAACATTGAAATAATGACACACATCTCCCTCAAATTATGAAGTAGAAAGCCCTCAAATAAGAATTTTTTTTATTTCCAATTAATATATATATATATATATATATATATATATATATGTTTCTCTCTATAAGGTTGATATAAACTTATTTTACTTTAACTTGATATTGAAGTATTTAATTTATGGCCAACATGGAAATGTTTTCTTGGTTATTATTTTTTTTTTTTTTAGATGTCACTTGTCAACACTATGTTTTGCAAAGTTTTTTTGGTTTAGAAGTAAGGCCTGAAAATGTTTCTCAATGGCTAAGAGCTCTTCTAGCTTAAAAGTAGGGAAATAGGTTAATAGCCAAAGACCTAAAGACATCTTGTAAGAATGTATGTATGCTTCTTTATGGACCACTAATAAGTTATTTTAGGTGTCATGGTTTTCCTTAAATGATGATGATTAAGCAATCTACATTCATGAATAATAATTAATGAAAAGTGTTCTAACTACTAATTAAGAGTCAAATTATGATAAATTTTACTACTACTTACTAAAATAATAAACCTATCATTTATCTCAATCTGATATCTATAAACCATCAATAGGATAAAGTCTCGCAATTGAATCCTTCTATATCGTACCTTAGCATTTAATTGAGTTGTCTGTAATTTTCAGGGATGTGTCATACTTGTAGTTGATTCATTTCTCTTGGTTAGCTTTCACCATAATGGAGTTCACATTAGTGAACAAGTTATAGGTATTCTAGCTCACATGTTTTCACACTGGGATTTCCAAGTTCTATGAGTTTTCAACATCGAGATTTAGATCTTTTTAGGAAGTTCTTCATGGAGAATGATCTCAAGAGTTGTGCTTACTACTTTGCAGTGCTTACTACTTTGCTGGTATTATTGTTGGAACTTATGAATGAGGGGGGATATGTTAGCCATGACACCCTATACAATCATGAATTCCTAGCACACCACCTTTGTGTAATTCACATTATCGGATATAGGATTTATCCTAAGTGTGTTTCTAGATCCTATTTTGCCTCTTCCTACCTTATCTCCTGATGAGGTGTCGATACGAGAGAAATTGAGATAGTTTCATTCATGTATTATATATTTGTATCATTGAAATCAATACAGTAAAAATAAGCGAGATGGCTTAAGGCCTTTTCCATCAAAGTTCTTGTACTTGTTTTTGTTATCTTTCTTATCAAATGAGACATATTGCAATACCCATGCTAAGATATATGAGTTGAATATTTTAACCCTTTAAAAATTCAAGTATATAACTCAACACATATATATATCTACACACAATATATTAACTCTCATAATTTGATGTTCACTAAATATAAAAAACTCGAATTCGATTTTTGGTATGTATAACCATTTGTGTGTGTCTATGGTGTCAAACATCACCATATATCACATGTCCCAAACCATTGTTGTTGACTCCCCAATGCTAATATGTTTGAGTTGAATTTTTAACCCTTTTAAACTTCAAGTATATAACTCAATATTTATAAGCTCGCACACAATATATAACCTCTCATAATTTAATGTCCATTGAATATAAAAGAACCAAATTAAGTTTATATATATATATATATATATATATATATAGATATGGGGCACAAAACATCTCCCATATCTTGCATGGCCTAAATCATTGTTACCTAAAATTGGATAAAAGCATTGCCGATGATCCAATGAGTTCATTGAAATGATATTTTGTTGTTGTTCATGTCCTTCTATGTAGGTTGTTATATTTCTTCAATATATGTAGGGTATCCATGTTCATTCAATTGTATGGTGCATGTCCATTTTGAGGAAATGATATTTTTGTTGTTGTTCATGTCCTTCTATGTAGGTTGTTGTATTTTTTCAATATATGTAGGGTATCCGTGTTGATTCAATTGTATGGTGCATGTCCATTTTGAGGACAATATGATTATTGGATGCAACTAATGTCATTATTCTTACTATCCAGTTATGCAGGCCAATGTCATATTTGTTTAATATATGAAAAGTTATGCGTGATCCAAACAGCCTTTTTTATTCTGACAAATCCAAGATAATTTCAACTCTATGCAATTCCCTAAAACACACCAATGAAAAAACATGTAAGATTAGCAATGTAGACTCTTGATGGTAATGACCTTGTAAGATAATTTCAACTCTATACAATTCCCTAAAACACACCAATGAAAGAACATGTAAGATTAGCAATGTAGACTCTTGATGGTAATGACTTTATAAAAATAAAATTGTACAAGACATGTTTCCTTAATTTTGAGATTTTTTTTATGAAACAAACTAAAGACTTTGAAACCCTCTTTGCATGAATTGTATATGTAGTAAATGTAGGGTGATTCATCTATGGTGGATAATAATTTATTCAAAGTTTGAGAAAAGACCGTTTCACTACATATGCCCAGGGTTGGAATTTTACTGAAAAATTGACTGTCAAATACTGTTGAATTTTTTTATCAAACTGTCTCATAAAATGAGAAACCAACTTGCTAGACAATATTTATGATGTTTAATAATGTTTGTGATTCGTCATTAATTTTTACATGCAGTGGGGATATATGTTGGTAGGGTTGGAATTTCCATCAGTCACTTCAACTTACCTGGAAGCGGGTGGTGATTAATGCAATATTAAATCTTACAACACAGATCCACCCACCTCCATTTTGGATTCACCACGGTCTGATACTCTCTGCAAAATTGATAAACTCAATTACTATCAGACTTCAGTCCAATAAAACCCAAATTCCTCTCGTGCAATACTTGGCCTCAACCCTCAACAAAAGAGATGGAATTTCTAACAACATTCAAGGATCGAACTTGAGGTACAACAAACCATTTTGAAAGATGAAAGCTATATTTTTTTGTTTCTATTTCTATTTTTTCATTGGGCTGAAGATGAAAGCTATATTTTTTTGTTTCTATTTCTATTTTTTCATTGGGCTGAAAACTTGAATGTTCTTTCAGGTTAAAATTTTAAAAACCATTAAACAATTGGCTTCCTCCTCGATAGTTTTTTTATTTATACTTTCTTTCTTATGTATTCTCTTTTTTACCATTCCTAGAAGTATAAAACTTAGTCTATGTTTGTGATATTATAGTCTATACTTATTCCATAAGGCTATATCCTTTCATTGTATAGGATTAAATGATTGAATTTTGGTAAATAAAAGTTTGGGTAGTTTATGAATGGATTGATTTTGAGAATAGAGGTTTTGTTAGAAAATTAAATTCTATTTTATTAAATTTTCATTTAAATCTGAATAAAAAAAATTAAAATGTAGTGTTGAATATTGATAAGAAACAAACCCACCCACGCAAAGTTGCACTTGTTAGCTTCTTCTCCTCCCCACCTCTATCTATAAATCAACAATGCATGATATTAATTATGAAAAATCCCAATGCATGATATTAATTATGAAAAATCCCAACTATATTAAATGGTTTCCTTGAAGCAATAAATGTTACAAGCATTAAATCCATTTTCCTAGAAACAAGTGTTTCAGACTATGAGATTTATTTTTCTTCTTTTGAAGTCCATGAATATCCTAGTAGATTCCTTCTGCATAACACCACAATGGTAGCGGATGCCCAAGTCTTGGAGCTCACGCCTCACACAAGTAATTCATATTTCTTCCCATGATATAAATGTGGAAGGGTGTTATTGAATACAAAGTTTAGAGTATACAAAAGAAACAAGACTGCATCCTTCCATATCTAATTCATTTTCCATAATCGACTTGAGAGTGGAAGGGTCATCGAAGGCTAAGATTTTATAATTATTTTCTATGATTATATACCTAATAATTTAACTATACCTAATAACAACTATATGGGAGTGTTTAACCCCTTCACTAACAACAGAAGCAGTAGTAAGGTGTTGGCAATCTTTCTTACACACATTTTGCTTCAATTCGAAGAAGTATTAAACTTAATTTGTGATACTATAGTCTATACCTATTCTAGCTAACCCCACCTTTTATAGTAAGTGCTTCATATAACAATTCATATTTTTTTTTTTTTTTTACTTCAATCCATTGAGGTCCATCATTTTTATGGGCATCTTCCTTTTAGTTTACATCCATATACATTTTCACATTTGAGAGAGATGCAATAGCATTGAAGTCCATCATTTTTATGGGCATCTTTTTAGTTTGCATCCATCTCTCATTTTCACATTTGAGAGAGATGCAATAGCATTGCTAGAATGATGCAAGTCAAAAACAATAAACAATAAGCATATTAATAGAAAAATGTTTGTTTGCATAAGTATTGAATTATTTTAATTTTAAGTGTTGCACTTGCCAATTATTTGTGATGTTTCCTTAGCCACCTTGCAACATGTTTTTGGCTAGATTTTATAGTCGGGTTGGGGGATTTCTGTTACTTTGTTTATGTAGTTCTTTCTTTACTTTGTCTTAGTAATTCTGTGATATATATTTATCAGGTTAGAAATGAAAAAACAGATATAGATTTATCTTACTTCAATGTGTAATATCTATTGATCATCCTTGTGAATAAAAGACTAATATGGATAATTTATGGATATTATTATTAACTTTATTATTGAAGGTTAATTTTTTAGTCAAAACCTCATTATTGAAGAGTTAATTTCTTTTCAAACTTCATTGTTAAAGGGCACAATGTATACAAAATGTTCTTTGATGAAGAATCTAGAGACCCAAAAAGTGAAAAAAAAAAAATGAGAAAACAAATTTGAACCTATATAGGATACTTATATTTTTTGATGCAAACTCTGTTCAAATTATCTATAAAATTATTGTTCTTTACCTTTAATATATATAAGACAATGTTAATAAAGATTATAGATTTTTTAGGGCTTTAAAAACGGGTAGTTTAATTGTTCTATGTTTTTGTTATTTTTTTGGTGATATTTACTGAAATTAGACTAGAAATTATTGGATATACAGATTTGAGTGGTTAATTCTGTATAGTTTGACTGTCCCAATAATTGTTCAACATTATAAATACATTTCTTCATTCTTATGAAAATAACAAAAACGTAAAACAATTAAACAACACCAGTTAAAAATAACAAAGTCAATTAAATAAGTAAATAACAAAGTCAATTAAATAAGTAATGAACGGTGAGTTAAATATGTCTCCACAAACCACGAGTTATATAAACACCCACATGCGGGCCAGCTAACCAAATCAGTTCGTAAGAAGAATTGATGAACTGTTATGCTTACAAAATACGCATCGCAGCACTAATTTTACCGCTGTCATATCCTCTGACTTATGCCAATAATGTAGGTCAATCTAAATATTAATGAACTGGCCCACGTACAATCCACCTGTTACTTAATCTTCCTCTGCATTTTAATCTGCTCATTGGATTAAATGACACATGAACTATCTTATAGATTGTTCTTTTGACAACTTCAATTACTGCTGGTTAAATTTCAAAGCCCCACACTCAACTGTTGTGCATGGACACGAGAACAATTAAGAGTAGAAATTGCCTCGCTGAAAGGGGTTGTATTTGAAATTGGTAGGTGGACAGATGACCATGAACACTAATCGCCCATTTGAGTGATAACATGAAATCATCAAAGTAAATTTACAGCAATAGAAACCAGAATTGTGACGGTTGCTCCATCGAAAAAGAGATATGTAGTCCAAGCTCTTATTTGCGTCTGCATATTCAAAACTTGAATGCCCAGCAGATAAAATGAAGACCGCTCTCCTTCATCGCTTTGTCGCTTTCGAATTTGATGTGATGTGTTCCCTGGCATAGCCTGCAGGCAAACCCTGGTCCTGCACCTGGGCCTACTGATGCTATTCGCCGTTATCGTCATCTCTGCAGTCTCAGTGGAAGTCGTTGAAACAAACGACGGAGATAAGCAAGCCTGGCAGCAGGTGGGGAGAATTGCATTGGTAAAAGTTATAAACTATGTAGACTCTGCATTAACCCAGAAGCATTTGGGCAAAGGCTTTGGATTAAGATAGGGTTTTTGGATTTGACTGCGCCATCATATTCAAAAACCCTACCTACCTCAGGTGTGTTGAAACTTGAGATTACTTCAGGTGTGTTTGAAACTTTGAGATTATGTAATATTTAAACGTTTCAACGTTTCAGTTTTTTTTGAGTTTTTATTGGTATATTTATAGATGAATTTTTATTGAAATTGGATTAAAAATTATTGGAACTTCAGATTTGAGTAACTAGCACAGCCTCTAACTCGAGGCTGGAGAACGCCGAAAGGTATCTGCTGTTATAAAATTCCTTTTATATCTGTTATTTGTTGAGTAAAAATCTTCAATTTAACTATAAAAAAAACTTAATTGATACAATGTCAAGATTGTCTGTCTAGTAAACATTTTCACCTTAATTAAAAAAACTTAATTATTGGCCAGTCAATCTTCAAAGACATGTCAAACATTATCAAAACGCCATGAATATTACCAAAATTCTTGGCAAAA
>JZKD02S1879225.1:49229-62741 GCA_000966675.3 Picea glauca
CTGCTTCATTGGGATCGGGAAAAACCCAGGTGGATTCTGCTTCTTTAGGACATGGAGGCTCTCGGGATGACAGGAGGTCTTGATTAAGAGGAGGTGAACGGACGGTGACCGGGCGGGGAAAGATAGACACGCTGGATGTAGATACGGGGTGAGGAGAGGCCACGCGAAAGGATAACAGAAGGAAGGTGATAGGGAAAACACATGTGGCATAATTCATGAATTTTGGGGTGTAAGAGCAGGGTGTAAGAGACACATGGACCGGGAAGAAATCATGAGTTGGCGTGACGAGGGAAATAGGATGTGGCGGCGAGGAGGCATGTGATGAGGCTTCGGATTTTCGAGGATCGGGGTTCGCGAGTTTGGAATGCACGAATTCCTTGCCTTTGGAAACCCCGATATCCCGATATGCGATGAGCTCCTTCTCCCAGGAATTAGCCCCTACCGGCTAGTCCATAGTCCATATGACCTGTCCCTGTGCAACCGTGGTCCAACTTTCCATCGGGATTTCAGCGTTTTTGACGACACGATGTTTGTGTCCATTAAACTTGTGATTCCCCGAAACCCGATGGCTTATGGCCGTTGACTCGTTGATGGTCAGCTCCTTGGTGCATAGCCTGCCACCTGCCTTCCACTATTGAAAGCTGCCCCCCGATATCAGGAAATCGGGCATCGGGATATCGGGATTTCTGTTGCCATGTGCTTGGGACTTTTATTTCCGCGATCCCTGACTCTGCAGGATCTCTCGCCATGTACCTCTGCTGATGGACGGCTTTGATTAGGTCGGGAAATCGCGTATCGCGATTCACTCATGTAAGGGTTTCTTGCCCTCGAAAACTCCGATTCTCCGATGAACTGAACCCCGACTTTCCTCCTCTGCACACTAGGGGCTAACCCCGGCGCAACTTCTCGAGATCTAATGGTTGACGAGATTTCGCCGATCTCCCCTGTAAGATTCTGACCGTCGATTTTCTTTGAGGATGGTTCTCGACTGCTGAAGACGAAACTTTGACCGCTCGCTTGCTTGACTTGCTGCTACAAAAATGGGATTACCTCGCGATATGCTCAGGTACTTCCCGCGCCAACTGCAGACATGGGTACGCCTGATCCCGAGACAATAAATATCGCTAACAGGGATTTATGTGGAAACCCAATGAGGGAAAAAACCACGAGCAATGATAGTCACTATTCTTATTATTCAAGAGAGAATTACAATACCCAATCTCAGGCATACATTCATTCTCTCCTCACATACACCCAACACCTCAGTATTTCATCTCTCTCTCTCACACTCACTACAGATTTCACTCTCATGGGTATGCTCATATAAATAGCATTCCTCAATCAGTTAGACTAACTGATTATAATTAGATCCACTCGTTACACAATTTGTTCACAAAAGAGTGCATGCATGTGCATTCCGAAGATAGCTTCATGCATGTGCATGTGACTGCATGGAAAATTTGTTGGCATGTTTCCATCAATCTCCACCTTGAAAATAATTTACTTGATATATCATTCCCTTAATTCATCACCTTTTCTAGAAGCCAAGAGAATCCAAACACCATGACATCTCTGCAACTTCTCTAACAGTACTGTTATGTGAATATGCTGGCATGATTCACTCTAGTATAGACCATTTTGTCTCTATTAGTAACCTGTCTAATAAACCGATGCACTTGTACAAATCTCATGAATCATAACCACAGACCAAATCACTGCAACCATTGTATGTGATACTTGTGCTTCTGTGTTTGAAGCACCCATTTCCATGCTCTTCACCTAGTTTTTCCATGTGTCTATAGGAAACACCAACTGCATGTGAAATGCTGACCATTTCTCCATCAAAATAATCAAACTTCCTACTATCATATAGTACTCGAGACATATAACCCTTTTCTTCTTCATCAATTAGGACATAAACCTGAAGAGAACTTACAATGGAAAGCCAAAGGGATTTTACTAGTTTCACATTATTCATATTGAATTTTCTGAGTATCTTCACCACATAGTTCTATTGTGATAACCAAGCTTACTATATTTCCCATCTTTGTGTATTTCCATGCCCAATATTTATTGTGTTTCTCCCAGATCCTTCATAACAAACATCCTAGCCAACTGAGCCGACCTGTTGACCTCAACCATGCTTGTGCTTGCAACAAGAATAACATATATCACTAAGATAATGAATATACCATAAACACAATGGTTATACTAACTTGTAAAATTTGTCTCACCATGAAGGAATCAAACATCTTGTACCATTTTCCTAGCATGCTTCAGGCCATACAATCATTTTTGAGTTTTCAAACAAATCTCTTGTTGTGATTGTAAACTAATTGTTCTGGTTGTTCCATATACCTCCCCTTATCCAAAAATCTCCATTTTAAACAATTTTAACATCTAGTTGTACTATCACAACCAATGCTAACAAGACATGAATAGAAACAAGATTTTAACAATTGGTGATAAAATTTCATGGAAATCAGTACCTTCCAAATACCTTTCTACTACCAGTCATGCTTTGAACCTTTCATATTTTACTATGTTTGATTTTATAAAAGGAGATACATCAAACACTGCATCTTTGTCCATGATGATTCTATGGGTTGTAGGATCCCACAGTCTCCACCCCTTAACATCATCACCATATCAAAGATCTACCTATTTGATCTGAGTCCTACTTAGACTGCCGATAAAAAACATAAGCATCACAACCGAATATTTTCACATTTGAGTAATTACTAGATGACTTGTTCATACCTCTTCCTGAATCTTCCTATCTTTTGCAGTCATTGGTGACCGAGTTATTAGATAACACAACTACTTATGTCCACAACTATTGTTGCAACTTGGCATTAATGAACATGCCTACTCGATCCCAACTTTCTTGCAATACTTTCCAAGTTCCATGGATATGAACTTACCTTCATCATATATTCTCAAATATTTGATTGACCTACCAACACATCAACCTTTCTACAGACCCACCTATCTAAATCAGACACACTTCTCCACCTCAAACTTTGCATTCGAACAACCTTGACCAAATCCAACCAAGTCGGCCAAGTAAGCCTTCACCGCTTACCTCCAGGCCCACTTACAATGGAGTTCACCAATATTTTTACAGGCTTCATTACATGCAAATCCATGGACACAATACCACGGGATACCCAAAATACATGGACCCGAAAAACCACCTTCTTTGACCTAAAAACAAATTTAACTCATTAACTCTTTCACTGAGTTAAGGATAACTCAAAATACATGCACCCCCCCTCCCCAAATATTCAATGTACCTAAATCTACGTCTAGAATTTTCATATGTGACCTGATAAACCAGGGGTACACATGCCTATCCAAGTCTTATAGACATATGCCCATTTACATGCAATCAATAATTTATTATTATTATTATTGTTATTATTATTATTATTATTATTATTATTATTATTATTATTATTATTATTATTTCGTGGTGACTCAACCATCACCGCCATGCACCTTCTATGTGAACACATGTGGAGAGACACAACAGACACACAAAAATTCATCAACCATACAAAAATTCTTCAACCATACCTGTAGCTGAATTTTCTTCTTTTGTGGAGTCCTCTTTGGATGTTTGTTTTATTTTCCAACAATCCTTCTTGAGATGCACATATTTTCCACATAACTGACATTTTTCCTTACCCTTACTGTCTTTTGAGTTAGACCTGGTTGTACCTTTCTAATATTTCCCTCCTTCTGCAGATCGACCTCTGACCACCATTGCTTCTACTGTTGAGGTTTCTTTACTGGATATTTTCCTCATTTCCTCAAACAACAAAGCTCCCACAACAATGTCATAATCAATTGCATTTGTTGTGTTAAACCACACAGTTGCGACCAGATGATCCCAAGACTCAGGAAACAAACATAGTAGCGTAAGCACCTTGTCCTCATCTTCAAACTTTACTTCCATGCTAGTTAATTGACAAATCAAAGTATTGAAAACATTCAAGTGATCACCAATTTTTGTACCTTATTTCATCTACATGGTATACAACTACCTCTTCAAGAAGATTTTGTTTGACAAGTTCTTTGTCATATACAAAATCTCCAGTTTAGTCCAAAATCCTGTTGTTTTCTTTTTCTTTAGTGATGTTAAAAACACCTCATCTGCTAGACACAAATGAATAATATTGAGGGCTCTTGCATCCATATCCTCTCAGTCCTCATCTGTCATGCTTTTCGGTTGCGTTGACTTTTCATTCAATGTGTTTTTCAATCCTTGTTGCAGAAGCAGATCCTGCTCTTGATTTTCCATAGCGCAAATCTATTCTTGCCACTGAATTTCTCCACCTCAAACTTAGGACTCTACAATTTCACCATTAGCAGAAAACTCCAAAAACATTGCTTATAAAACTAAGCCTTTTTATACTAGAAAAGTATAACTATATTTAAGGTTAAACCCCAAAACTAAAAACTTTAATTAAAAGGTTTTAAAAAAAAACTTTATTAAAAAACCTTTTATTAAAAAAACTAACCTCTTTAACAATTTTACCTTTTATTATAATAAAAAAGGTCACCCTTTAAAAAATATCCATAATAAGACAAGAGTGTTTAAGAATGGATTGAACTTTATGAAGAATAAAGTATCCTCCACATCACCCTTTTTTTCATTAAAAAACTCACGACCATGTCTTTAAAGCTCACGACCATTACCAAAAAATTTGAACTTCAAACCATTAGTGTAATTTTTGAGATCGACGCTCTTTTGAGGGTTGAAGGGTAGCGCTATTTGAGAGATCGACACTCCTTGAGTGTGGATGGGGGAGCATTGATTTTCCAACACTCTGTGGTGAAAAAACTAGGTGTGTCAATCTAAGATCAATTTCTATTTCTTAAGTGTGAGGGGGCTGGGGTGCCTCTAACACTACCCAGGGAGTGTCGATGACCTGATACTCACACAATCATGCCTTCTTCAGTCACGTCTTCTTTCACTCACAGGATACTTGCACACAATTCACCTTGGCTCACCTCTGACACCTACTCAACCTGCTCTGATACCACTTGTTGGGTAGCAGAAGCAAAACAGAGCATAAAACCAGAGCATAAACGAGCAAGATCAAACATACATTAAACCAAGAACAACAAACCAACAATTTGACACAATGATTTTTGTGGAAACCCAATAAGGGAGAAAACCATGGGCAATGATAGTCGATATTCTTATTATTCAAGGGAGAATTACAATAGCCAATCTCAGGTATACAATCATAATCTCCTCACATACACACAACACCTCAGTATTGTTTCTTGCTCTCACACACTCACTACACATTGCACTCTCACCTCTATGGGTATGCTAATATATATAGCATCTATCAATCAGTTAGACTAACTGATTATAATTACATATACCAGTTACACAATCTGTTTACAAAAGAGTGAATGCATGCACATTCCTAACATAGCTGCATGGATGTGCATTTGACGACATGGGAAATTCTTTGGCATGTTTCCAACACAACAGTCTACTACAAGTTATTCTTTTAGTGGTGGTTATGGACCTGTCACTTATTCTTGTAAGAAGCAATGTGTCCATGCTGTATCTTCAGTAGAAGTAGAATATCGAGCAACAATTAGTGCAAGTCAATAAGCCCTTTGGATTTAGCGGATCCTTTAGGACTTAGGATTCTAGCAACAACATCTGACTCCACTTTGGTGTGACAATTAGAGCGCCATTCAAATTGTCAAATATCTAGCTCAACATCAACGCAAAAAACACATTGAGATACACATACACTTCATCGGAAAGCTTCTTTAGGATCATGTTTTCTAAGTTCTCTATTTCCCTACAGATGATCAAGTTGTAGAAATTTTCACAAACACTCTTATAGAAGTGAAGTGTTCCAAAATTCGATCTATGTTAGGTGTCTAGGATGTTGTCATTAAGGGGGAATAGGCTTTAATTCTTCCTTTCTTTTCCTATTGTGTCACCTTTGTAAATCCGTCAAACCTATCCCAAGTTGTTCTTAAGTGAGGATGATAGGATATTTAGAATCTTATAAGTTAGTCAAGATCAACTTGGTCTAATGTGTCTTTAAGTAAAGTTTTATTCTTTAGTCTGTTTCTTTAGTATGCGTTGTAATTATCTAATCTAACAATCATGATTATTTTCTTGATAAAAAATGATTTGACTGTTCATCTTCTCCTTGATACTAACAACTATATTGATCTATTTATTAACACTCAATTGATCCATGATCTCTATTTAAAGAGCATGGTGGGTCAATTGTTGATGATCGTTTATGAGAAACTCAATATTTAATCATTTTCCTTTTACATTAATATATTGTCTCAAGTGGTTGTGTTGTTTGGGTCCATGGATTGTTTCCCTCTTTAAGGATTTTAATAATGTAATACATTGGTGTAATAATATTTGACCTGCTTGTGTGAGTAGTTGATTTAAGGTGTTTGACTTGTGAAGATATATCGTATTTATTGAACAATTTGAATATAATCAATTTATGCATATGAGTCGACTCACTAAACCATTATTAACAAGTTATAAATCCATTAGAAAATTAGAAATACATACATGTATATTAGTTTTGTGTCATTATATATTGAAAATAAATTTAAAGTTTGTAGGGTAGTGGAATATAATTTTCTTATTTCTCCATGTTGTCAAATATGTTTTCCAATAAAAAATACATCCTTAGAGTTTCAAAATTTACACTTTCATCGATGATGAATCTAACTAGTGAAATTTTTTAATGAGATGATCGATAAGTCCAAAATTGAAAGTAACTTCATGGTTTCACCTTGAGTTTTTGCAAAGTTATCCACTCATCTCTCTGTGTGGAAATGCAAACTAGAATTCGACCCCTAGACACTAATGAGATAGTTATACAAGGGGGAAGCACAATTTTGGGGATTAGGGACTCCTTCGGTCACTTATGCAGTTCAAACTCACAACCTCAAAAGACACCCCCAATTCCCAAAATAAAACTTCACAAGATGACATACCCACCCACTCCATGCAGAAAGTAAAACTACCAATGTCTCTTGATGGTGCAAAGTCACATCATTAGATTGTGATTTATCAAAATGTAACATGCACTTTTTTTCATTTATATATACATGATGTACACTTGAAATTTGAAAGAGAATTAAACAAAATCCAACTATTGGAAATGCCTTAAAGTATCCTTACAAGTAGGGTTTCATTTCTTTCACCATTGTGTGGAAATATTTACTCAAATTTATACACTCTAAAAATTTTTGCACTCCCATAGAATTTATCCCTCTTTATGATTGAAATATCTATGATTGAGATGAATCAACATTAATTAATAGCTAAATCTCTATCTTATATGTGGAGCAAGAAAGTGATTCATTGATTTATGGTATAGAGATAACTTGGAGTGATTGTTTTGACAATGCTCATGCTAAGATTGTTGAGTTGCATTTTTTTACTCTTTGAAGCTTCAAGTACATAATTGAACACCTATAAGCCTACATACAAGATATCAGCTCACATAATGTGATATTCATTGAATATAACAGACCAAAATTAGATTGTGTGTGTGTAACCATTTGTGTATCTATCGTGCAAAACATTTCCATATATCACATGTTCTAAATCATTGATGCCCAATCCCCATCTTAAGATAGATGAGTTGAATTTTTTAAACATTTCAAAATTAAGTATTTAAATCAACACCTATAATCTCGCAACCAAGATATCTACTCTCATAATTTGATGGCCATTGAATATAAAGGACATAACATAGGTCCTTTTTATATATTGGATAAAAGAATTGTTAATGATATGATGAGTTCATTGAGATGATATTGTTGTTATTATTCATGTTCTTGTATGTGGGATAGTGTATATATTTAATATATGTAGGGAACTAGTGTTGATTCAACTGTATGGTGCATATCAATTTTGAGGATAATATGACTATGAGATGGAACAAATGCCATTATTGTTTCTATTGAGTTATGTAGGCCAATCTCATATTTTTTTTGTATTTGATAAGTTATGTGTAAGACAAGTAATCCTTTTCCTATGGTTGTATAAGCCTTTATTTTGATTTTAGTTGGGGCTAAGATAATTTCATCTTTATGCAATTTCCTAAAACACACCAACAAAAATGCATGTACAATTAAGAATCTAAACTCTATGAGAGAGATGGAAATGCAAGTATTGTCAAACATAGACTCCATGAAAAGAAGTCCAAATTCATAGGGTGGTAATGACCTTCTAGAAATAAAATTTGTACAAGAGAAATTTCCTTAGTTTCAAGTTTTTTCTTATGAAAGAAGGAATGATTTTGAAAAACCCTCTTCTACATCGACTCATATGTGCATTAAGTGCAAGGTTGTTCCTCTATGGTAGAGAAACTTTGATTCAAAGTCTAAGAAATTGTGGTTTCACTACACAAGCCTAACATAAGATGAAGTCCCCTTTTTTTTAAGGGTTCTAATTTAACATTCAATACCTTACAACACAAATTGGGGGTGAGTGGGTAAGAACATGTCGTGTACAACTTTGAATTTTCCAAAAAAAAATAACAAAAATTTCACTTCAAGTTATAAATGTCAACAAAGTAAAGATTAAGAAAAGGCCCATCACACTTTGTTATTGCAATGAACAATGTATATGAAAGGAATATGGGATGGCAACCCCAAATGAACAAAAATTTCACTTCAAGTTATAAATGTCAACAAAGTAAAGATTAAAAAAAGATTAAAAAAAGGCCCATCACACTTTGTTGTTGCAATGAACAATGTATATGAAAGGGATATAGGATGGCAGCCCCAAAAGCATTGACAAGTTCAATTCCCAAGGCATGGACCCAAATTCTTCACAAAGAAACATTGTCATAACTCAAATGCAAAAATTGATTTGATTCAACTTCCACAAGCTATTCCACCCAAGATGTAATGTTGGAAGCTACTAATGAGGTATACCGAAACACTACACTCCCTTCAATAAACAACTAATGAGGTATACCAAAATACTACACACTCCAATAAACAACAATAATTGTTAAAAAGAAAACACGAAGAATCACAATTATAAACTTCAACATTAAGGCTTCACAATGTCTCTCAAATTATAATCATTTAAAATCTCACAAGTGCAACTTTGTTCAAAATATCTATGAAATTATCATTCTTGGGCGTCTCTAAAATATATAAAATGGTGCTAACACAAATTATAGATTTTTTAATTTTGATAATTAGTTTAATTAGTCTAGAGTTAGATGTCAATTTATCTTTCTTATTAGTCCCTACCCTTCAGGTGGCACAAAAACACTTAGTAATCGATTTCCCACTGTTGACACTCAAATCAATACAACCGAACAATTTTAACCAAAGTTTGTGAATATGACACTTTCCCTCCACCAATAAAAAACTTGAGACAAATTTTATCACCAATAGAAAAATGTGAGGTCTTATATGGCCTCATTTCTATGCAAAAGCCACACTATATAAAGGAAACTTAGATTAAAACAAACCTTTGCTAAGTGATTTTTTCTCAAGTAAAGTAATGCTAGAAAATAATTCTAACAATACTTTACTAACAATAAATGTTTATTTTTTATGTATAATACTTTTCATACTACTATAAGTTTAGTTTGATCACGGTTAAGGTGGCTATCAAGTTTAGTTTGATCACGGTTAAGGTGGCTGTCAGTTTGGTTGCAATGTGGCCGTACTTACAATGGACAAGGGTATAACATGTAATCTTCTTTTATCCTCTATAAGAATTGTCCCCATTGTAAAGAATGCCCCCATTGTGCTTGTCACTCCAAATGACTGGACGTTAACACTCAGCCTTCTCACTGTCTTTCTAACTCCCTCAGTGTGCTATGAGCTACGCCTATGAGAGGCTAAAAAAGAAACCGCACAGAATTGCACATGCAGTCGCATGGAGCTGCACATGCAATTGGTGATTGTCCTGAGGTATAAATTAGTTCATTTCATACCCATTCTATCTCATTTTACCAATTACCTAATACCTATAGAATCATATAATGAACAATTTGTTAGAGCCCATGAGATACAAACTTCGTGGTTTATCATGCTATGTCTTTGCAGGAATTTTTAAAGATATATCCATGTAGAAACAACTATGGATATTTTTATAGCTCTTCAAATTCACAAAAAATTATGAATGTTTGAATTTACCTTGCTTTGCTTCTTGCTTTTATTCCCAACCTTGTTTCTCTGCTGATATTTATGCTGCTCGCCTCCCTTTGGGGAATGAGATATGGCGTTGGTGCTGTTCCTGCTGCTGGTGCTGCCAGTAAACTGCTAGTGCAACTGCTAGTGCTTTTTCTCAGTAAACTTGGTCGACTGGCGGCTAATTCATAGGGTTCAACTGGGGCTTCGTAGCTGCTTCTAATCCTGTTTCCACTTCTACCTCTATCTTTACTGCTGCCTATTTCCCTTATCCCTACCCTCAATGGCTTTGCTACTCAGATGCTCCTACCTTTGCCTCTGTTACCCTTGCATACCCAACATACCACAATTCCCATTCAGTTCGGGTATTCCCCGACTTTCTGTTACATATGCATTCTTTATGCCTTTTTCTCTCTTTATTATACAACCTTCAATAGGAAACCCACCCATTCTATTGCTTTGCTTTGTTACAGGATAAAATATCCCTCCTTCCATGGTGGGCTTCCCTCCTTCCATGGCGACCACGACCGAATTCGTGGTTCCCAGATCGATTCCCACAACCTTCTCGCAGACGACCTAAGAGGTCCCGTGGCCCGCCTTCTGTATTGCTGCGACTGCTTGCTATACAATTGCAATCACAATCCAGAAGTAACATCTAGTTCCAGGATTGTCAGCCTAACCTGAACTGGTTCTGCTCACACTCGTTCACTGATTCCGATTCCAATAGACAGGCCACAGGTTACGCCTGAACTCATTATTGAGCGGGTCGCATTACCTCATAGGCATTATAAACCATAATGCTTCTAGGTACATCGCCGACAAGATATTGCAGGAATCGGTCCATGAATTTGAGGATTCGCAGTAGGAGGCCATCGATCTTGGGCATCCGTCATTAAAGATGTAGCCGAAATGGTGATAACACTTGCTCCAACCTTGCTCGCTCAAACATATGGATAGTAACTTCACACATGTCCAATCTCTACATAGAGGACGATGCCTGGAAAAAAATCAAATTAACACGTCTCATTTGAAAAATTCCCTTGAAAGTTTGGAGCGTACGTGTTGTAGTCTCCTGGAGTTCAAACTTCAACAAAAGTTTGTTGTCAGGGGCGAATAGAGAGGATAAGAGATTGATCTAGTGGATTACTGAAAACTCAAAATAAAATTATCATATTTTACATTCAAATACCACTAAACAAGAATGTAAATTACTTGGATATATTTTTACAGTTCGGAGACCAATGCACAACAATTACTTGACGACAACAACCTCTCTCATTTACGAAAAAAGGACTAAAACATAACAACTATCTTTTTGGAGTTTTTGTATGTTGCAACCTTTTGTTGTAGCATTTGTTCGATCAAATCATTGAAAACTCCTCTCAGATATGAGAGTTTTTTCAAATTCGATCATACTTTCCTTTACCTTCTGAAGATTAGTCAGTAGAGAGCTTATACAAGCTAACGTCGGATCTCTTAGTAGCTCCTGCATTCACATGTCATAGCTAAAGTCTTGTTAATAAAATAGACTATTTTATTGCAAAGCAAAAGCAAGAGCAGTGGCGGCACATATACGCATGCATATCACACCTTAGAATAGCACAGGTCGCGATTGTGCAACAAGAAAATGATCTCGTTTAACAAAACCAAGTAACTGCGTCCATTGCCCAATTGTTTTCCTCCGCGTCCTCTGCTTTAATGTACAATATATGTCGGTTATTCTCACAGTGTTTTAGCTTTTCCATACCCATTTCAAGACCCTATCATAGATCATGCCCTGGGTTGTCACTCAGACGCTCCCACTAATGGTTCTGCTGACCAGAAGGAATTGATAAATTGTGAAGCAAGAAATGCAGAGAGAAAGAATAGAACATAAAACAATATATTAGAATATATGAAGAAGAGTACAATGAGAAGTAAGTCTGAAGGAGTTATGAGAAGGTACTATGCAAAGGGAAATAGCTGAGCTTAAATAGGCTCAAGAAAATAAAAAATAGAAAGTATAGCTAGCCAGGACAGCTGGAAGTGTACAGTCAGCCTGTTGAGGTTACATTATATTTAACACTCCCTCTTAAACTCAACAGTTACAAACATCAACACTGATTATGCCTAAGTGCTATCTCTGAAAATCAAAAACCGATTTTCCTAGTGGCTTTGTAAAGATATCAACAAGATGATCTCGAGAACCACAGAATTGTAGTGCAATATCACCATTATTGACTAGCTCGCGTATGAAATGAAAACGAGTGTCAATGTGTTTGCTTTTCTTGTGAAACACAAGATTTTTGGATAAAGCAATTGCTGAAGTATTGTCACAGAAAATAGGAGTTGGATCATTTTCTGTATGTGACATATCTTTCAATATTCTTCTCAGCCACACAGCTTGACAAGAAACTGAGGTAGCAGCTACATACTCTGCCTCTGTAGAAGATATTGAGACAATTGGTTGCTTCTTTGATGCCCATGAGATTAGGTTCGTGCCCAGTTGAAAAACATGTCCAGATGTGTTTTTCCTGTCATCTAGGTTGCCTGCAAAATCACTGTCTATGTAACCAGAAAGTTGATTACTATCACATTTAGTGTACCAGAAGCCGAAATTGAGAGTTCCTGCAACATATCTCAGAATTCATTTCGTCATTTTCCAATGAGAATCTTTGGGTGATTCCATGAATCTGGAAACAAGGCTGGATGCATACATAATGTTAGGCCTAGTTGCTATAAGATACAAAAAACTGCCTACTAAACTTTTGTACAGGGTAGAGTCCACTGTAGGACATTCATCATTGTTGCTCAATTTTGTGCCTGGGGGTATAGGGGTTTCTGCTGGATTGCATCCTTCCATGCGAAATATTTTGAGGATGTCTACTGCATAATTTTGCTAACAGACAAAAATGCCTTTGGTTGATTGATCAACCTCAATCCCTAAAAAATATTTCATTATGCCAAGATCTGTCATCTCAAACTCAGATTGCATGGCATGTTTAAAATCTGTTAACTCAAGATTTCCYGTATAGATCATGTCATCAACATATAAACATACAATCAAAATTTTACCGTGCTGATCTGTTTTGGTGTAAAGAGTTGGCTCATTTTGGCTTCTGCTGAAACCACTTTTGATCAGGTAAGTGTCAATTATGCTCTACCAAGCTCTTGGCGCTTTCTTTAATCCATACAAGGCTTTCTTCAACCGATAGACTTTGGTTGGGTGCTCTTGGACTTCAAATCCAGGTGGTTGATCAACATAAACTTCTTCTTCTAAGAAACCATTCAGGAATGCTGACTTGACATCCATCTGGTATACTTTCCATTTGTGTTGTGCTGCTATGG
>JZKD02S1879236.1:44723-59996 GCA_000966675.3 Picea glauca
ATCTTCCGGAGTGTAGTTCTGAAGAGTTTGTATTACATCCTTTTGTTGTTCATTTTTAGCAGGGGCAACATCATTCACATGCGTTTCGGTCAAGGGTACGTTAAGCAATCGTCCTTGATCCTGTGTGGCTTCTTGGCCATTTTGTACAACACTCTCTCCAGGTGAGAGAGGTGGTTGAAGTTGGAAGAACAGGTTGTTGGACCTGTAAGCGACTCCCTCCAGGTGAGAGAGTTCACAGAGGAAGGAGAGAACTCCTAGAAGGAACCTTGTAGCTGCCATAGAGCCCAGAGACTTTCAGTCCGGCCTGTTCCTGTAACCCAAGGCAAGGGAGATTAGCAGCTGAAGGATTGCCCAGGTGATAGAGAAGGTGTATACTCCTAGGGTGGAACAGGCATGTGGGGAATGAGGGTCTGTGGGCAGTGAGCATGGGAGGTTCCTGGGAGAGAATTCCATCCTTGTGGTTGTGTGTTGTTTCCCTATAACCTCAGCCTAGCCTAGGATTCCTTGTCTTGGGGTGGAGATTAGTCCCAGCTCGGTGGTGACCCACTGATGAGCTGATGAGTAGTGTGGTCTAAGGCTGGGAGGTTCAAGGAAGGCCTGCACTTGGTTGGTGGAACTACCATTGTTCAAAGATAAGTACCATATGATTCTTTAATTATGTTTTTGTATCTCTGTGTATTATAATCATCATGTATTCTACTGTGCATATCAATTTAATGTTAATTTTATTGATTGTTATTATAGCAGTAAATAATATGTTACTCTAAGCTTAAATGTATTTCTTTTCTTAAACACATGTGGATTATATAATGCCTGTATGAGTTATGTACAAAGGGGTGTTATAGATTTCTTTTAAGAGCATTTAATCCTTGGTAGCCAGAAAAAGGTGCGCTACAGAGGGAAACTATACATCCACATAAAAGGAGGGTTTAGCTATGATTTACGCTTTGCAGAAGTTTAGACATTACTTGCTAGGTTCTCATTTTAAGTTCTTTACTGATCATTATGCATTAAAATATCTAGTTAACGAACCTATTTTGGAAGGAAGAATTTGTCAATGGTTGTTACTGTTTTAGGAATTTTCTTTTGAAGTGATCATTAAGCCTGGAATTTGTACCGTAGGGCCTGATTACCTGTCTATATTAGAGTCAGGGGAAAGTGGCGGAGAAGTTGATGATAAGCTCCCAGATGAAGACCTATTCCGAGTTGAGGCCATACCAGGATACCTAGAAGACATGTCAGTCTTCTTAAGTATAGGGACATGCCCAGAAATGTACTCCGCAACTCAGAAATGTCATATGGTAGTCGGGGAAATTGTATAAGTTGGGACTAGATAGCATCCTTAGGAGATGTGTCTTAGGTCATGAAATACAAGACATACTATGGGAGTGCCACAATGGAGTTGTGGGAGGCCATGTTGGAGGAAATGCCACTGCACAGAAAGTCCTCCAAGATGGACTATGGTGGGCCATGCTCTTCAAGGATGCAAAGACATATGCTAGATCTCGCAATGTTTGTCAAAGAGTGGGTAAGCCATCACAACGAGATGAACTGCCTCTTCAACCAGTTCGAGTTGTACAAGCATTTGAGAAATGGTCGATTGACTTCATTGGGCCAATCCCGATCAACCCCACAGCTAAGCATTCAAAGGCTAGGTACATTATTACCGCAACAAACTACCTTACACATTGGGATGAGGCAAAAGTTGTTCAAGATTGTTCGAATGATACTACTGCTAGGCTCATTTTTGAAAATATTATCACTTGGTTTGGATATCCCAGGGGTCTAACCAGTGATCATGGAGCTCATTTTATCAGTAGTACCATATAAAATATTACATCAAATTTCTTGATCCAACATCATAAAAGCATCCACTACCATCCACAATATAATGGAATATTATAGGCGTTTAACAAGATTCTGGAGAGAGGATTAACGAAGGTTTGTTGTGCAAACATGGAGGATTGGGATGACAGAGTTCCAACAATTTTATGGGTTTACAGGACAACCACAAAGAAACTCCATAGGTACACTCCATTTCAGCTAGTCTATGGGAAAGAGGCTGTGGTACCTAAAGAATTCATTACTCTAAGTTTGTACATTGCACAGATTACACACATGTCAGAGGATGAATCAATTGTGCAGAGGCTCATGGAATTACAAGAACTTGAAAAAACCAGGTTTTTAGCAAATTTTCATTAGTCAGTTGAGAAAGCAAGGCAGAAAAATTGTAATGATAGACACATTAAGACAAAAGTATTTTCGCAAGGAGACAAGGTCCTACTTTATGACAATCGATACCAGAAACATACAGGCAAGTTACACATGCATTGGTTGGGACCATTTATAGTTGTGGAGATCTGACCTTCTAGAGCAGTCAAACTTGTGCAATTGAATGGTATGTTGCAGCCAGGATGGGTGAATGGTGCTCACCTGAAACCCTATATGTCTCAGAACTAAGCTAAAGGGTTGTTTCTCTAGTACAAAGGAGCATGTATAGTAGTTAGATTTGAATTTTCTTGCAAATTTCTGTGAATTCAGTTAATAAAATCGAAGAATGCATAGTTGCCTCATGACACGTAGTTCATTTTTTTTTTGGTTAAGTGTTGTTTTGATGTAGAACTACTTACTCAATAGCGTAGGATCAGAAGCTTCATGAACCCATTAATGATAGTCATTAATATGACAGGGACCCCTTTTTGGTTGGAGGGAGAGTGAATTCAGAAGCAATCTGAGTCCATGTGCCACACGAACCCAGTCCAGTCATAGCCTTTATTACCGCTATAGTACCCCATCCGAATTTTGTTAAACCATAAAGCTGCAATACACGAAGATTCCATCAGTATTTGTGCTAGGATTCTCATTCGTTAAACGATAAGGTATGAAATTGACCACGTCCCTGACCAACTTGCACATTAAATGCCGAGATCACCCGAGAGATTTACCCTGTTAACCAATCTCGTCAGACAACTTAGATCCAAGTTGCATCTATAGGGTAATGATGAATAAAAGTTATTAATGAACTTTCCATCAAGCTCGAGTATAAGGTTCTGAGAAATAGGTATAAGATGCATTGTTTCCTAGAGAGAAATTAGAGATTTGTGAATTATGAAGAGTGAGTGAGCTTGTGTAATACCTCGACCCTTAGTCATGAACCCCAATCCTTGTTTTGCCTATGAAATTTTTTGATAGTTCAAACTAACCATGCCGAGAGATTCTAGAATTCAAAGCACCATTTCAAAGGATGCAGTACTAGATGAGCCCTGTGACCCCCGAGTTGAGATCGTGGGCGATCTCAAAGGGAAGGTCGAGCAAGTTAAGCTCCTCGACCTTGACCTGATAGACCAGATGATGTTCCATCAAATGAATATATATGTCTTCTAGAGTGTCTCTCCAGATGAGTTGGGAGACATGAAATTTGTGCCAAATCCTTAGTTTATCAATTTGTTCAACTCTACCATCATGAACCTCAGGGACTTACTAGTTTTCGACACCACTGGGGAAGTTGCAAGGTGTACCAAGTTTCTGATTATTAGGGTGCATGACATAAGTCTGTGGTTGGATAGAAGTTATCCAATCCATGCAGAAGACATCCATTATTAGATTCCACAGTAGATTCCATATTGGTTTGGCACCATGGATTTTCCCTTGGATGTCTTCTAGCAGGTTTGACTGTTATAGCATCTACATGCATAAAGTTTGCAAATAAGAGGTCCTGCAGAGAAGGGAAATATATGTCTAGTCCTTTTTCATTTGGGATAGATTCATTTACATGGGTTGTAGATGAAAATCTTGCTAACTCAGTTCCAATGATGATGTTTAAGAAACCCCTTTTGAATATGACATTTTTTTATTTATTGAATGAGACTTCTCATTTAAATAAATAAACATTGTTGCAAACAAGGAAGATATGGACCTTTATATAGGGATGTTTTGGCAGGTAGTCTCCACATGGTCAGTAATGTCATGGTTCATGTAAGAATACTCAATGATGAGGAGGCAACAACAGAGTTTGAATTTTTGGATAAGATAATAACCCTAATATGGTTCCTCTAGTTTGTTATTGTTTAGCCAAAGATTGGAGAATAATGTTGGAATAATGAGAGGGGGGGGGTTAATCAATATTATGCAATTTGTTACCACTTTCAACCAATATATATACTCATTAACAATTTATTCCTTCATTTAACATTCCATGAACATATAACTATAAGCAACATCACATCAAATAACCACATGCAAAGTACACCATAATTTACGTGGAAACCCAAATGGTAGAAAACCACGTAATTCTTTCTTATATATCAAAAGAATACATCCATAGGAAGCACCAACTTCCAAATTCTCCACCACCAACTAGAAGGAGGCTCCAACCCCCTATTTACAAGCTCCAACCTGAAGGAAGCTACAACTCCTTGAATTCTCCAGCTACAACTGGAAGGAGGCTCCAACCCCCTAGTTTACAGGGTATGACCTGAAGGAAGCTCCAAGTCCATGTGTTCTCTATCTCCAATAGGAAGGAGGATACGACCCCCTTTCCTTTCCCCATCCTACCACCTTGAAATATAAGTGTAGACTCAACCTGTCACTACCACTGATATTGTCACTGCAATTGTCATTGATACATCAATCTATCATCCAACATGTCAATATTCCTGTCACTGTCACTGTCACTATCTCATTGACCTATAACCTATCAACCTATCATTGTCACTGATATTGATACATCAACTAGATCCACTCACATAGATCATATCAAAGCATATACGCAACATCAAGTATCCAAAACATGTACCAAAATATACCTCAAGCATGTATCATACCATATACCATAATATATGCCTCAAGTGTATGCTAATATCACAAATATGTGCCTCTAACAATGAACCATAACATCCATAAACCAAGTACCAAGGATATGCCTCAAGCATGTATCAATACCACCAAGACATGAACCTTAACCATATGCAACCATGTACCAAAAGGGCCTCCAAGACATGCCTTAAGCATGTGCCATACCATCCAAGATACAAGCCTCAAACTGACACATAAAAGACATACCTTTACTCATAAAGAAGACCTGAAGTATATAATCTTAGACCAACAGACCAACCTGGTACATATCATCTTCAACAAACAAAAGATAGCATATTCTTCAAGAGATTTTCACAAACCCATGACTTGTACGCTATCAACCCAAGGATGTTCGCGCATTTCTCCACTACAACCCATAGATAACCTCAGAAATCTAGTTTGTTGACTTTTCCCTTTTTCTTCCATTCGCTACCTCGGACTTCGCTACCTCATATCACTTGAAAGATATATAATCATCGAACTTGTGTTTTGTACTTATGAGAGACTTCTTGTGGTGTATTTATACTTTTACAAAGTGATTTCTTTCCTTAATTCTAGGACCAACCTTTACTTTTCTATTACAACCACTTTACCCTTAAATTAAGACTTGTAACGGTTTAAGGGCTTCTTAACCATTCCTCGGGGCTTCCAACTTCAAGAGGGAATAACTCCTTAACCATGAGGAACCACATAGCGTACCACCTACCATTGGAAATAGAATGACGAGGACTATCCATCTATGAGGGCTTTGTATACACTTGAAGTATTCTTCAAACTCATTTTCCTCAATCAACTTCAGGCCTCATGACCACACCTCTAGGTTTCTTGTAGACTTCTTCAAAGTGTCTTCTCGTGAGGGCCATGCTTAAAGCTACACCATAAGAGGACCACTTTGGAGACTTCTTCACTTTTACCCATTTCTTCTAAGGGATTATAGATTGCTTCTAAAATTGACATCAATGACAATCAATTTTCCAACAATCTCCCCCTTTGGTGTTGATGGAAACACTCATGCTCCCCCTGCGACCAATGTTCCCCCTATTAGCATGATTTTGTTCTTTCTCCCCCTTTGACATCAATGGAAAAGGGTAACTCCCCCTGATAACATACCCTCTTCTAAAAATATGCTTTTGAACTTTCTCTCCTTCTTTTGTTCTTTCTCTCTTCTGGTGCAATTTGTCCATTGGTGCTTCCTAATGATGTAAACATTTCACATATAAAAAGAATTCATACTAGGATTCATTTATCAATTCTTCATATATGATTTATCTTTCCTTGTATTCTTAGCAAAATACATGTAGATCACTGTGGAGAAGAAACTATTCCAAGTTTCTATCAAAGATACTCAAATGCCTCTCTTGGGAAAGGTTTAGTGAAGATGTTTGCAATATGTTCATTTGTCCCAATATACTCTAACTTGATATTCTTTTCTGTAACCTGTTCCCGTGGAAAATGAAACTTGATCAGAATATGTTTGGTCTTGGAATGCACCACTATATTCTTGGAGATACTAATAGAATTGGTATTGTCACAAAATATTGAAATGGGATCATCTTACTTAACTTGTATATCTTGCATGGTTTTCTTCATTTAGAGAACTTGAGTACAACATGTTGTTGCTGCAATGTATTTTTCTTCTACTATAGATAATGATACTGAGGATTGTTTCTTACTTAACCAAGAGACCAAACAATCACCCAAATAGAAGGATGTTCCACTAGTACTTCTTCAATCATTAATGCTTCCTTCCCAATCTGCATCTTTTTAGGTGACCATAGTCAGTTCATTTCCTTTTGGATACCAAAATCCAAACTCTGTTGTTCCTTTAATATATCTGAAGATCCTCTTTACTACTAGAACATGATTTTCCTTTTTGGTGCTGATTGAAATCTTGCAACCTTTCCAACTACTTGCATTACATATGTTCTTGAAGTTGTCACATAGAGTAGGTTGCCAATCATCGATCTATGGATTCTTTGATCTACTTCCTTAGATTCATTGTCTTTTCTCAACTTGCAACCAGTCACCATAGGAGTACTTAATGGTTTGCAATCTTCCATTCCAAACTTCTTCAACATGTATTTGATGTACTTAGTTTGGGAAATGAAAATTCCTTCATCTAGCTGAGATATATGAAGTCCCAAAAAGAATGTCAATTCACTAAGTAGTGACATTTCAAACTCATTATGCATGTCTTGGGAAAACTTCTTACTCATCCTATCATCATCAATTCCAAAGATAATGTCATCCACATATACTTCAATGATAAGTATGCTTCTCCTATCAACCTTTACATAGAGATTACTATTCGCATTACCCTTTTTGAATCCTTGTTCCTACAAATACTTGTCCAATATTGAATACTAGGATCTAGGGGATTTCTTGAGTCCATACAGAGATTTCTTCAATATGCAAACATAGTCTCCTCTTTCTGACAATAGGAATCCTTCTGGTTGATCGATGTAGACTTCTTCTTCTAATTCACCATTTAGAAATGATGATTCTACATCCATCTGGTATACTTTGATTCTTTTTGAACTTTCATAGGCCAAGATCATTTTGATTGCTTCCATTTTGGAAACAGGGGCAAAGGTTTCTTCAAAATATACTCCTTCAACTTGAGCATATCCTTTGCATAATAACCTTTCCTTGTTTCTGGTTAACTATCCATCTTCGTTTAGCTTTTTTCTGAACACCCATTTTGTACCAATCACATTTTTGTCTTTAGGTATTGGAACTAGATCCCATGTCTCATTTTTATCTATCTGATTCCATTCTTCTTCCATGGCCTTGATCCAATTCTCATCATTATTGGTTTCCTAAAATTTACTGGGTTCAACTGTGGATAACAGTGCTAGGTGTATATGTTATCGTGTACATACCCTTTCTTCTTCCTCTAGTCTATATTCCTACATTTTCATCTCCAATAATTTGTTCTAGTGTATGATTCTTCTGAACCCGATGGTTAGGTGTCCTGAAGGGCATCATAAAGTCATGTCGGTCATTTTCTTCCTGTTCTACGTCTATTTTTTTTTCTTCTTGTTCTTCTCCTTCTTCTTCTACCTCTTCTTCTTTTTCTTCCTATTCATTAGAATTTTTTCTTTCTTCTTTTATCTTCAACACATCTGCTTCATCAATCCTTACATTTATGCTTTCCACTATTTTGTTGAGTCTCATATTGTAACATTTGTATGCCTTTCTTTTGCTAGAATATCCAACCAATATGCCTTTATCAACTCAAGAATTGAATTTTCCAACTCTATCATCTTCTCTTTTTATGTAGCATTTTCTTCCAAATACTCTAAAGTGTTTGACGTTTTCTGGTCTTCCCTTCCATAACTCATATGAAGTTTTTTCAATGTTACTTCTGAGAATTCCTCTATTCAATATATGAGTGTTTGTGTATACTTCTTGTACCCAAAAGAAATTTCTCAACTTCGAATCCTTCAACATGGTTATGGGCATCTCTTTTATGGTTATGTTCTTCCTTTTAACAACTCCATTTTGTTGAGGTGTCCTAGTTGCTAAGAACTGTCTTTTTATTCCATTCTCTTCATAGAATTCCATGAATTCTTTTGATATAAATTCACCTCCATTTTCTGATCTTAAGCACTTGATTCTCTAATCCATTTCATTTTCAACCATCTCCTTGAATGTTCTAAAATTTCCAAATGCCTCTGATTTCTTCTTGAGAAAAAAAACTGCAATCATTATTGTATAGTCATCAATAAGTAGCATGAAGTATTGTTCTCTATTTAGTCTTTTTTTTCTCATTGGTCAACATAGATCAGTGTGCACAATTTCCAACGGCTTTGTTGTAGATTATTCCTTCTATCTGAATTTTTTTCTTGTCTTTTTTCGATGTAGACAATGCTTGCACATAGTACTGGCCGGTTTTGAAATTTCGGGCATTTCTCTTACTGCTTCTTTTCTGCTAATTTTGACTAGATTTTCAAATTTCATGTCCCATTCTTTTGTGCCAAATCCAACTTTCATTTTCCTTTCCCAAGCAACATATTTCCTTTCAAATCTCATTTAAGATGTATATGTTGTTTGGAGTCCTTACTGTTGTAGCCACCAATTTTCTCAATCCTTATTTTTTTATCTCACACTTCTCTAAATAAAATTTAAGTCTATGTCCCTAATTACACATTTGACTCAAACTCAACAAATTATGCTTCATGTTTTCGACAAGTATGACATTTTCTGCCTTGACATCCTTACTTCCAAGATTGATTGTTCCTTTCCCTATAGTTTTGGTTGAGTTGGCATTGCCAAATGAAACTGATCCATCTCTTTCTTTCCTCAGAGTTATATATATGTTCTTGTCACCTATCATATGCTTTGAACAACCATTGTCAACATACCAATCACTTCTTCTTCTTTGGGCTTGTACTGCAAGAGAGCATTCTTCAACTTTTAGGTTATCATGCTTCCTTATCAAAATTCTTGATGGTCCTTTTGCGTGATTGTTGAAATCATGCTTTGGTTCCTTTGGGTGAACTGTTAACCTACAATCTTTGGCCATATGTCCAAAATTGTTGCATTTCTATCATTCCACTTCACCTTCTAGAAATCCAAAATTGTTATAGTTTTTGTTATATGCTTCATGAGGTTTTCTGAGATGATTAATTCTAGAGTGACCTTCATAATTGCTTCTGTTCTTAGCATAAGCTTTGCAATTTATAGCTTTGTGCCCAAAATTGTTACAATAATAACATGAACCAAAAAACATGTTTTGATACCTGGGAGATCTTATGAATGGTGTTGTTCCTCTATATTTTTCTTCTTGATTTGTTTCCATGGGTGGTTGTTGATTATGAAACCTAGGTCTTCTAGACGATGCCATCCTTCTATAATCTTCTTCTCGAACATTCTCATGTGAAGGCTTGCATTCTTCCTTCTTGGTGAATCCTCTGGTGACTTCTACATAAGTATTTTGTTTTGTTTCCTCTTCTGTAGTCATAGAACTCAAACCTTTCTCTGTGTATGTTTGGTTGTATCCAAATCCAGACCTATCATGATATGGCCTTTGAGCACTGATGATTTCATCCAGTATTTTGGTGTTGTTTATTTGCATATCTCTTTTCTGAATTTCCTTCCTTAGAGAAATGATTTATGTTTCTAAGCTCTCCTTCTCTTTTTCCTTTTCTTTCAGTTGGCTTATGAGTATTTCTTCAATCTTTTTGGCTTCTTCAACTTGGAATTTTAGATTCATAATCATCTGTTGATCTTCTTCAGAGTTAGGAATTTGAGAACTTTCTTTCAGCTTGAGTAATTCTTCGTTGAGTGATTTTTTTTTCTTCCTTTAGTTCACTTAAGGCACTAATTAGTTCTACTTCAAGATCTACCTCACCTTATTCTTCATAATCCTCTTCATCATTTTCAAAATCCATAAAGAGTACATTTTATGAGTTACTATCACTATCATCATCCTCATCTGATTATGAACTATTCTCCATTGAGTAAAGACTTTTCTTGAAGAAATTATTTTTGTTTCTTCTCTTGTCTCCCTTTTTATATTTATTTTCCTTCTTGGGATATTCTTCTTCATCACTATCTGACTTTTTAGCATAAGGACATTTAGAAGAAAAATGGCCAATTTTACCTCAATTAAAACATATTAAGAGAAGCATACCTTTGTACTTTTCGGTTCCTCTCTTCAACTTCCTTAGAAATTTAGCTATTACTTCATCTTCATCTGAATCATCACTACAATTGCAACTTGGATTTGACTTTGGCTCATGTTTATTCTTCTTTGTTTTCTTGGATGCCTTGAACATTGCTTCCTTCTTGGGTGGATTACCTTCTCTATCCTCATTTCATGGGCTATAAGTATCCCATGTATCTCATCCATGCTCAATGTGGCAAGATCTTCTCTTTCTTCTAGGGCTAAAATTTGAGGATCAAATCTCATTGGAAGAGATCTTAGTACCTTTTGGATAATTATTGATTCTTTAATTTCTTCTCCCAATCCTTTAATGGAATTTAATATTTCATCAAATCGTAGAAAGTCAGCTGCAATATCTTCATCTTCATTTGTTCAAACTTGCCTCTGTATGTTTGAAGCTTGCCCCCCTTTACTTTGGCATCTCCTTCATAAATATTTTGAATTTTGTCCCAAATATCCTTTGTTGTATCATAGTGCATGAATTTGACATATACTGAGTGATATAGGCCATTAAAAATAGCATTTGTGGCCTTCAAATTTTTTTGACTGGGTTTCTTTCCATCTCTATTTATTGGAGGAGTGGTAGGTTCTATGTATCCATCTACTATTGCTTTTCAAACATTAAATCCCTGTGATTGTATATATGTTTTCATCTTTCTACTCCAGAAGGCATAGTTCTGTCACTCAAACTGAGGTACTCCAATCTTAGCATACTTCATGATCTTCCTTCCAGTAATTAGACTATTTTCTGAAGGACCTTCTCTGATACCAATTGTTGGAATACTAAGAGGGGGGGTTTGTTGGCATGTTTTCAGGCAAGTGTGCTTGTCATTTATGGAAAGATCAGAGTATGCAGTGATGGAAAAACAGGGACAACATAAGCTACTCATAAGATAAAGTGCAATGGTGCACATAGAGTGCAAGAGTGCGCATGTTCATTTGATGAAAAATAGGCAGGCAAGGAAGATCAACAGCGCAAGGATAATGGCATGGAAAGATCAAAAGCGTAAACTCCATTTCAAAGTTTCAGTTACTGGGAAATTGAGAAGTCAAGAGTTGAGACTCTTCAACACAAGAGTCCTGGAGTTGCAAAATCCAGAATCCTGAAATTTCGAAATAGGCACATAAACGAAGTGTTTCGCAGACCGAGAAATAAATCCATTTCATAGTTTCGGATACCGGGATTTGGATGAGTCAAGACTCTTCATCATCAGGAGTCCTAAAATCACTAAATGAAAAATGTCGAAATCCCAGAAGGAGGACAATTTCGAGTACCGAGAGTTGGAAGAGTCAAGACTCTTCATCATCAGGAGTCCTGGAATCGTGAAATGCGAAATGCTAAAATACTGGAAGAAGGAGGAAGATTTTAGATACTGGGAGTTGGGGATGTCAAGAAATCTTACTACAGGAGTCTCGAAGTCACAAAACTTGAAGACACAAAATGCGAAATTACGAAATGTCAAAGACTCCAAATGGAGGTTCGGATACCGAGAGTTGGAGATGTCAAGGACTCTCACGACAGGAATCCCGAAGTTGCGAAGTGAAAAAAGACAAAAAGTTGAGCTGACTCCATTTTAGAGTTTTGCAGACCAGGAGGTGGAGTTGTCAAGAAATCTCACATGAAGAATGTCGAAATCAGGATGTGCGAAATCACGAAGAGATCTGGAACATTGAATCATCTAGGGTGTGGAATGTTGATCCGACTACATTTTAGAGCTTCGGATACTGGGAGTTGGAAGAGTCAAGTGACAAGACTCTTCATCACAAGAATAGCAAAAGGCCGAAATGTGAAATGACGAAGCGATCAAAGCTAGCACAACCAAGCTCCATTTCAGAGTTTCAGATACCGGGACATGGAGCATCAAGAACTCATCGCCACAGCAACACCAAAGTGCCGAAAAGAGAAATCATGAAATCACTATATGGATAAGGGCTCGGTCACCTCTCGTAGTCACATGGTCGAATAGATGTAGAGAAAATATAGTGCAGAGAAGATCCATTTCAGATTTTTAGGGATTGGGACATGGAGAGTAATGAAATATTTACCACGGGGATCCTGAAATGCCGAAGTGAGAAATGGAAAAATGAACGCAAGATTCAATGAAGTTAATTCAATGGTGCAGATGAATTTGAATAATATCAGAGGGCCATTGTTGGACTTCACAGTGTAACTGCTAGAAACAAATGATGGTTTCTGCCAGAGGATGATCTCTTCTATGACAGAGAAGATGAAGAGTCTCAATTGCCAGAGAAGCTGAGGAATCTCGAGAGAACACCCAGTGATGATGGATGCATGGGTAAAAAATTGCCTGAGAAGCTGAAGAGTTACCATGATGATTAGGCAAAGCACTCACAATGAGAAGGAGATGCAGAACAGAGAGAGACAACGTGGCACATAGGAGATGGGATAGATGTGGAAGAGTGAAGTGGAGAAAACACCTCAATGTCGAGAGGATGGAGGGGAAGAAGGAGATTGCATGCACAAGGTGCAAATAGACTATAAGAATGATGAAAAAAGAAGAAATGGGGGTTGTTGTTGAGTGTGATTGAGATGTGAAGAAGGAGGCAGAGCGCATCAATAGAAATGTGCAGAAGGGGAATGGTGCATCGAAGGGACATGGCACAGAGAGAATAAAAGGCTAAAGAATAGAAAGCACAAGGAGTATGCAGAAGACACTGATGCAGATAGAGAAACACAGTGTAGCGGAACAATGATGAGACCGGTAATCCATTGAAGAACTATATATCATTGTAATAAGTTTTAATAGAAAAGATTTATATTTCAGGGTGGTAGGGAGGTGCTAGGGAGGAATTTTTTCCTTAGAGGTTCAAGTGGGTTCTTGAACAAAGGGAGTTGTAGCTTCCATCTAGTTGAAGCCAGAGAAACTAGGGTGGTAGGGTGGTGCAAGGGAGAACTGTTGTTCTCTGTTATACAGGTTGGTGACTGTGTGACTGGAAGTTGGTGCTTCCATGAAGTTGGTGCTGGAACACTTAGGGAGTTGGTGATTACTTCTAGTGGGTGCTAGAGAAACTAGGGAGTTGATGCTTCCTTCTAGTAGGTGCTAGAGAAAATAGAGAGTTGGTGCTCTCAGCAAGTTGAAGCTTGCAATACAGAGGTTGTAGCCTCACAATGAGTTGGATCTGATATGTATGATAATGTACAGAATGTAAAGATTACTTATCATATAAAGAAGAAGAGGTTTTTACCCTTTATGGTTTTCTTTAGGAAATATCTGTCTCTGTATATTTCATATGTGACAATGATGCTAAATGTTCTATTGCTTACTTCCCTGCATTATTGTGATTGTCATTAATTTTTCTACAAAGAATTTAAAATAAGCATAAATTGTTTAAGCACGGTAACAACTGATTCACCCTCCCTCTCAGTTGTCCAACAATTGGTATCAGATCCGACCCCTTTTATCTAAGGGTAGATCTTAGAGATTAAACATGTCAAGCCATGAAGGAAATTCAACCAATAAGGCCCCTTTGTTCAATGGAACAAACTTTGCCTTCTGGAAAGTTAGAATGAGAACTTACATAATGGGTTTAGGTGCATATGTCTGGGATGTGGTAGATATTGGTTATGTAAATCCAGTTGTATTAGCTAATAATGATGACAATCTAGAATTTAGATTCAACGCTAAGGCTATGAATGCTATCTTGAATGAGATTGCAGAAGAATAATTTGTAAAAGTTATGCACCTAGGAACTGCCAAAGAAATGTGGGACAAAATCATTAGCAGTTATGAAGGTAATGAGAAGGTAAAGGATGCCAAGCTTCAAATCTATAGAGTACAGTTTGAACAGCTGAAGATGAAAGAAGATGAAACTGTTGGAAAATACTTTATGAGAGTTGAAGAACTGGTAAATGCAATGAAAGAACTTGGTGAAAAAATTGAGGAACCTTCATTAGTTCAGAAAATTTTGAGATCTCTACCAGATAGGTTCAACTCAAAGGTTTCTGCTATAGAAGAACTTAATGATCCAAAAACCTTGGAGTTTGATCAACTTCTAGGAACATTGACTGCATATGAAATGAGAATAGGTAAATATAAACCCACCTTTAGAAAAGCATCATTTAAATCAGACAAGAATGAGGATTCTGAGCCTGATGAAATTGAAGAAAAAATTGTGAAGAGACTGAAGAAGGGATCAAACAAATACGAAGGTAAACTGCCTTTCAAATGTTTCAACTATGGTAAGACAGGTCATTTTGCAAATAAATTTCCTCACAAAGGAAAGGATCAGACATGTGATGATGAGGAGAAGTGCAAACACAGAAATTTCTTTAAAGAGAATAATTTTAAGAAGAAAAGTCTTTGTGTAAACAATGATGATGATCCTTGAGATGATGAAGACAATGACTCCTCTATTGAAGATAAACTAAATGACTTCATACTTATGGCCAAAGAAGATTATGATAATAAAAGAACAGGAAGTGAGCCTAATGAAGAAGAATCTATGGTTGATATGGAAGGAGAACTGATCAATGCACTGGAAGAGATTGACAGAGTCAGAATTAAGAACAGAAAGCAAAAACAATTGTTGATACAGTTCACAAAAGACAGTAAACAGCATGATGAAGACTTTTCCCTACTAAAACTAGAATTAGAAGAGGCAAAGAAAATCAAGGACATTCTGAAACAACAGTTATTAGAAAGGAAGGCAAGATGTAAAGCTCTGGAAGAAGAAGTAGTGAAAACTAGGAAAGAGTTGGAGAAGTTTCAAGCCTTGTATCATCAAAA
>JZKD02S1879247.1:14426-25012 GCA_000966675.3 Picea glauca
CATAATGGATTTCCCATATCCTAACTGTAGAGTTGTAGATTAGAATATTGAACCATATAGCAATGCATGGGATCACAGGTTCTGAAGATGAAAGTAAATGAGAAGGATCCTCACTGTGAGATCGAGTCCTCATCGAATCCAATCGATTCCCTACAAGGATACCTGCTGCCTGAAGTGTGAAATGTGGCTTCTTAGGCATATGTTGAAGCTTCAACATTGGCTTCTTATCTGGATGTACTACCTTCTTATCTCCATATACATAATCTGAGTGTATGGAATCATCTATGATGTCTGAAACTGCTGGAAGCACAAGAGTATATGTATGTTGCACTGGAGTTGCATGCAAATTACTCTCCATATTTGTAATAATAAAAGATGAGTCATCATCAGAAAACTTAGTAAATTTATACAACCTTGACTTGTGATCCACCTCACCAATTTCAATGATGGGATTGTCATGCATGCCAATTACTCAAACTGAATCAGATGTAAATTCAACATTTTTACCTTTCTGAGTGATATGATAAACTGAGAGCAGATTCATAGAAAGATTTGGAACATGTAAAACATTCTCAAAACTTCCATTGTGGAGTTCCTCTCTCCCTTATCCTTCTACTACTACTATAGTATCATCCCCCATGAGAATAGGGGGTCTTGAGCATGGACTCAAAGAAGATAAAACGTCCTCTTTCGGTGCCATGTGATGGGATGCCCTAGAATATATAATACATGAAACAGATGAGGAATTAATTTCAACCAAGGCATGATGATTACCTTTCTTAGGAGCATGCTCTTCTTCCTTTTGCTTCTTGACTCCCTCTAGAATGAAGTTTCCAAGGTCATTTTTTTGAAGTGCCTATGCCATAAGATCGATCTATTTCTTCATGCATGTGGATTCTTCATGATTCATTTTATTGTAGTAATTGCATTGCTCTCCCTTCTTATTCTTCTTGGAATCTGAAGAGTCTTTGGAACTTGAAGAACCATTAAAGGTTTTGGAATATCCCTCCTTCTCGTTTTGTTTCTCCTTCCCGTTCTATTTGGATGATCCTTTTCCATCATGCATGGTGAGTGCATGTGCTTTGGGATCCTTGATGATGCACATTTGTATGATCTTTTTTTCTCTTGTGTGAGATACTCAATGAACTGAGCCCTCGTAGGCATTTTCCAATTTGTTCCAAAAATACACCTGCCAAAATGGAAATTGGAGACATATACAATGTATTCTTGTCTTAGATTGGCAAAGATTGTTAGAATAAGTTGTTTCTCTTATGTAGACTTGTCAATACCACATTCACCCAAGCTCAAAATCAAATATTTAAATTTATTAAAGAAATCTTGTATATTATCAAAACTTTTAAGGTCTAAGGTATTCAACTCTACCTCAAGCATATGACCTCGCATCTCATCCTTCTTTCCAAAGAGTCTTTCCAAGGTGGTTCATATCTCATTTGGAGTATTGCATTCCAAAAAATGAAGCCATAAATCAATGTATATTAACTCAGGAAGTAATAATGTGGCCTCATTCTTATGGTTTGCCCATTTGGTCTTCTGAAGCACTGATGTAGGTTTTGTTTCTATCCCCATCATCAAATTATACAGTCCTTTTATTTTGAGTTGGAATACAACCTTTGGATTCCATTCAAAATATTTGTTTAGTTTGAGTATTATCACCAAACTTGATTGAATAAGTTGCATCGCCTCCATCCCTGCTATGTATACTAAAAAGATTCTGAAAACCTAGATCATGGATTCTAATATATGATTGACGATGTGATGGAAACTATATATATGATAAAACAAATATATATTCTAAAATCAGATGTGGGTTTTTGACATTTTTGGTGAGCATGAGAATCCCTATGTTATACATCTCTGGTAAAAATCTCAGCCCAACCTAGATCAGAGATTTCGATATATGGCTATTTTAGTGCAAAAGACCAATTTTTTGGACGGTTGTTGAATCATCCCACCCTCGAGAAGGATAAAATGCAAAGATGTTGAATTGTCACACCCTAGTGAAGGAAACAATGCGATGATTGTGAAAAAATGAATCGTCACACCCCAGATGAAGAACACAATGAGATGATGTCTAACCTTGGTTGTGTATTGGTTGCGACGATGCCTGGAAAATGTTTCATTGTGATCGTCACACCCTTTTATAGGGATAGGCTTCAACGATTCCAATCGTCACACCTTTCGATATGGATAGGCCGTGACAATGGAGGAAACTAGGTTTACTCAAATCCTCTTTCTCTCTTCTCTGGCTTGCTTGTCTTGCTCCAAGTAGCTTGGCGCTGATACCATGTCAGTGTTTCATGGACAGTTGCATGAGAGACCTAGCTAAAGCATGCACAAACAAATATTATCAATAAAAGGAAGAGAGACACACAATGAAGAATGAGAATCGATGTATATTATGATCTAATCAATGAGAGAGTGATCTTCACTCATATAGGCAATGACATCCTATAATTAGGAATGCATGCATAATAGTGATGGTATAATATTAGAAAGTCTAAAATAGAACTAGTTAGTTAAGTCCCACTAGACTAGTGTTACTTCCACTGAACTAGTGTGTTGAAAATATAAATTTCTCCAACATGCATATTATTACAATAAATCATCATCTATATAATGTGCCATTTCCTTATGAAATCCATCATGCAATTACTAGTCACCATTTACAGATATCTCTCTTCCCAAGGAAATACAAACATTAATGATTAGTTAAAATTCAAACACCCTTCCAACAAACAAATCAAGTAAACAAACATTATGAGTTATTATAATCTATAAATGTATAAACTAGAAGAGAAAAGAAGAAAAGGGAGAATCTCTCTAACACCAAGAGGAGACCATACAATTTCTATGTACCTTCTGAACCAAAAGATACTAGGGTAAGTAAATTTTGTGCATGTGTGTTTGTCTGTTTCTAAAAAAGAGGAACTAAATTTTGTTTTCGGATCCAAAATTTCTCTTCTAGGAGTCACGGAACAAGGTCTGCCCAGTTCCCAAGCAAGAGGTGCATGGAAGGACCTTTGAGGTACAAAGGTCATGAGAAATAACTCTAGGTGGACATAGAGAGCCATGAGGGTACACAAGGGACATAAATTCTGAAGAACAAAGATAAGGAGAGACAATGAATCGACATAGTGTAATCACAATATGTGCGTAGGAGACCTCTTAAAGGCTAGAGCTCAGGAGGAAAACACATCGTGTGCACCTGATTTTGAGTCATCTAAGTGACGAATATCCATGAGGGATAACAATGATAATTATCCAAGGGGATAATTTCTTTTTTTTTTATGTTTGAATGGACGAGATCTAATCGATAGGATTTGAAATCCCATAACCATTAGATCAAATAGGATATGTGTAGTAGATAAACCATAAAAAATTTGTAATTCGTTACTTTGGAAAACTAGAGTTGTTTGTAATAAGGGACCCCTGAAACCCAAAGTCGTGGAGTGAATATACACTATATATCAGTGATTGGATGAGGGTTGTTGGATCCTCAAGGGTTTGTCTTTTCGACGAATTTGGTTCATAACAAAATAATAGTTAAGGAAGCCCTGAAGCTTCAAAGTCTTGGAGTGAAGGGTCTTTGTAGATCTGAAGATTGATCAAGGGCCATTAGATATATGATCCTTCATTATTTGGAGGTTTGGTAATTCATCACTTCAGAAATTAGATTCAAGAAGTTAAAGGTTAAGTAACTTCTAGAGTACTGAAGTCCAAAGTAAATCCTATCCGTCAGTTGACAGAAGGATGTAGACCATAGATCTATGATTTATTCAGAAAAAACTCTCTGACTAATTTAACATGTAGGTGCTAAGTATTAATATAACCATGAACTTCTGAAGTCCTTGAGTGAAGGTGAGCCATAGATATAGCTAAATATTGAGGAGCATTAGATACAATAAAACTATGAACCTTTGTCCTTCTGAGGTTTGTCAGTTTGGCTCTCCGGAGGAAATGAGTGGTTGTTTGAAAAAAGTGAGGAACTCCCGAAGTACTAAAATTAAGAGTGGAGGAAAATCATTTATTTGAGGAGGAAGGAAAACTATTATATATACGATCCCTTCAGAGGTTCAACAATCCTGGTGAAACAATTCCAAGTTGTGGAAGTAGAGAAAAAACCTAAATTCCAAAGTTTTAGAGTGGATCTCAACCATATATTCTCTCATGAGGAGAATCTCCATCATTCCTTATATTAATTTATTAATGTCAACTAAGGTGGAAGAGTAGGGTTGACCTACAATTTCTAATCAATTCAACTTATGATTGAATTCGTCATGTAACACTCCAAGTGAACATGAGCATTGAAGTTAAAAACCTCCAGAGCACTGTAGTCATGCAGCTCTTAACAACGCCTCTTTTGTCTATCAATAAGTTCCATCCCATGGTCACATGTATGAATTTGTCAAGGAATAAGCTCTAAAAAACTACAGGTTAAAAGTCAAATTCTAGAGAATTTAGCAGGCTTCCCTCGATCCCTAGAATTTTGGGTTTAACTACAAATTAACAAAGACATTCATGCTACATAAACTTCATATTTATAAACAAATTTGAAAAATAAAAGCATGATGTAAATTTGGATTTAAATGAAATTCAACGAGGATCCACCATACAACAGAATTGAGTGGTCATAATCTTTAATAGGAGAATAAGATACAAGTTTCATATCTAAAATACAATTCGACATAGGTCCCATCATATGAGTTGGATAAGGATTTAAATGAAGTTCAACAAGGGACTCACAATATAAATTCAAAACTAATTCTTTAGTTCACCAATGATATATGCACTCTTAAATTCCCAAATTAATATCAACTGAAAATTCTGATCATTCAAACTTCAACATGGATAACATATAATTTTTTAACATATACCATACACAATATTAATTCTAATTTAACAATGAGGATCAATCCATCCCAAATTAGAGAGTGGAGAGTTTCTAAAATTACAACGAAATTTTAAATGTGAACATTGTAATTATTATCTGCTTGGAAACAATTTGAATAAAAATATAAACTCAGAACTTAAATTTGTTGAATGTAATTATAGCAATTGTCATTCATGATTTCTAGTGATTCTACAGTGGCTCTATTAGTCTAATTTACAACTACACTAATACTATGAATAAAATTCATAATATAAATATACTGGAACCAAGGATGTTGCATAATTAAGATGCCTTCAAGTCTTGCACTCCTTCCTTTCCTTTGCTTGCTAATCACATACACTTCACTGGTACCTCCCAACTAATGCTAGGGTTAGTCTTCTTCCACCGTATCCCCCTAAACCACAAAGGGGCCACACAAAAGATACCAACAATAATATCTCCAATACATTCCCTCACAAGGAAGAGATTCCACTCTATTTACAGGCTTGGCATCCCAAATCTCACAAGTAAAACACAATCCAATAAAATTTGGCAACATAACAATGCTCAGAAAATTACATCCTTTTCCCGTCTCCAGATTTTTTTTTTATAGAAATTTCTTCCCCAACACATGTCCTCATGCACATATAATTAAATTTTTAGTAAATTTTAATTTGGATTAATCACTCACACACTTGTCACATTCTCCCCAAGTTACACCAGTATTTACCAATTTTATTTTATTTCAAAAAGTCAAATTCCCTCACAATCCTCAATGTGTTCCTATTTTCACTCCTAAGTGTCCCTTTTTTCCACATATTCTCATTTAAGGAGTGGCTCCTAACTAGATCTTAGATATAGTTTAATTATGAGTCTTCTTCTAGTTAGACTAGTGTAGTTTGACTCTAGATTCTATTCTATGTACACCCAACCTCTCAAGTTATTATTTATTTCTATTTAAAATTCCTTTTTTATTAAATTCACGCAAACATGTGCATTTTATTCAATCTTTATTTTTCCCACCCTTTCCTAGAATTAGATTTATCAAAAAATTAATATTTTAATTAGTCCCCAAATTAAACTTAGACTTAGGACAAATACTAGACTTAGGCTTAGACTCTTGTTAGTATTTTCAACTAAAATTCTATTGTTTAATTTATTAGTTAATCCAAAAAGGTCTAAATATTTCAATGTTTTCTAGGCCATCTACATTTACTGACTCATGTTTAATTATGCGACGTGTCATTCAAGATGCACCTTCATGCTCCAAGGGTGCCACTAGACCTAAAAACAAATTGGAAGTTGTTCGACCCTTAGAGTCAACACTCTGTTCAGTCAACCTTGTGAGAGACTATGGGTTTCTAGGGAATAAGAACTCAGCCTTATTGCACACTCCTTAGAAATCTTTGTGAGCAACTACCTCAGTCTTCCCTCATGCAATCACAAACCTTTTGAAATATTTAATCGTTAACCTATACTTCAGACCACGGTGGGAGTGTTACTAGGCTGTGACAGGGATGTTTTCACACCTCTCCCTCAAATGTCTAGTTTCAATGCATGGCCCCTCTACTCCTTATGTGAGTCGGATTAGAAAGCATCATCAATCCTGGATCCATTGAAAAACACATTGTCAATAATTCCATATACATAAATCATACTAAACTCAATCATACAACATATGTGCATGAAATGAAATACTCAATAGATATAATCCACTCCCTGACTCAATCTGGAGTCCAAGGGAATCTGTTAATATATATACATAAATAAAATCAATAAGCCATAACACCTCAACATAATCATATATAACCCCTAATATGAATAAAATCACAAAGTACCATACTCATATCACTTGTAAGAAAGTGTCCTCAAATAATAAGTCAATAATAGTGTGCTCATTAGAGTGGGATGTTACAATTGCTCTAGAAAAGCTTCGTGTGGTTTAGATATAACCTCATTCTTGGAATCATTGGATTGATTTATGTATTGTAAGTGGAAAGTATGTGTCTATGTTTGTTTCACTATATCCCGCATAGTTTTGTAAAAGTTTTCCCCCCTTTCTTTAACCTCCATAAACACTCCAGATGAGATAAGGACCAATTCATCATCATTTACATCTTCTATAATTTTTATTTTCTTAGGAGGGCATTCCTTTACTTTGTTGTTGGTCCCTATATAACTTTAAACATATGTGAATTAGTATATCATTTGAAACATGTTATATTATATTTTTAAGTATATTATTAATTAACATTCAAAAGAGAACTCATATTGAGTAGATTTTTTTCATTCATCTAATTCATCCTTTTGCAATTTTTCCATCAATCTTTTACGCTCTTCTACACTTAGATCACAAAGAATGTTATCAATATTCCTCATTTTATGGGTCTCCAGGACACAGACTAACCAATACATATTAGTTAAAATTACATATACTTCAAACATATTAATTTTGTATAGAATTTACAAAGAAATTGCCTTTTTAACATATTATTTTTTTATAGAATTTACAAAGAACTTGTCTTTTTTTTCTTTTTTGGATGTGCTATCTTTGTGTCGATCATGATTTTTGTTACTTGAACTATTCTCAATTTTTTTTATCAATATACAACCTATAGCATTCAATAAATAAGATATTAAATATATTTTATAAATAAATCACATAATTTTTAGCTAAAAAAAAAGGGTTGTAGGTGCACTTTTATAATCTTAAAGCACTGATGTGTTCCATATATGAAACACACCGATATCAAAAAACATATTTAAAAAAAATAATTTAAATTACAACGATGTGATATGTATAATTAACAACAACACTCCAATAGAAAAAAAATTGAAAATATAAAAATACCATGAACAAATAAAATTACACACCGATGAACGATTTTTTTTAATTATGTTGCAACATTTTTGGTGAGTTTTATCCATAAGCACACCGGTGGGTTATATTCAATCAGAAGCATCGGTTACTCGAAACCATTTTAAAAAAAAACATGATATATCCAAGAGGGTTTGGATCCGATCCATCACATGTCAAACACAGTTTATATGGAAACATAAACCCATTAAATCTAAAATGGATAAAATGAAAAGTCGTAATTATGCAGTGATAGAGGGATTTAAACTCTAAGTTGAAATTTTGCAGTCGCTTAAGAAAGAAAAGGAAAGGGTTTAAGGTAAGTATGAGATTTATATATATATGTTTTGAATTTTAATTAAATCTAAATAAAGAACAATTTGTAAAAAATATTATTATTAAAATCAATAGTAAAATAAATTTTTTTTACTATACAGGGTTTTGAGTGAATCACAAAACCCTTCAAATTCTCATTTTCTGAATAATTTTGTTTCTCCAAAAGGGTTTTGAATGAATCACCGTACCCTTCAAATTATCATCTTTTGAATAAGTCTCTTGTTCTTAACTATTCATTTGGTTCTCCAAAAGACTTCCCTATATGTCTCTCTTGCAAATCTCTCCCTTGTAAATTTTGGCGAAATAATAAAATAGTGAATAGCTTAATACCTAGGAAAGAATTTATGAAAAATGTATTAAATGAATCCCCATAACCTTCAAATTTGGATCTTCTGAATATTCCCATTGTTCCAAAGTATTCTTCTCCACCATAGATCTCTCCAGTATGGCTCTCTTGAAAATCTCTCCCCTGTACATTTTGGTAAAATAATGAAACAATGAATAGTTTTTTACTATTTAAAGGACTTTATGAAATTATATTTTAAATTCCTGCTCATTTTTCAATTGTAAAAAAACTAAATCTCTCTTTAAAAAAAAAGAAATCAAAACCCTGGTGCATTTATTAATATAACACACTGGTGTGTTTGGGTATAAAACGCACTGGTGCGCTGGAAATTTTTGGAACACTGATATCTTATAATTATTTTTATTTATTTGAATTCATGAGAAACATTGCAATTCATAAATAATGCCCCGATGCTTTATATTTTTATAGATGCACCAGTGCATGTTGTTTAAACAAGAGCACCATTATTCTTTCAAAGTTATCTAAATTTTTACTTTCACAAAAAATAATACATTCATCCTAAATTATCTTTTAGGATGCATCCACATGACTTTCAGTACTTCATAGTATCAAATAAAAATTTACTTTCTTAAAGTCACCTTTTTCTTAAAACATTATTGTTTCTTTTGCTCAAATGCAGGGAGAAAAGCTTATAATATCGAATGGTGAATTCTTCAAATTCTAGCTCGTTCCATATTACTCAAAGTCCATTGCAAATTTATCCCTTTACATCTCAATTAAGTTCATATTTTATTTATATTTCGATTATCTAATTGATTTTTTTTTATCCATGTCAATCTGAATAAAAATGTGTCCAAATTTGCAATATCTTGATTTAGAATCGAGTTTAGATGCAAATAATATTCCACCAAGTAAAAAATGTTAGAACCTCTTATCAGGAGAAAAATACAACAAATAGTTGGTAGATGAAAATGGACAATCGATTTACGTTGCTAATAGTATCTTTCCATCTTCCAGTTGCAATATTGGGTCAATGATGTTAATAATTGTTTGGTATAATGTAATTTGAACAAACCAATTTCATTGTGCTTCCTAATATCATCAATGTACTAATTCAATATTTTTGAAATTAGGATTCTGATGATGAGAGACCTACCTGTCATCTTCTGTTGAACCCCACTACAATGTTAAATCATGAAAAGGTTGCAATAAGAGCACAAATCAGAGAGGAAGGATACCAAGAATGGTTGAATCAACCACCTCTTCAATTCCCACTATGTCCAGATTCACCAATTAGGAATAACTATAACAATATTAGTTCTTCAAAAGTTGGAAATGGAGTCAATTATATTGAGGCTGGTATGGATGATTATTTATGGGATACAACTGACATGGAAACAATTTTGTTAGATGAATTCCAGAATGATGAGAGAGGGGATGATGCTCATATCACTAATACCTTTTTTTAAAGCCTAAAATATGCTTCCACCACCCTTCTCTTTGGACCTAGCAGGTCAAAGTCTACCCAGTTGGGGACAACAATGTTATTGTACAAATTGAAATCAAATTTTGGCTTATCAAACACATGTTTCTCGATAATATTAAGGTAACTGACCATCATCAAGCCACTTATGTTTTTAGAAATCGTGTCACACAATAAACATTAAAAACAATCGATTTTATGAATGTTAAATGACATTGTACATCTCTATTTCCCACTAACTGTGGGTTATTGAAAGGTAATATTATTTAAAGTGATAATTTATTTCCCAGTAGTTACGAAGAAGTAAATCAGATGTTGAAAATATTGGGCGTTGACTACATATCATATCATGCATGTATGAATGATTGTATTCTATATAAAGGAGAATATGTAGAAAATGATATATGTTTGAAATGTGGGCATGCTAGGTATCATAAATTGAATAAAAAGGGTAAATCGCATGGTCCTTATCATAAGATATCAATTCACATACCTATAATCCAAAGTATTCAAAGGATATGTCATTGTAAATAATTATATATGTTGCGGGAATGACATGCCTCAAACAAAAGTGGGCCGAGAGTTATGTTAATCCCAACAGATTCAATATCCATGAAGCATATAGAGGATACATGGCCTGAAAAATTCAAGGATGAGGTACAAAGTCTACTACTCATCATAGCCATGGATGGCATAAATCCATATTCCCTCC
>JZKD02S1879247.1:36725-48362 GCA_000966675.3 Picea glauca
GCTAATGAGTTGAAGATGGATCCTGAAAAGGTAGAAGTGATAAAGAATTGGCCATCACCGAGAAATGTTTTTGAGGTGAGGAGTTTCCATGGATTGACTAGTTTCTACAGAAAATTCATTCGGAATTTCAGTGGAATTAGTGCAGCAATGATGGACACAGTGAAGAAGCGGCATAAAGTTTTTCATTGGACAACAGAGGCTGAGAAGAGCTTCAATCTATTGAAGCGAAAGATCACAGAGCAACCAATTCTGGTGTTGCCTAATTTCCAGAAGACATTTCAAGTGAAATGTGATGCAAGCGGATATGCCATAGGAGGGGTCTTGAGTCAGGAGGACATACCAGTTGCATATTTCAGTGAGAATATGGATGACACAAAGCTGAAATACTCCACATATGATAAAGAGTTTTATGCTATCATACAGGCACTAAAGAAGTGGAGTCATTACTTGATACCCAAGGAATTTGTATTGTACAACAATAATCATGCATTGCTGTTTGTGAATCAACAGGATAAGTTGAACCAGAAGCATGCAAAATGGGTAGAGTACATGCAGAATTTTACATTTGTGATTAAACACATTTCAGGAACTGCTAACAAAGTAGATGATGCTTTGAGAAGGAAATGTTTGTTGTTGCGAGAGTTCAGAGTCAAAACTTTGGGTTTTGAGAATCTGAAGGACATGTATGCAGGTGATGCAGACTTCAGAGAAGCATACGAGATAGCTGAGAATCCATTTCTCAGGGATCGGACTCCGTGGATTGACTACATGATCTAGGATGGATTTCTATTCAGAGGCAATCAATTGTGCATTCCAAATTGCTCCATGAGGGAGAATCTAGTGAAGGAGAAGCACAGTGGTGGGTTAGCAGGTCATTTTGGACATGATAAAACATTCGAAAAACTGATGGAATCATATTTTTGGCTGGGCATGCGAGCACATGTCAAACGGTTTGTTGACAAATGCAGGATATGTCAACATTCGAAGGGCCGAAAGTAGAAGGCTGGGTTATATCAGCCATTTCCCACACCCGAAAGGCCATGGGAAGCCATTAGCATGGATTTTGTTTTGGGTTTGTCGAGAACGCAGATAGGTGTTGATTCCATCTTCGTGGTGGTGGACAGGTTTTCAAAGATGGCACATTTTATCCTGTGTCAAAAGACCAGCGATGCAACGCACATTGCAAATTTGTTTTTCAAAGAAATCATCAGATTGCATGGATTTTCGAGAAGCATAGTCTCGGATCGGGATACGAAATTCATAGGTCATTTTTGGAGGATGCTATGGAAAAAGCTAGGAACTAATCTGGCATTTAGTTCAGCTTATCATCTGCAGAAAGATGGGAAAACAGAGGTGGTGAACAGAAGTCTGGGGGATCTATTGAGAAGCTTGGTGACAGAGCACCACAGTAGTTGGGACCAGATATTGCCACAGGCAGAGTTCGCGTACAACGATTCAATGAATTGGAGTACAGGAAAAAGTCCATTCCAGATTTTGTATGGAACACAGCCAAGGGGAGTTTCTAAACTTAGGGAATCAGAACAGACTCCAACTAGCACCACGAGCACAGAGGAATTCGCTGAGGTGATGCAGGAACTTCACAGTCAAGTGAAGTAGCGACTGATGGATGCAAATCAGGACTATAAGCACAGAACCGATCAGCGGAAGAGACAACTTCAGTTTGAAGTTGGAAATTTGGTTCTGGCACACTTAAGGAAGGAAAGGTTCCCAAGGGGAACATATAACAAGCTCAAGATGAAGGAGATTGGGCCGTGCAAAGTCCTGAAGAAATTCGGGGAGAATGCATATGAGCTTGAGTTGTCGGATGGCATCGGGATATCTCTGATTTTCAACATTTCGGATTTATACCCATACAGCGCTGATGAAGCAGAGGCTGGAATTGAGGGACCAGTAATCCAGTGGCAGAAGCAAATGCCGGTAGCATAAAATTGCAGATGGAGTACATACTGGACAAGCGAGTGGGAAAAAAGACCAGAAGAAAGCAGTATTTTGAATACCTGGTGAAATGGAAGAATCACCCAGTGGAAGATGCCAGCTGGGAGAATGAGGAAGTGATACAAAAGCATGGAAAGACCATGCGGGAGCTCATGGACAGGAGCCCATGAAATATTTATACCCGAGGAGTATGATGCATGAGCATCCACAACACATCAAGCGATCCAGTGCACGAGGTAGAAAGAACAACTAGATAGGTCAGCACACAAATTTTGAAAAGCTTTCGAAAGTTGTTGCACCACCCTTTAAATGAAGGCATTCATAAGGAGTGCACTATGTGTATGTAAATGGACCTTGATCCTTTACGCTCACGTCCTTAGTAGATGAGAAGGCATTTAATAAGATTTAATGCTATTAGATAGGAATTAATTGTAGATTTGATAGTTGTAGAATTCGGGAGGGCAAATAGAATATAGGCGCCCTACTTTTTATCATTGTAATAGTAGTATTCATTCAGGAGCAAGAAGAGGAGAGAAAGCAAAGAACTTGTGAAGAACACCCATGTACAGATTGAATTAATAGAAGAAAGTCTTTGATTCACTTTCATGGTTTGTGTTGTTTCTCTGTGTCAATATTATGCTCATGAGCTCTTGTTTCCTTGCATGCATTTTCTTTGATATGTTGTGTGTGTGATTTAATAATTGAATTGAAATCTGTGAGAGAGAGGAGAATGAGTTTCAATTGTTTCTTTGTTTGAGCCAGGAGATTCCTACATAGAGTGCAGTCGAATTCATCCGCATAGAGTGCGTTGATGAGGCTCAACAGTTAATCTCTCATTCTCATTCACCTAGAAGTTGATTTGGGTTGGTAGAGCCGAGCAGGAGAAGTGCAGGCTGAAATTGAAGTTTCAGTTGTAAGTCTAAACAGGGGGCTAAGGATTGTTGTAGCAGGAAGTGCACAGAGTCTGAAAAAATAAAAAATTCAACACTTTGAGAGTTGTTGGAGGTCAAGCACGAGAATCGTGTGCAAAGTCTCTGAAGGAGTCAGAGTTGAGAAAGCTTAGGAAGGATAGTTCCTTTATGGATGTTGTGGGAACAGACCTAGGAGAGGCTCGAGCAGGACAGAGCTTTGGAGCAGGAGAAATCCTCAAGGAGGAGAATTAACGGTCATGATTTGCAGGAGGGATTCGCGAAACCCCGCTGACCATTGGATCTTGGAGAAAATGCGTGAGGTTTAATACTTTAGTCACAAGAGGAAAGGACCAAAGTCCATTGGGGTTCAACCTTCAATGTTTGACGAGGTGAGAGTTCATACTCATTGAAATCGCGAGTAGCGATTTCCCGAACTAATCGGAACCGTTGATTTCCACGGGACAGGTGGCGCGAGATCCCTAGGAATTGGGGTTCGACATTCAGGGTTTTCCAAAACACAAGTATCATGACCTTTGAAATCACAATCCTGTGATTCCTGATATAGTGGAGAGAGAAGGTGATGTGGCAGGGAGGCAACGCACGTGCCATCGGAGTTCGGGGTTCGGGGATTTGTGATGCAAGTGAATCATAACATTTCATGTGCCAAATTCCCGATAGGGGAATCCCCGATATATGGAAGTGTTGACCTTTGACCATCAGAGATCGGGGTTCGGAGTTCTGATTTGCACGAGAACTATACCCGTGAGTTTCGCGATACCGCGAAACCTGATTTCTCGAGGAGGCCACCGGGAGATCAATAGAGTATCCTGTGGGTGACGAAAGGTCTCTATATGGGATTTGAAGAGTGATACAGCTCTTTAGGCCTAATTTTGAAGAAGGTCCTAGTGAGAGAGATCATTCTCCAAGGAGTGGGGAAGGTTGCGTCAATAGTCTACTCCGGCGCAGGGTACTATTCCTGCACCGGGGGCACATATAGCAGGACCTTGGAATTCAGGACAATGGTCCATTCCCTCCTTTGGAATGCCATTCTGGGGTAATTCTTTCTGCATTCAATGGAACCCTAAACAGACTACTATGCCTCTCCCATCAGGACCGGCATGGGGTAATCCTTCCCAAAGTCTATCAAACACGATGAATGCCCAACATCCTATGTCATTTATGGGAAATCATCCAATGATGTCTCCATAGATGCAAAATCCTTACGGTGGTCAGGGCCATGGCTTCTACCAGAATCCAGGCTAGCAGCCAAACTTTTCCTGGCAACCTGGTGCCAGTCAAACTCCAGGACCCTTTTTCCCAGGCTACCAGCAACAACCCAAATTACCATTCCTGGTGACGTTACACTTGCCAGATTTGACAAGGTTGTTAAATGATACTATTTTTCATGATCAACGTTGGCCTCCTATGCCATCGAAGTTGCCTTTGGACATTCCAAAGTTCAAGGCCAAGCCTAATGAATCTCCAGGTGATCACGTGACTACCTTCCATCTTTGGTGTTCATCTAACCCATTGAAATTTGACTCCGTACAGTTGCGATTATTTCAACGCACTCTTATCGAGAGTGCCGCGAAATGGTACATTGAGATCGATCACTCAAGATACGCTTCTTTTGGTGAACTGGCGATGGCCTTCCTTAACCATTTCCAGTTACCTGTGAGATACAACGCTGGCACAGAGCTTCTTGCCAATTTTGAACAGATAACACCGGACCATATCTCTGATCATATCCAAGAGTGGAGACGCCGAAAGAGTCTAATCAAAGTACCAGTCCCACCAGCATTCCTGCTTGAGTGGTTCCTTAAGTCTCTGGTCCCACAATTATCCAAAGACGTCGTGACTTCGGGAGTTTTCTCCGAAGAATATTCCATCATGAGGGCTCAATAGTTTGAGCTCATCTATTCTCAGTCTGGTTTATTATACAACATCCTACCGGATACACCATGATTGATACTGGATAAAACTAGACAAAGAGTTGGACCACATGCCGACGGTATCAATGGTTCAGCACAAACCAAGCCTGCTAAGTAATTGAAAAAACAATTGCAGCAGTTATCTATCCAACACTCAGTGGCCAACCATACTACTGCTTTGGCTACTCCTCCTACCCAAACATCGAAAGTACACTCCGTGCAGTCGACTAAACCAAAGGCCACCCAGTAGCCTGAAGGGAAGAAAAAACAACGAAAGAAGGGGAAGGGGGAGAAAAAACCCATTGATAATGCTTGCGAGGGCACCATGGAAAAATGGAAGGCAAGGTATTTGTGCAACTTGTGTGTGGAAGACCACCTGACCCATCTTTGTCCTCAACTTCTAGAGGCCCAAAAGTTTGTCACATAGCAACAACAAGCCATGTTGACTAATCCCTTTCAGCATGGGAAAAATTTAACTCAAGCCTATACAAGTGTAGAAGGGGGCAGTCAAGAAACATTCCCTCCTCCAAACAATCCCTCATCCATGAACGTATATATGGTTAGGGATGATGCTTTAATAACGACTAAAGTGCACAACTATAGTAAACCAAACACTTCTGAGAAGGGAAAAGAAGATGAACTCCCATCTCTTCCTCTATAGATTGAGAAGACATTGGGAGAAACAATGATACACATTCCAAAGGGTGCATTTAAGAAATATTCTCACAACCCAAACGCAAGGGCCACCCATAATTACTCTATGGTGGAGGATTTATCACAAACCCCTTGTGCGATGTCTTCTTTGGANGCTAATGAGTTGAAGATGGATCCTGAAAAGGTAGAAGTGATAAAGAATTGGCCATCACCGAGAAATGTTTTTGAGGTGAGGAGTTTCCATGGATTGACTAGTTTCTACAGAAAATTCATTCGGAATTTCAGTGGAATTAGTGCAGCAATGATGGACACAGTGAAGAAGCGGCATAAAGTTTTTCATTGGACAACAGAGGCTGAGAAGAGCTTCAATCTATTGAAGCGAAAGATCACAGAGCAACCAATTCTGGTGTTGCCTAATTTCCAGAAGACATTTCAAGTGAAATGTGATGCAAGCGGATATGCCATAGGAGGGGTCTTGAGTCAGGAGGACATACCAGTTGCATATTTCAGTGAGAATATGGATGACACAAAGCTGAAATACTCCACATATGATAAAGAGTTTTATGCTATCATACAGGCACTAAAGAAGTGGAGTCATTACTTGATACCCAAGGAATTTGTATTGTACAACAATAATCATGCATTGCTGTTTGTGAATCAACAGGATAAGTTGAACCAGAAGCATGCAAAATGGGTAGAGTACATGCAGAATTTTACATTTGTGATTAAACACATTTCAGGAACTGCTAACAAAGTAGATGATGCTTTGAGAAGGAAATGTTTGTTGTTGCGAGAGTTCAGAGTCAAAACTTTGGGTTTTGAGAATCTGAAGGACATGTATGCAGGTGATGCAGACTTCAGAGAAGCATACGAGATAGCTGAGAATCCATTTCTCAGGGATCGGACTCCGTGGATTGACTACATGATCTAGGATGGATTTCTATTCAGAGGCAATCAATTGTGCATTCCAAATTGCTCCATGAGGGAGAATCTAGTGAAGGAGAAGCACAGTGGTGGGTTAGCAGGTCATTTTGGACATGATAAAACATTCGAAAAACTGATGGAATCATATTTTTGGCTGGGCATGCGAGCACATGTCAAACGGTTTGTTGACAAATGCAGGATATGTCAACATTCGAAGGGCCGAAAGTAGAAGGCTGGGTTATATCAGCCATTTCCCACACCCGAAAGGCCATGGGAAGCCATTAGCATGGATTTTGTTTTGGGTTTGTCGAGAACGCAGATAGGTGTTGATTCCATCTTCGTGGTGGTGGACAGGTTTTCAAAGATGGCACATTTTATCCTGTGTCAAAAGACCAGCGATGCAACGCACATTGCAAATTTGTTTTTCAAAGAAATCATCAGATTGCATGGATTTTCGAGAAGCATAGTCTCGGATCGGGATACGAAATTCATAGGTCATTTTTGGAGGATGCTATGGAAAAAGCTAGGAACTAATCTGGCATTTAGTTCAGCTTATCATCTGCAGAAAGATGGGAAAACAGAGGTGGTGAACAGAAGTCTGGGGGATCTATTGAGAAGCTTGGTGACAGAGCACCACAGTAGTTGGGACCAGATATTGCCACAGGCAGAGTTCGCGTACAACGATTCAATGAATTGGAGTACAGGAAAAAGTCCATTCCAGATTTTGTATGGAACACAGCCAAGGGGAGTTTCTAAACTTAGGGAATCAGAACAGACTCCAACTAGCACCACGAGCACAGAGGAATTCGCTGAGGTGATGCAGGAACTTCACAGTCAAGTGAAGTAGCGACTGATGGATGCAAATCAGGACTATAAGCACAGAACCGATCAGCGGAAGAGACAACTTCAGTTTGAAGTTGGAAATTTGGTTCTGGCACACTTAAGGAAGGAAAGGTTCCCAAGGGGAACATATAACAAGCTCAAGATGAAGGAGATTGGGCCGTGCAAAGTCCTGAAGAAATTCGGGGAGAATGCATATGAGCTTGAGTTGTCGGATGGCATCGGGATATCTCTGATTTTCAACATTTCGGATTTATACCCATACAGCGCTGATGAAGCAGAGGCTGGAATTGAGGGACCAGTAATCCAGTGGCAGAAGCAAATGCCGGTAGCATAAAATTGCAGATGGAGTACATACTGGACAAGCGAGTGGGAAAAAAGACCAGAAGAAAGCAGTATTTTGAATACCTGGTGAAATGGAAGAATCACCCAGTGGAAGATGCCAGCTGGGAGAATGAGGAAGTGATACAAAAGCATGGAAAGACCATGCGGGAGCTCATGGACAGGAGCCCATGAAATATTTATACCCGAGGAGTATGATGCATGAGCATCCACAACACATCAAGCGATCCAGTGCACGAGGTAGAAAGAACAACTAGATAGGTCAGCACACAAATTTTGAAAAGCTTTCGAAAGTTGTTGCACCACCCTTTAAATGAAGGCATTCATAAGGAGTGCACTATGTGTATGTAAATGGACCTTGATCCTTTACGCTCACGTCCTTAGTAGATGAGAAGGCATTTAATAAGATTTAATGCTATTAGATAGGAATTAATTGTAGATTTGATAGTTGTAGAATTCGGGAGGGCAAATAGAATATAGGCGCCCTACTTTTTATCATTGTAATAGTAGTATTCATTCAGGAGCAAGAAGAGGAGAGAAAGCAAAGAACTTGTGAAGAACACCCATGTACAGATTGAATTAATAGAAGAAAGTCTTTGATTCACTTTCATGGTTTGTGTTGTTTCTCTGTGTCAATATTATGCTCATGAGCTCTTGTTTCCTTGCATGCATTTTCTTTGATATGTTGTGTGTGTGATTTCATAATTGAATTGAAGTCTGTGAGAGAGAGGAGAATGAGTTTCAATTGTTTCTTTGTTTGATCCAGGAGATTCCTACATAGAGTGCAATCGAATTCATCCGCATAGAGTGTGTTGATGAGGCTCAACAGTTAAGCTCTCATTCTCATTCACCTAGAAGTTGATTTGGGTTGGTAGAGCCGAGCAGGAGAAGTGCAGGCTGAAATTGAAGTTTCAGTTGTAAGTCTAAATAGGGGGCTAAGGATTGTTGTAGCAGGAAGTGCACAGAGTCTGAAAAAATCAAAAATTCAACACTTTGAGAGTTGTTGGAGGTCGAGCACGAGAATCGTGTGCAAAGTCTCTGAAGGAGTCAGAGTTGACAAAGCTTAGGAAGGATAGTTCCTTTGTGGATGTTGTGGGAACAGACCTACGAGAGGCTCGAGCAGGACAGAGCTTTGGAGCAGGAGAAATCCTCAAGGAGGAGAATTAACGGTCATGATTCGCAGGAGGGATTTGCGAAACCCCGCTGACCATTGGATCTTGGAGAAACTGCATGAGGTTTAATACTTTAGTCACAGGAGGAAAGGAACAAAGTCCATCGGGGTTCATCCTTCAATGTTTGACGAGGTGAGATTTCATACTCATTGAAATCGCGAGTAGCGATTTCCCGAAGTAATCGAAACCGTTGATTTCCACGGGACAGGTGGCGCGAGATCCCTAGGAATTGGGGTTCAGCATTCAGGGTTTTCCAAAACACAAGTATCATGACCTTTGAAATCAAAATCCTGTGATTCCTGATATAGTGGAGAGAGAAGGTGATGTGGCAGGGAGGCAGTGCACGTGCCATCAGAGTTTGGGGTTCGGGGATTTGTGATGCAAGTGAATCATAACATTTCATGTGCCAAATTCCCGATAGGGGAATCCCCGATATATGGAAGCGTTGACCTTTGACCATCAGAGATCGGGGTTCAGAGTTTTGATTTGCACGAGAACTATACCCGTGAGTTTCGCGATACCGCGAAACCTGATTTCCCGAGGAGGCCACTGGGAGATCAATAGAGTATCCTGTGGGTGACGAAAGGTCCCGATACGGGATTTGAAGAGTGATACAGCTCTTTAGGCCTAATTTTGAAGAAGGTCCTAGTGAGAGAGATCATTCTCCAAGGAGTGGGGAAGGTTGCGTCAATAGTCTACTCCGGTGCAGGGTACTATTCCTGCACCGGGGGCACATATAGCAGGACCTTGGAATTCAGGACAATGGTCCATTCCCTCCTTTGGAATGCCATTCTGGGGTAATTCTTTCCACATTCAATGGAACCCTAAACAGACTACTATGCCTCTCCCATCAGGACTGGCATGGGGTAATCCTTCCCAAAGTCTATCAAACACGATGAATGCCCAACATCCTATGTGATTTATGGGAAATCATCCAATGATGTCTCCATAGATGCAAAATCCTTACGGTGGTCAGGACCATGGCTTCTACCAGAATCCGGGCCAGCAGCCAAACTTTTCCTGGCAACCTGGTGCCAGTCAAACTCCAGGACCCTTTTTCCTAGGCTATCAACAACAAACCAAACTACCATTCCTGGTGACATTACACTTGCCAGATTTGACAAGGTTGTTAAATGATACTATTTGTCATGATCCATGTTGGCCTCCTATGCCATCGAAGTTGCCTTTGGACATTCCAAAGTTCAAGGCCAAGCCTAATGAAGATCCAGGTGATCACGTGACTACCTTCCATCTTTGGTGTTCATCTAACCCATTGAAAGATGACTCCGTACAGTTGCGATTATTTCAACGCACTCTTATCGAGAGTGCCGCAAAATGGTACATTGAGATCGATCACTCAAGATACACTTCTTTTGGTGAACTGGCGATGGCCTTCCTTAACCATTTCCAGTTACCTGTGAGATACAACGCTGGCACAGAGCTTCTTGCCAATTTTGAACAGATAACAGCGGACCATATCTCTGATCATATCCAAGAGTGGAGACGTCGGAAGAGTCTAATCAAAGTACCAGTCCCACCATCATTCCTGCTTGAGTGGTTCCTTAAGTCTCTGGTCCCACAATTATCCAAAGACGTCATGACTTCGGGAGTTTTCTCCGAAGAAGATTCCATCATGAGGGCTCAATAGTTTGAGATCATCTATTCTCAATCTGTTTTATTATACAACATCCTACCAGATACACCATGATTGATACTGGATAAAACTAGACAAAGAGTTGGACCACATGCCGACGGTATCAATGGTTCAGCACAAACCAAGCCCGCTAAGTAATTGACAAAACAATTGCAACAATTATCTATCCAACACTTAGTGGCCAACCATACTACTGCTTTGGCTACTCCTCCTACCCAAACATCGAAAGTACACTCCGTGCAGTCGACTAACCCAAAGGCCACCCAGTAGCCCGAAGGGAAGAAAAAACAACGAAAGAAGGGGAAGGGGGAGAAAAAACCCATTGATAATGCTTGCGAGGGCACCATGGAAAAATGGAAGGCAAGGTATTTGTGCAACTTGTGTGTGGAAGACCACCTGACCCATCTTTGTCCTCAACTTCTAGAGGCCCAAAAGTTTGTCACATAGCAACAACAAGCCATGTTGACTAATCCCTTTCAGCATGGGAAAAATTTAACTCAAGCCTATACAAGTGTAGAAGGGGGCAGTCAAGAAACATTCCCTCCTCCAAACAATCCCTCATCCATGAACGTATATATGGTTAGGGATGATGCTTTAATAACGACTAAAGTGCACAACTATAGTAAACCAAACACTTCTGAGAAGGGAAAAGAAGATGAACTCCCATCTCTTCCTCTATAGATTGAGAAGACATTGGGAGAAACAATGATACACATTCCAAAGGGTGCATTTAAGAAATATTCTCACAACCCAAACGCAAGGGCCACCCATAATTACTCTATGGTGGAGGATTTATCACAAACCCCTTGTGCGATGTCTTCTTTGGAAGTCCTCCAAAGCTGCCCTACTCAAAGGAAAGCCTTGTTAACTACTTTAGGCTCTACTGAGACTTGTAACCCGGGTACCATCATGTTAGATAAAACCGACTTAAAACCTCATCTTCCTTATCACGTATCATTTCATATAGTAGTGGCTCATCCCATGAAAACTTTTACATGGAATATCTTCCGCACAGTGGTTGACATGGGCACCTCGACATGCATTATGTCGTTAGCATGTTGGAAGGCCATTGTCCAGCCTGCTTTGTCTCCATCACCTACTCTCCTCACTACTTTCAACGGTCGTTCTTTCTGACCACATGGCATCGTTCCTTCTTTCCCTGTGCAGTTAGGAGGGAAGACCGTGTGTGTCGAAGTAGAGGTAGTCGATGCTCCCCTCGACTATAACCTCTTGTTAGGAAGGAGTTGGACTTA
>JZKD02S1879258.1:15391-27454 GCA_000966675.3 Picea glauca
TATATATATATATATATATATATATATATATATATATATATATATATATAAGCTTGTAGCTCGCTACTTAATTCTCAGTAGTCAATAAGGTTGTGACTATGTTCTCCTGACAGACTCTTCACATAGTTCCTCCACATGGAACTCCTTTAGCATGCAACTTCCTTATTGCATATCCTTCACTATCTATGATAGCCTCAACCTTGAGTTGGATTTAGCTGGGTACCAAATATTTCACAAGGAATATAAACATGGATCTTTGTCATGCATCCAAATTATATATCCACACATATCCTGGTTTTGTTAACCTACATCCATGATGTGCTTAACCATATGCATAATCATAAGCCTATGTGTAGATTCCATAGGTATATTTCACAACCCACCTACATCTCTATTTTAAAATCAGTCAACTCATGATTGTTCACAATCACTCTCATGTGACCCTAAAAGGAAGAATTATTTTCCTCTTATCATGACAACAGAGCATCCTTGCTCATCCACTCCTTCTATTTATACTACTCTTTCTTGAGGGAATGGAACACATTCCCCTTATGCTATCATTCAAATCATAACTTTCATGGCTCTTCAAAATGGAGTCAACCATGCATCCATGGTATTCACTTAATCTTGGCAAGTGCAATTCTTGCCTTACATATCACTCATCAAGGCATCCGTATTGTGCCTTTAGTATATATTTGTACTTACATCATGCATGTGAATCACTTTCACATTTAATATATTTTGTACCTAATTGGTATTAATATCAATCTTCATGTCAGAAATACCCACAATGCATTAACCCATGCATTCAAACACATACAAACCTAACCAAACATTCATCATGCAACCTCATTGCTTGCACCCTTTCCATGTCATACATGCACATGGACATATCAGACTTCCATATCCTCCTCCAAGGATATGTCTTCCATCCTTATTAAAAGCCTCATAGGGATAATCAACACTGATATTCCCTCTCAGTTGAGAGCTTGTAGTCATTCACAAGATATCCACCTAGAAGTTTAACAAACATAGTCATAACTATGTTTCCCTTTCTATGTGATAACAGTTAGCAAGAAAACACTCTTTACTCAAATTTCATGAAAACATTTCCCACTCATAAATACAGTTTGGTAAATTATAACCATGCCCAAGGTGATAAAACAACCAATCTAGTTTCCAATTGGTCTTGATCAACAAACCTTCTGATCAAGAAAATCCTTTTATAGATTCCCTTCACTAGGGTCCAACTATATCTATATGGCTACCATCCACCACTGGATGTCAATATGACCCATTGGGCTTCTATAAGTTCCCCAACTCCTCCTTTATCACATTTAGGATCAACATTTAATCAACCATTTTACTTTAATTATAATAAATTTTTAATGTCTAATAACATTTGGACTATTCCCTTAAAGCCCAAATGCAATTTCGAGTTATGTTACTTACTAAGTATTCTAGTTCATAAATCCAGAGTATCTTTAGGTAAAAATCAGTCTTAACCATTACGCCTAGAATTCTTCCTTCTGTTCAACAATAGTTAGGGACAGAGGCCACTCTCATCCTCCCACAAGAATTCTGGCAGATTAGTTTCCTATCCACTAAGCAAGGGAGGCTGTTGTGATTTCTCACTTAATCACTCTATATTTCTATAGCTTCATTTATTAGTTTGATTAGAAAAAACCCTTTCCATCAATTCATATTCACAGTAACGAAATTCATTTCTCAGTTCCATTCGAAACCTAAGAGCTGCGAATGCTCTCCCTTTTCATAGAATGGTCACCAAACTCATTCCTTTAATTGCGAGGGATTATACACATATACAAGGTTTAACTATTCATTAAAGCAACAATTATTACTGATATGGATCCTTTCCATCCATTCACATTTCTATTTTAGTTTAAATATCAACGTTCTTCAACATAATCCCACTCCTGTAGGATTGGACATCATTTCCTAAAAGAACTAGTAGGCTTCCTCTGCCACAAACTAGCATGATTCAATGTCGTTGGGGTAAAATCCCAACTGAATTTTAAATTTGCATCCTTCTACTCAAGGAACTTATGTAGATGATTTTTGTTTGGAAGTAATATTCTCAACATGATCATCCTAGCCTTGGTAACCCAATCTTTTGTCTGTACAACAACACATACGATCGCAGAGTGAAGTCAACTTCTTTATTTGGAAACATTAGCAACATACAACATAAATTTTCAGACCATCTATCAACAATAAAAGATATCATTCCTCTCTTCAATAGAGGTTTAATAAGATTCTTAGGAATGGGTTCAGATAGGGTATTACCCCTCAAAGTCCTCCAAAAATATTTTCATACGACTCGTGCATGAGCCTAAGCAGTCCAAGTGTTGTTGTCGTGCTCTGATACCAATTTGTAACACACCCGAACCCTAAGTATATTTCCTAGGGATGGGGCATAAAATGTTTTCTCTCCTTAACATCTCAAATCCTCTGTCCAAGGTCTTCATTATCTTCTACTTACCCGTAGCATTCTAATGGCTTCTACCAAGATCAAATATGAGCTTTGGGTTACAAGTTATGGCTTCCCAAAGTTATTTGGGTGTTCATTGGTTGAGGGCCACTTGAATCCACCTCACACACATTGTCTTCCAAATTCCTTTATCCATGGTGGAAGTTCATCCATTGTCCAATCCCATGACTGGATTTAATCTTCTTCTAACACTCAGGCCAGCGGGGAATTCGACACTTTGGCACTTTGACAATTCGATGAATTTCAAAACACTTCTCCTCAATTCATCCAGAGTGCCAAGTCTCCAGACCGCGTGATCTTACACCACGCATCCTCAGAGTGTCAACGACTCTGATTTAATTCAGAAATGCATGCTTTGGGAGTTCCAGACTCTCCAATGCCACAAACCTTCGGAGTGACAACTCTCCGGAGTGTCAGATCTCTTGACACACGTCTTCCTTTGACTGACGATCACGATGAAATCTGAAACTTCAGCCTCCGGGAGTTCTCAACCCACACAACACCACTTTTCCCCGAAGTGGCTATCCTCTGAAGCGAAGGATCTGTTGATACCTTTCCTCTATTGACAGACAATTCATATGAACTCCGACACTCCGACTTTCGGGAGTTCTAGATCCTCCAACTCCACTTCTTCCGTAGTGAATTTTCTCTGAAGTGGCATATATTCTTCCACGCTTCCTCCTTCACAAAATACCAAGATGAATTTGTGACTCTGGCCTTAGGGAGTCCTCACACCTCCACTCTTCAACTCTTCTGGAGTAAATCTGCTCTGGAGTGCGAGATCTAGTGACACCTGTGCTTACCAATGGATGACTCAGATCTGCTCCAGCTCCCTGTGAGTTCAGGAGTCCTTCCACCCTTCTGCACTCACTCCTCTAGAATGTGGGATCTCCCGCCATCTATCTCCAACTGATGGACGACTGAGATCGCTCTGCTACTTTAGGCTTCGGGGATTTTTGAAGCACCTGACTTCATTTCCTTCAGAGTGGCTCTTCCCTGGAGTTAACAATCCGTTGCCATGTTCCTTCCTATGCCAACGACTAGGATCTACTCTCGACTAAAGGATATAGCATGACACATCCTCTGTATATCGATGACTGAGAGAGATCCCAAAGGATCCAAGGATCAACTGTCCTCATAACTTCGTGAATTCGACCTTCAGGATTTTTGATGTTACAACACCCTTATTATCATGAAGCGGTCAATGTTGGGCTGACCTCGGCATAGATCTATCAGTCCAAGGGTGTTAACATAACCTCAGATATCTATGACTCATAACTTCAGCTCAAGGGTCCCTTTACCATGCCATGGGGTTTCCACCCCTGGAAATTTTGTCATTCGACGCATTCCTCCCCATGTACTCTTGACATGATACATGCATCCCCATGATCAAATAGTCAGGGGGGTCTCAAAGGATACTTATATCCAAGGTCAACATTACTTCATAGCTTCAGCCTTTGGGGGTTTTGAGATTACAACATATTTTTTCTCCCGAAGCGGTTAAGGATGGGCTGACTTCATCGTAGATCTGATGGTTAAGAGAGAACCCGAAGGATCCCTAGATCAACGATCATGGTCACTTCATGGCTTTGGAATTGGGGGTTTTGGTTTCACTTCCACTCCATTTTCCCGAAGCATAACTTCACCAAAGTACTATGTGTGGGTCCCTCCTCCTAAATGATCAGATGGTAGGTGGGTCTCCGAACGATCTCCCCAAATCTATGGCTCTCCTTTACTTTGTAACTTTGGAATTCAACAAGTTTGATTCTATAGAATCTCCATCCTCCTGGAGTAGAACTTCGCTGAAGTTATCTCAGTGTAGATCCAAGGGTTGAGTGGACCCCTGAACATTCTTGATCAACGGTTCATGCTACTTCTCCATGGGTAGTTGGATTCTGGTTTGGACGGCAAGATAGGTTAACCTAACCACTAGGGAAACCGTTCATTTTCAGTCAACTTGTCGGTAACCGAATCTCTTTGTTACCTTCGACCAATTTAAGGCTGGTAAGGTCAGAAATACTCTGAATTCCCAGACTTCCAGAGCTTCGAAGTCAGGAGGAATTATCTCCCTTAGGATTAGCTTAAGGTTCCTAGGTGTTGGTGATATGGGTCCTCCCGAACGGGTCTTGTCCGCTCGTCTTCCAAATGAAAATATCTCCCCTTTCAAGGATTGAACCTCGCTATCCTTCCTAAGATTTATCATGAAATGGTTAAGGACTTGGGAATGAAATCTCGGTCGCAAAACAAGGAGTCTGAAAGAGATATCCTCTTTAGACAGACATGGTCAGATTGACACAATATCTCCTATCTTGGCCATCCTACAGGATTATGTCCTAAGATTCCTCAAGGTCTAAGCTAGGGCATACAAACTATCAGTCAGAAGCATAAGTTCACAAGGATATGAATACATACACATATCATGACCATTCCACACAAAAACCATTTATAGATACACATATATAAATGCATGTGTTCATCCATTATTTCAGTTCAATACACAAAGTATGAAAACACTTATTAGAACCAGAATAAGTGATGTGACTGCTAAAAGGGGTACTCATTTCCACCCAACCATAGGCTCAGTCACTCCTAACGGATTTACTATTGACCACCCCTGAGCTAGACCATGATGCTTTGAGATTAAATCTTTTCTTATGGCTCAACGAAAGTTAGGGACGAAGGTTACTCTCCTTCTATGGGTTCAGTCATAGATAGGGACGAAGGTTACTGTCCTTCTCCCAAATCAGTCATATATAGGGACAAAGGTTACTCTTCTTCTCCCGACTCAGTCATAGATAGGGACAAAGGTTACTCTCCTTCTCCTGACTCAGTCTCTATTTCCTATGATCATAACACAATATTTGTCATAGTTCTTCCTTGAACCCGAGATCTTAGTATCTCATCTCTTCACTCTTCACAGACATTCCTCTTCCCATCACGACTTCCTTTCTTTCCTTCCTCAACAAGATTGTGCATGGCTCGAATTGCTAGTTAGCGGTCAGGTTTGAAAGCCTTACAGATGGGCCCTCTGCCCCATCCCCTCATTAACTCTTGAGAAGGTCTTCCCACCTACCAACCTAACTATAATTCATTCCTATGTCAGAGGGTTGTTTTGATCCTGAGCAATTAAATCCAGAGAAGTACTAGTTTGGTGGGGTTTATCTCAACCATTCCAGGTTCAATTCACCATATCTTTCATAGCATCTGTGGTCTCTCTTGGAAAACCCCCCTTTCAACAATTATGAAACACTTATCCATTTTCTATTGGTAACATAAATTACATTCATTGACCTTTTATACAAAGGTTCATCAAATCAAACATTCACACATATCGAGTTTTCCATAGTCTCTTGGCCAATATAGTTATTTTTACAAACAGGGGGAAACAAGGTGTTACAACGGTGAACTCTTAGGTGGAGATGTAGTAAGACAGGGTTGTGAATGACATAGTCTCAAATAAGTTGACATACCACGAGTTGAGATTCTAGGTTAATAATCAAATGAGTTATACTTATAGAGGAGGATTTAGTTAAGAGTTTGATGATGTCATTATATTCTACCATGTTATTGGTTGTCGATTCTAGGAAAATTCCTCCCGAAGTCACCAACTCACTAGAGTGGTAAATTAACCAAGTTGCATAAGCAATGTTTTGGGTGTGTCGACTAGCGCCATTCTCAAACCCAACAAATATGGGAAAGGGAGATGTCATCTGTGCATGCAACCAAAAGAAAAAGTATAAGAAACTAATACAAAACCTGTACATGCAAGAGAAAAAACACACCAAATCAAAAGTATATAGTACAATAGTATAAAAAGTACACATGCCAGATGTTCTGTGCATAATAATTCTTGAGGTAAATCCCATTTCGAGGCTCACCGAGAGATATTCCATCATAGTCAACTAACTTGTAGGCACCTCTATGTAATACACGTTTTATGATATAAGGTCCATGCCACAGAGGTTCTAACTTCCATGTCCCCAACTTATCGTGATCTTGGTCATAAACGAGGACTGATCCTCCTTCTGCAAAAGCACGAGGTTGAATGTATTTTTCATATTGACTCTTCATTTATTTTTGATACGTCTCATTAATGAGAGAAACATCGTGACGTGTTTCATCCAACTTGGTTAAATACAAGAATCATTCCTCTTTAGCAAAGGTATGAGGTAGGAGTTCCATTGTGATTTTCAATGAAGGGATCTCACACTCGATTGGTAAAACTTCTTATACACCATATACCAAATGGAATAGAGTGAATCCAGTTGTAGTTTTCACTTAAGTGCGGTAGGCCCAGAGTGCAGAGAAAAGTTGCAAGTGTCAAGAGGTTTTGTTTATCCCCACCATGCATTGGAGCATGGTATTTAGGACTTTGTTGATAGCTTCAAATTGTCAACTTGCTTTAGGATAGTAGGGGGATGCGTTTTCATGGAGAAAATCCAACTTGACATGCAACTCACTCATCATCTGGTTCTGAAAATGTGAGCCACGATCAGTGACAATGGCTTGTGGGACACCAAAGCGAGTGATGATGTGGTTAAAAAAAAAGAGTGTTGTAGTACAATCATCGTTAAGAAATGTAGGCATAGCGTCAGCCCATTTATTGAAATAATCAAGGGAAAAAATGATATAATTGTGCCCCCCAGCTGAGGTAGGCTTACATTGCATAAAATCAATTCCCCATTTGGTGAAGGGACCAAAAACTACAATGGGATACAACAGAGCATAGTGGATACGTGCCTTTTTATGAAAAACTTGATAGGGTGGGCATCACTTGACATCATCGATACAATATTTGAAGATGGAGGGCCAAAAATAACTGACACATAATATTTTCTGGGCTATAGCCATCCCAAAAAGATGACCGCCACAAGCTCCAAGGTGACATTCATTCAAAACACATTCAACCTCATCGTGGGTTAAACAACATCGTAGGAAAGTATCAATACCACAACGATACAAAGTGACGCCAATGATAAGGTAGCATTTAGAATGGTGGCGGATACAACGGCGTTAGTCACAAGAAATATCGGGCTAGAAAGACTAGGTTTAGAGACAGAGAAGAATATCTCCATACCAAGGGTCTGACGTGATAATGAGGAACATAGATTTGTCGAGAAGAGAATCATTGGGCTCAGTATCTTCATCAGCATAGGGAAGGTCGGAGATGAGTTCCACAAAAACCAACGATTGTTTGGATTTTGATTTGGAAAACTTGAGATCAAATTCTTGAAGAATAATGATCCATTTGGACTAGGTTCCCCCATGGAATTTTTGTGTAAAGATATGGTACATGGGGTTCGAGTCCTCAATGACCGTGGTAGTGCATAACAGGATGTAGTGGAAAAATCTCTAGATGACAATGATGTCTGCTAGAGCCAACTTTTCAACGTGTGAATATCGGAGTTCGGGACCAGATAGAATCTTGCTCAGATAGTAGATCACATGTTCATAAGCGTTAGTATCCTCTTGAACTAACACATAGCAATAATGGAAGTAGAGGCAACCAAATAAAGGATATAGTCTTGTGCATAATTCAGAGGGTGCAAGAGAGGTGTGTGTGTTAATGCATGCTTAAGAGCATCAAAATATCTTTGAGCATTTTCATCCCATATGAAAGGAGTGTCTTTATGCAACAATCGCATAAATCCTTTAGTGAGTTTGGCATAATTACACATAAAAATCTGAACAAAGTTTGCTTTCCCCTGCAAACTTTGTATTTGGGTTAGATTGTTGGGAGGGAGTAAAGAGAGAATAGATTTTACTTTTAATGGATCCACCCTAATCCCATATTTGGAGACGACGAATCCAAGGAGTCAGCCTGATTCAATAGCGAAAATGCATTTGTGAGGCATCAAATGGATATGATAAAACCAACATTGAAGAAAATGGGTTGTAAATGACTAATATGATCTCGTCGAGTAGACGAATGAGTGGGTAAATCATCAAGGTAAGGTTCCACAATATGTTTGATATCGTGGAAATCATACGGCATGGCCTGTTGGAAAGTAGCACCAACGTTTTTAAGAACAAAAGGTAGATTCCAATAAGAGAACATCCCCCAAGGGCAGATGAAGGTCGTCTTATGTTGGTCAGCTGGTAGAATATCGATCTGGTTATACCCTGAGAAACCATCTATGAAGGAAAATATAACACTACTAGCGCAATTATCGATGATTTGGTCGATAAAGGGTGTTGGGTAATTGTCTTTTGGAAAATCCTTATGGAGATCCCTATAATTGAAACATACATGAATGGTTCCTTGTTTTTTAGTGACCAAAACAGTGTTAGAAACCCATTCCATCAAGGGGAAAGGATAAATAAAGCCAAACTTCAACAGTTTTTCAACTTTTGTGTTTACAGCCGTGGTTTTCTTAGGATGAACTGGGTGAAGTTTTTGTCGTACAGGTTTAACACTTGGGTGAGTTTTATCTCGTGCACAACGATCGATGGATCGATCCCTGGAATTTCTTCGTAACTCCAAGCGAAGACATCACATAATTATTTGAATAAAGCGGTGTAAGCTTCCACTTCCTTAGGTGAACAATTGGCACCGAGATGAAAATTTTCTATGATACCTTATTTGATTGAGATGTCGATAGAGATCATAGAATATATGTTTCCAAAATTCCCCTCAGAAGTAGTGTCCTAGGTAAGTATGGGAGATTGGGGAGAATTGACAACAACATCAGGAAAGATAGAGTGTATATATTTCTCAATTTCATCTAGACTAGGAAGAAAAGATGAACGATGATGGTTGTCATCCCAAGGTACCTATTCGATACTAATCATTTTCATAATGGATTCGTCTAATGGAAAATCCCATAGGATGTAGTCAAATTCAGAGGATAGGGAATCCAACCAATATGGAAACGAGTAAGTGTTGGATGCCAACAGATGTTGATCATCCAATGAGGGAGAGGTGGATTGGATGGCATTATATGAAGCCTAAACATGACTAAGTGGCATAATGTCACCTAGTGCATCGAATTCCAAAGGACTAGGCACAACCCAAGGATCAGATGATTCGTAAGATTGATATGCCATAGTCGAGATCATATTGATCATGGAAATGTGTTGCGAGGTGGGAGGAAGTGGTGTAGGGAAAGTACCCATAAGGGAAGAGTCTTTTAAAATACCTACGCTGACACTTTCATTAGTGATCTTAGTATCTCCCAAGAAAGGAATATTTTTGGTGGCGAGAGTGCGAGCGTCAGGGGTGCAGTAATCTAACTGACCGATAGTGACAATTTTACCTTGATAGGGGAATTATACACATCGAAACATTGATGAAGCGACGATAGTCATGGCATAAAACCAACTTATTCCTAACAACAAGTTGTAATCAAGGAGATCATCGACGACCTCTACATCGACATAGATAGTCTTGCCTCCCAACTGAACAACTAAGGACTGCAAGAGTTTGTGAGGACGAAAACATTACCTATCGAATGCTCGTAACATTGTAGGGGATTGATTAAGAGCGGGTGATTTCAATCCTTTCTATTGTGCTGGTTTTGTCACTTGGGTGAGAAAAAACACAACACTTTCATGTTTAGTTAAGCCAGCTAAACAAGACAAAAGTTTGTGAGTTGATTAGGTTAACCAAATACACATGAAAAAAAAGAAATATAACTAAAACAAACTAAGAAATAAATGTTAGAGAAACTTGAAGAACTAGAACCATGAAAATAAAAAAATGACCAACATATAGATACCAATGGATCAATATATTGATAGGATAAACACTGTAAAGAAAGACATGAACTTATGAGTCCCCTCTTCCTCCTTGGGAGGGCTCTTGAGTTATCTAATAGAGAGCTCTTCTCTTCATACAATGGAAGAAATGATAATGGTGAAGAAATACAATGCCAATTCCCTTAAGAGGTGAGTGGAATGGCCTATTTCAATGGTTCTTGAATGCTTCAAAGAGAAAAGAGGATTCTCAAAGAAGAATTCTTTCAGCATAACAATACCTTGAAGTTCTTATTTACTTAGCAGACGCATGGCACATATTTATAGCATCCATTCATGGAAAGATATAATTGGTTCATAGTGTGAACAAGGGGCCTTTTAGGGCACTTCATAGCCCTTGACCAGCCTCCAAGCTAGATTTCGCTCAGATATGAGTGTCAAATCATGTTGGGGGTCGGACTAGAAGTGGTTGAGGGGTTGACAAGATCCATTAATGTGTCATTCATAGAATTGTGTAGCTTTTCTCATAGACAATTGCACATATTACGCACAGTGTGTGTTGAGGCCTATGATAGCTTGTGCATTATGCGTGTGCTTCCTTTGGTGAATTTGCGCACTTTGATTTTTGACCCAAGTATATATTTTTTTTCCTTTTGATGGATTTTGGTGTTGTAGGTTGACTAATTGTTGTTGTCATTGATATTTTTCTTCAACCATTGTGTCCAATGATGTGGATGATTTTTCAGTGATAACAAATTCCCCCTAATGTGTGTGGTTAGGAGCATACATATAGCCGAAATACATCAATGTTTCTTTTGTTGAGAGTGCCATTGTAAGGAATAGTTAAAACAGGAACTATAAGAGCAATCCACCAGAGGGAGAGGGAAAACCGTGGGACCCAAAATTTTCTCTAGGGAGAAAAAATAAAATATGTGTACAAATGAGGCGGGCATGCACCATGCTCGTGTCATGAAACTGAAATGTGGGACTATAACCGATGACGAATGTTGATGTAGATAACTACAGCGCCCTTGGGGGCGGTTGATAATGGTAGATGACAGTTCTAAATGGTCAATAGGCTCTGAAATGAGTCAAGGATGATTGTAATAATTGCCGGTGACTCATTGGCATTGATGGCCTAAGAAATTCATAGGTCTTCGACTGGTAGGAAAGAACTGTAATAGTTGCATAGTAAGACCCACCGTAACATGGGATTTTGTTGAATTCGAATGTTATGGGGGTCAACAAAATTAGAAAGAAATGATGATTCTCTTTGTGTCTTCTGAGACTCCTCATTGAAAAGATAATGAGAGACAATATATTGTTGCCCTTCTGTAAACTGTGTTGATGCCGACATGAAGGGAGACACGTGAGAAAAATTCTCCTCTAGGGCCAAGTGCAGATGATAACTTAGGGAATGTGAATGTGTAGATGGCGAGATTGGGATCCCGTGGCTGATAATGGATCGGAAAATAGAGGCTCTGGGATACTATAACAGAGTGTGGATGTTGGGAAAAAGGGGCTATATATGGATGGTGGGCCCACAATTCCACCTCATTTGTACCTGTCAGTATTGTTGAGCTGATGAGATATCTGTGAGGAGATTTCGAGATTGCGGGAGCGATATCCGTCTAGGTGTCGATTCGATGTTCGAATATAGAAGAATCGAGGCTAGGCATCTTTATGTATGACCAGGCAAAAATTTCCTTGTATTCCTGAAAGAGAGCTTTATAAGTAATGATTTCTTCAGGGGAGCATGAGACACCAATGGTGATCTCTTCGACGATTCCTGGTTTAATGGAAATGTCAATTTTGATAGTGGGGGAGATGTTGTCCATGTTTCCTTATTAAAAAAC
>JZKD02S1879269.1:16517-33206 GCA_000966675.3 Picea glauca
AGGCATCCCTAGGGGTTGTAGTATACCTATCATGTGAGGCCCCGCAAGACAGTATGCCTTAGTCCTGCGAGGACAAGACAAGTTAGGGGAAATGCTATTACGAGGTCCCTAAATAAAGAAGATAACTTACATATCAACATTTCAGTTTTTTAGGTCAGCTATAGAAGTACTGGTATGTTTATGTACTTGTTGTGAAGGTTATGCTTGATTATGATGTGGTGTATGATTGAGGCATACTTGGCATATTGATGAGGGTTTGACACATGATTGGGTTACATATTGGATACATGATTGAGTAAGGTATTATGGTATAGCCAGTTCATCATATGGCATGGTTTTTATGGTTCATATCTTTGATATGATTGTTCATGGTTGAGATATACACTTGATGTATGGTGGAATATGCATGAGGGACATGCATTGGTTATTCATTGATGATATGGTACAAGTATATACTTGATTAATGCTATGGTATATGGTACAAGTTGTATTCATGTTTGACATATGGTACATGATTGACCACTTATCATTGATGTTGTAGTTGGTATATCTTACTATTCATGATTGATGCATATATGTTGGCACATAGTTGACGCATGGTATGGTACAAGTCTTGGTATAACAGGTTGATGATATGGTGACAACTACAGGTTGATGGTACAGTGACAATGAAAAATCAGATAAAGTGACAGGTTGAAGTGATAGTGACAGTGGCAGTGGCAGTGACAGTTAAGGTATACACTTATATTTCAGGGTGCTAGGATGGGGAAAGGAAAGGTTGTTGTATCCACCTTCCAATTGGTGCTAGAGAACTCAGAGTTTTGTAGCCTCCTTCTAGTTGGAGCCAGAGAATTGAAGGAGTTGTAGCTTCCTTCAGGTTGGAGCCTATAAATAGGGGGTTGGAGCCTCCTTATAGTTTCATCTAGAGAATTGGGAAGTTGGTGCTTCCAATGAATGTAATCTTTGATATATAAGAAAACATTCTATGTTTTTCTCCCATTTGGGTTTCCACGTAAATTCTAGTGTACTGTGTATTTGATGTGATATTGTTGATGTGATGTTTCTTATAATTTTATGTTCATGATGTATTGATGATACATTGATGATATACTACTGATTAAGTTGAAGTTTATATATTATGATTAAAAAGTGGTAAAAGTTCTCATACTGATTCACCTCCCCCCCTCTCAGTATTCCAACAATTGGTATCATAGAAGGTCCTTCAAGAAGATATCTAACCACTAGAAGGAGATCAGGGATTACATTAAGATCAAAGTACCACAATTTATGGCTAGGACTATGCCTTTTGGAGTAGAAGGATGAAAACATATGTGCAAGAACAGGGATTTGATGTCTGGTGAGCAATAGTATATGGATAAAAAGCACCAACCACTTCCTCGACAGATAAGGATGGAAAGAAACTTGAAGAAAATGATTCAAGGGCTAGAAATTCTATCCTTTATGGTTTGACTAAATAAGTACATGTCAAGGTTATGCATTGTGAATATGCAAAATAAATTTGGGACAAACTTCAAAATATATATGAAGGAGACGCCAAGGTCAAGGGAGATAAAATTCAAATCTTTAGAGTCAAGTTCAAACAATTAAATATGAAGGAATATGAATACATTACAATCTACTTTGTATGAATCAATGAAATAGTGAACGATATTAAAGGTTTGGGAGATGAAATAAAAGAACAAGTCATTGTTCAAAAGGTACTAGGTCTCTACCAATGAGATTTGATTCGAATATTTCAGCTCTAGAAGAAAGAGTGGACCTAGCTACATTGACCATGGAAGAGTTACATGGGATACTCATAGCCTATGATATGAGGATAGAGAAAGATAATCAAGTTACAAAGGAAGTAGCATTCAATGCATCCAATAAGACAAAGAATAAGAACAAGAAAAAGACAAAATCAAATTGTAGTTGCAGTGATGATTCAGAGGAAGATGAAGAAATGGAAAACTTCATAAGAAATTTTAAAATAGGAACCAAAAAGTACAAAGTTATGATTCCATTGATTTTTTTTTATTATGGTGGTATTGGCCATTTTCCTTCTAAATGTCTGCATGCTAAGAATAAGGAAAGTGATGAAGAAGAAGATAATCAAAAGAAAAATAAAAAATAAAAGGGTAGAAGAAACAAAAATAAGTTCTTCAAGAAAAGTCTCTGCACCAAGGAAGACAGTTCCTCATTAGACGAGGATGAAGATAGTGACACTGAAACAGAAAGAGTACTTTTCATGGCAGTATAAGATTCTGAAAAAGATTTCGAAGAAGAAGGAGAAGTCGATCCCATAGTAGAATTAATTAATGCCTTAGAAGATCTAAGGAATGAAGGGAAGAAAATCAAGTCACTCAAGGTAGAACTAAAGATGAAAGAAGGATCTCAGAATCCCAACTCAGAAGAAGTCGAGCAGATGATCACAAAGTTAAAAATTCAGGTAGAAAACGACAAAAGAATTCAAGAATCACTCAGAAATTTGTTGGAAGAGAAGGAGAATATGATTGAAGGCTTGGAAGCAGAAATAATCACTCTAAGAAAATATATTCAGAAGAAGGACATGAAACAGAACACCACCAAAATATTAGATGAGATCATTATCATTCAAAGGCCATAATATGACAGATCCGGGCTAGGATACAACTAGATAGAGAAAGGCTCAAGATCCTAGACAACATAAAAAGAGGCAGAATAAAGAAGCAATAAGAAAATAGTCTGAGGATATCCTAAGAAGGAATAAGGAAAGAAGATCCAAGAAGACGATTACAGAGACATTCCACCACCTAGAAGATTCAGAATTCAAAATCAACAACAGTCAACAGTATAAATACCTCGTGAAGAAGAAGGATTTAGAAGAGTAACACCATTCAAAAGATCTTCCACCCCTAGGTATCAAACTATTTTTCTTGGTTTATGTGATTCATGTAACAATTTTGGGCACAAAGATGTGAATTGTAGAGACAATTCTAAGAACATAAGAAACTATGAAGGCTACACAAGAAATGGTTATCTAAGGAGGCCTCATGAAGCATAGAGTTGAAACTAAAACATATTTTAATCTTTGAGTGATGAAGTAGAATGCTACAATGAAACAATTTTTGTCACATGGCCAAGGATTGTAGATTGACTGCTCCTCCTAGAGAATCGTCACACACCCAACCCCCTAAGTACCCTTTTAAGGGATGGGGTATAAATTTTTCGCTTCCCTACAACTCTCTGAATTCCTTGGATGAGGAATCCATCGACTTGTGCTCATTGAGAGATTCCCAACGACTATGACCTTGTCCAAAATAATGTTCTAGTTTGAGATTTATGGCGTTCCGATATTTTCAAGATGTTTTTGGCCAATGGCCATCCCCTTCACCACCAGGGATGATTTTAAGGATGGATTTTTTTTTTTAAATGTATAAACCTTGGCGAATCTTACTAATCCTTCATATGCCAACTATAAATGTTTGGCAACATTTTTGTAAAATTATTCCAATTTATAAGAATTTTATATAGTTTTTATAAAATTTTGGTGATTTTTAAGGTAAAATAATTTTTTCCTATAGAATTTGGGCAAATCATTTTTAAAATAGAGAATCGCGTTTTTGGAAAAACCATGGAAAATTAGCCCTGAGAGAAATTTAGCCCCTAAAATCATCCATGTTCACCACATGGAATACACGTGGCTCTATCTCTTTCATATTGTCCAACCTGACACATTCGTGGCCCACATCGTTGCACTTTGGAAATGACATGGCCCCTAGACGAGTGGTTATAGGGAATTTTCCCCAAGCCTTTCCAAGTATTGGGCCTTTGACCCTTCATCATTCTTGGACATGTTTGGAAACATCCCCGGGGAACCAAAGTCCTACAGTACCTTTCCTCATCGGGATCCATGGTGGAGCTTTGTCAACCCTTAAATATCCAACGACTGAGATTTATCCACACTTAAAACACCTTAAACTTTACAAGGGGTGGGGGTCCCACACCTGACTTGTGACCAATCCCACAATGCCACATGGAATTATCCAGGCATGCCACATCATCATGGTGTACGCAGGCCCGTCCAACTAGAACTGGACACTTCAACAAGGTAACTTCAACATCTGACACATCCACCTACATCCTCAAAACTCCTGAAGTCCTGGAGTTCTAGAGTTCCAAAGTTCTAGAAATCCTCCATGTCCTTCGACGCTTCGACATTTGACCCATGCACCAACATGTCAACTCTCCTAGAGCTCCGAAGTCTCGAAGTTCTGAAATTATGGAATCCCGAATTAAGACTTCACCAAATTACTTACCTTATCCTTTCACTAGTTGATCAAACGATTGGGAAGGGTCCCCAAGGGATCCTTATATCAATTGCTCACATTTCTCCCTAATTATTTCCCTTGATCTGACGGTTTGTGGGATTTCACCATTTCGGGACTTCACGATTTCATGCCCTTACAATTCCTCGAAGTATTACCTACCAAAAGGGTCATGAATTAGGGAAGACTACTTTTTGTCAGTTATTAGTACCACTTACCCTATCCTTCCACTACACTCAATATGACGGTCAAGAAAGGTCCTGATGGATCCTTAGATAAATGACTCACATTACTTTTCAACTTCGACATTTGGGGATTCCGACCATTTCAAACTCTTTCATGCCCGTAGTGGATCAATGCCGAATTGACCGTAGCTTATATCCAACAGTCAGGAAGGATCCCAAATATTCTTAGATATACGACTCACATTACTTCGCAACTGAAGAGATGGTCAGGGTTTAACAATAAAACATATCCCACAACAACAGATAGGAAACCACCAATTATTGTTCAACCATCTGGTCACTGTTTTGAATGGTTTCCTTCAACGAGATTTGGAGTGTTGTGAAGTTCTAATATCTTGGAGATCTGGACCTACGAAGTCCCAAAGCTTAGAAGTACTAACTCCCTTTGAGCGTAGTGTTGGGTTCCAGGGTCCTATTCATATGGGGTTTTGACAATCCCTAGAGGGTTACACTCTTAAATCTTACACAATATTTGGTTAATTCCATGGANAAAGGTTTGGGAGATGAAATAAAAGAACAAGTCATTGTTCAAAAGGTACTAGGTCTCTACCAATGAGATTTGATTCGAATATTTCAGCTCTAGAAGAAAGAGTGGACCTAGCTACATTGACCATGGAAGAGTTACATGGGATACTCATAGCCTATGATATGAGGATAGAGAAAGATAATCAAGTTACAAAGGAAGTAGCATTCAATGCATCCAATAAGACAAAGAATAAGAACAAGAAAAAGACAAAATCAAATTGTAGTTGCAGTGATGATTCAGAGGAAGATGAAGAAATGGAAAACTTCATAAGAAATTTTAAAATAGGAACCAAAAAGTACAAAGTTATGATTCCATTGATTTTTTTTTATTATGGTGGTATTGGCCATTTTCCTTCTAAATGTCTGCATGCTAAGAATAAGGAAAGTGATGAAGAAGAAGATAATCAAAAGAAAAATAAAAAATAAAAGGGTAGAAGAAACAAAAATAAGTTCTTCAAGAAAAGTCTCTGCACCAAGGAAGACAGTTCCTCATTAGACGAGGATGAAGATAGTGACACTGAAACAGAAAGAGTACTTTTCATGGCAGTATAAGATTCTGAAAAAGATTTCGAAGAAGAAGGAGAAGTCGATCCCATAGTAGAATTAATTAATGCCTTAGAAGATCTAAGGAATGAAGGGAAGAAAATCAAGTCACTCAAGGTAGAACTAAAGATGAAAGAAGGATCTCAGAATCCCAACTCAGAAGAAGTCGAGCAGATGATCACAAAGTTAAAAATTCAGGTAGAAAACGACAAAAGAATTCAAGAATCACTCAGAAATTTGTTGGAAGAGAAGGAGAATATGATTGAAGGCTTGGAAGCAGAAATAATCACTCTAAGAAAATATATTCAGAAGAAGGACATGAAACAGAACACCACCAAAATATTAGATGAGATCATTATCATTCAAAGGCCATAATATGACAGATCCGGGCTAGGATACAACTAGATAGAGAAAGGCTCAAGATCCTAGACAACATAAAAAGAGGCAGAATAAAGAAGCAATAAGAAAATAGTCTGAGGATATCCTAAGAAGGAATAAGGAAAGAAGATCCAAGAAGACGATTACAGAGACATTCCACCACCTAGAAGATTCAGAATTCAAAATCAACAACAGTCAACAGTATAAATACCTCGTGAAGAAGAAGGATTTAGAAGAGTAACACCATTCAAAAGATCTTCCACCCCTAGGTATCAAACTATTTTTCTTGGTTTATGTGATTCATGTAACAATTTTGGGCACAAAGATGTGAATTGTAGAGACAATTCCAAGAACATAAGAAACTATGAAGGCTACACAAGAAATGGTTATCTAAGGAGGCCTCATGAAGCATAGAGTTGAAACTAAAACATATTTTAATCTTTGAGTAATGAAGTAGAATGCTACAATGAAACAATTTTTGTCACATGGCCAAGGATTGTAGATTGACTTCTCCTCCTAGAGAATCGTCACACACCCAGCCCCCTAAGTACCCTTTTAAGGGATGGGGTATAAATTTTTCGCTTCCCTACAACTCTCTGAATTCCTTGGATGAGGACGCCATCGACTTGTGCTCATCGAGAGATTCCCAACGACTATGACCTTGTCCAAAACAATGTTCTAGTTTGAGATTTATGGCGTTCCAATATTTTCAAGATGTTTTTGGCCAATGGCCATCCCCTTCACCACCAGGGATGATTTTAAGGATGGAATTTTTTTTTTAAATGTATAAACCTTGACGAATCTTACTAATCCTTCATATGCCAACTATAAATGTTTGGCAACATTTTTGTAAAATTATTCCAATTTATAAGAATTTTATATAGTTTTTATAAAATTTTGGTGATTTTTAAGGTAAAATAATTTTTTCCTATAGAATTTGGGCAAATCATTTTTAAAATAGAGAATCGCGTTTTTGGAAAAACCATGGAAAATTAGCCCTGAGAGAAATTTAGCCCCTAAAATCATCCATGTTCACCACATGGAATACACGTGGCTCTATCTCTTTCATATTGTCCAACCTGACACATTCGTGGCCCACATCGTTGCACTTTGGAAATGACATGGCCCCTAGACGAGTGGTTATAGGGAATTTTCCCCAAGCCTTTCCAAGTATTGGGCCTTTGACCCTTCATCATTCTTGGACATGTTTGGAAACATCCCCGGGGAACCAAAGTCCTACAGTACCTTTCCTCATCGGGATCCATGGTGGAGCTTTGTCAACCCTTAAATATCCAACGACTGAGATTTATCCACACTTAAAACACCTTAAACTTTACAAGGGGTGGGGGTCCCACACCTGACTTGTGACCAATCCCACAATGCCACATGGAATTATCCAGGCATGCCACATCATCATGGTGTACGCAGGCCCGTCCAACTAGAACTGGACACTTCAACAAGGTAACTTCAACATCTGACACATCCACCTACATCCTCAAAACTCCTGAAGTCCTGGAGTTCTAGAGTTCCAAAGTTCTAGAAATCCTCCATGTCCTTCGACGCTTCGACATTTGACCCATGCACCAACATGTCAACTCTCCTAGAGCTCCGAAGTCTCGAAGTTCTGAAATTATGGAATCCCGAATTAAGACTTCACCAAATTACTTACCTTATCCTTTCACTAGTTGATCAAACGATTGGGAAGGGTCCCCAAGGGATCCTTATATCAATTGCTCACATTTCTCCCTAATTATTTCCCTTGATCTGACGGTTTGTGGGATTTCACCATTTCGGGACTTCACGATTTCATGCCCTTACAATTCCTCGAAGTATTACCTACCAAAAGGGTCATGAATTAGGGAAGACTACTTTTTGTCAGTTATTAGTACCACTTACCCTATCCTTCCACTACACTCAATATGACGGTCAAGAAAGGTCCTGATGGATCCTTAGATAAATGACTCACATTACTTTTCAACTTCGACATTTGGGGATTCCGACCATTTCAAACTCTTTCATGCCCGTAGTGGATCAATGCCGAATTGACCGTAGCTTATATCCAACAGTCAGGAAGGATCCCAAATATTCTTAGATATACGACTCACATTACTTCGCAACTGAAGAGATGGTCAGGGTTTAACAATAAAACATATCCCACAACAACAGATAGGAAACCACCAATTATTGTTCAACCATCTGGTCACTGTTTTGAATGGTTTCCTTCAACGAGATTTGGAGTGTTGTGAAGTTCTAATATCTTGGAGATCTGGACCTACGAAGTCCCAAAGCTTAGAAGTACTAACTCCCTTTGAGCGTAGTGTTGGGTTCCAGGGTCCTATTCATATGGGGTTTTGACAATCCCTAGAGGGTTACACTCTTAAATCTTACACAATATTTGGTTAATTCCATGGACTCGAATGCATGGTTACTTGGAAGAATGGTTTGAAGGAGGTGCATGTTGGATTGCTGAGAGGGGGGGGTGAATCAGTAATAGAGAAATTTAATCATTTTTAACCATATAATCTAAGTGTTATATCAATGTAGAATTACCATCCAATAACTACAGAGTAAATAAACAATGAACAAATGAACAATCATACACATACATAGTACACCAATGTTTTATGTGGAAAACCAAAGAGGGAGAAAACCACATAATGCTTTTTCTTATATGTCTTGAAGAATTACATTCATTGGAAGCACCAAATTCCTTTGTTATGTAGCTGCAACTGGAAGGAGGTTCCAAACCCCTTGTTTCTTAGGCTACAACCTAAGGGAAGCTCCAACTCCCCTATTCTCTGGCTACAACCAGAAGGAGGATACAACCCCCTATGTTCTTCGGCTACAACCGGAAGGTGGCTACAACAACTTGTCCTTGCCCCATCCAACTACCCTGAAGTAGAAGTATAATGATGGAACCATTGTCACACTATCACTATGATATATACTGATGTAAACCTATATCAATAAACCTGAACCATGCATCAACCTGTACCTCAACTTGTAATCAACCTGTACCATAAACAAGTGCATCAACGATGCACCAACCTGTACCAAAAAACTTGTAATAAACATGTACCATAAACAAGTGCATCCAACCATGTACCAATCATGTGTCAACTACTCATCAACTATGACTCATCAATATGTACCAACATCAACAACTATACACCTCATGTATGTGTTGACTCATAAACTACTTGTCTCAACCATGTGCCCAACATGTACTTTAATTAAAATCCCTCATCAATGTCATCATCCAAATATGATTTGTAACTCTTTAATAGACCTGGTGTATATGATCACATACCTTCAAAATTTCCTTAACTTTCACAACACAAGACTAGAATTTTCATCAAACTTTTATTTAGTCTCACGTGACTAGTTTGGGATTAGTCAACAACCCTAACTTGAAATAATAATAACTATGTACTGGTAATGAATAAAGATATTAAATTAGTACACAATGTTCTTCATTTTGTTTTATGCAATTCCTCTAGGTGTCACTACTTGGAACCTCTCAGAAAAGGAGTTATAGCATAAATGACACACCTTGTTGAATTCTAGATTATTATAGAGAGCGACCTTGTGGAGCATGCCCCACACATAATATTTCTTGAATGGTCTTGAAAATGTTACACATAATACTAAAGACTATACTATAACCAACACATTTGTTCATACTGAATTTGGATTGGTTATGAAGAAGTTATGATGTTTTTACCTGAAACATTGTTTTTAGACTAGTTTCAGGACTAGCCACAAACCCTGTTTTCCATGGAGTGTAACTCCAAAAATACAAAGACCCACAAGAATAAATGTTTACCACAAATACTTGGATATGTTTCCTCAATGGCCTATCAATTTCATGGTCTGAATCATTCTATAAAAAAAATTATTGTGAAAATGGTGAGATGACCTGTTAATAACATACCTTAGAAAGCATCATCAAAATAATTTATCCTCCCTTTAATTCCGGCCTTATTTTCTTCACCTTCCCTCTGAAAGTTGGCTTAGATATACTTTGGTTACCTCAGTCACCTATAGATATTCAATATGCTCAAGTGTGATATAAAATTAGAGATCCTTGCCTCTTATTTATACTCTCCAAGTAGCTTCCTTAAAAGCATATTCTAGGTCACTTTGCCCACTTTCCTTATTTTAGGGTTAACCCACTTCTAATTTCTCCATTAAATTTATTATTTAAATAATTTGTTTTGTATTCACTTTGAATTATAGTATACTCATCACTTCACTTTAATATTTACCTTCTAAAATGTCTTAAACCACTTTGACTACTTTGACCTTTTGGGGCTTCTAGATGACATATGAGGGTCCTCAAACTTCATAAGGCCATAACTCTCAAACCGTGAGGATTTATGTGACGTTCCACATACCACCAGAAATGGAATGCATGTACTATCCATCTATAATATTCTTCCTTGCAAATATATCAAAACTCATATCATTATCCATCAAACAAACTTGGGTCCATTACCCAAACTTGGGTTCTCGAACTTCTCATGGCCATAACTCTCTAACCGTGAGGAGTTATGTGAAGTTACGCATACCACCAGAAATGGAATGACATGTAATATCCATATAGAATAGTATTACCTTAAAATATATTAAAACTCATACCATTATACATGAGACATCCTTGGGTCCATTACCCAAACCTTTGTGCTACCAAAATTCGCTACCAGACTTTCTTCAAGGGTTGACATCAATGACAACCAACCTTAATAAAAAATATCCCCATTTGGAATTGATGGAAACAATCTGATGGAATACTGAAATCATGTCATGCAATACTGAATTCATATCACTCATTCTCCCCCTGGAACCATACCTTTGTCCTCTACATCTCTATGACCATTTCTCCCCCTGGAGCCATGCCTCTATCCTCTGCATCTGATAAATCACTCCCCCTTTATCATCAATGGAAAAGGTATCTTTCCATCTGGGGTTGCTCCCCCTAACTGAACTGTCTGATCTCCCAACCTGAACTACCCTCTTTATGGTGCTTCCTCATGTACATCTAAGACATATAAGATAATCATTCAAAATCATTCATTTTGGAGTAGAAATAACTCTGAGCCTTCGGTGAAGATACTCAAAGGCTTCCCATGGAAGTGGTTTTGTAAATATGTCTGCCACTTGTTCTTGTTTTCCCATGTACTCAACTCTGATGTTCTTTTATGCAACATGTTCCCATAGAAAGTGATACTTGATTGGAATTTGCTTCGTCTTGGAGTGCATCACCGGGTTCTTTGAGATACTGATGGCACTTGTATTATCACAATAGATTGGAATGGGATCATCATACTCAACTTGTATATTTGTCAGAGTTTGTTTCATCCATAGAACCTGTGTACAACATGTTGTTGCTGCAATATACTCTGCCTCAACTGTAGATAGAGATACTAATGAATGTTTCTTTCTTAGCCATGATACTAAACACTCACCCAAGTAGAACGTTTCTCCACAGGTGCTTTGTTGGTCATCAATACAACCATCCCAATCTGCATCTGTGTAGGTAATAAGTGATAGATCCTTCCCTTTTGGATACCATAATCGAACCTCTTTTGTTCCTTTGAGATATCTGAAAATCCTCTTCACTGCTAATACATGTGATTCCTTTGGTGCTTCTTGAAATCATGCCACCTATCCAACTTCCTACATTACATCTGGTCTAGATGTTGTGACATATAGTAGGCTACCAATAATTGACATGTATTGCCTCTGATATGTAGACTTTGAATCATCATATTTTCTTAACTTGCAACGTGTTTGCATGGGCGTGATAACTGGTTTGCAATCTTCCATTCCGAACCTCTTTAGCATTTCTCTGATATACTTGGTTTGAGAAATAAAATTTCCTTGGTTGTTTTGATGTATCTGAAGTCCTAGAAAGAAGGATAGTTCTCCAAGTAATGACATTTCAAATTCATTCTGCATATCCTTTGAAAATTTATGGCTTAACCTGTCATCATCACTACCAAAACTAATATCATCAACATAAACTTAAATTAATAAAATACTATCTTGACTTACCTTGATGTAGAGCTAGATGTCTACACTTCCTTTTTCGAACCCCTCCTGTTGTAGATATTTATCGAGTCTAGTGTACCATGCTCTAGGAGCTTGTTTTAGACCATACAAGGCCTTATATAATTTACACACATAGTTTGCGTTCTCTAACAATTGAAATCCTTCTGGTTGTTGAATGTATACTTCTTTAATTTCCCCATTCAGAAAAGATGATTTTACGTCCATATGATACACTTTAATATTTTTGGATCATGCATAAGCTAAAAACAATCAGATTGCTTCCATTCTGGAAACTAGGGAAACTGTCTCTTCAAAGTCAATTCCTTCAACCTATGCATATCCTTTACATACCAATCTAGCTTTGTTCCTTGTCACATGTCCATCTTCATTCAATTTATTCCTGTATACCCACTTTGTGCCAATCACATGCTTATCCTTTNACTAACTCCCTTTGAGCGTAGTGTTGGGTTCCAGGGTCCTATTCATATGGGGTTTTGACAATCCCTAGAGGGTTACACTCTTAAATCTTACACAATATTTGGTTAATTCCATGGACTCGAATGCATGGTTACTTGGAAGAATGGTTTGAAGGAGGTGCATGTTGGATTGCTGAGAGGGGGGGGTGAATCAGTAATAGAGAAATTTAATCATTTTTAACCATATAATCTAAGTGTTATATCAATGTAGAATTACCATCCAATAACTACAGAGTAAATAAACAATGAACAAATGAACAATCATACACATACATAGTACACCAATGTTTTATGTGGAAAACCAAAGAGGGAGAAAACCACATAATGCTTTTTCTTATATGTCTTGAAGAATTACATTCATTGGAAGCACCAAATTCCTTTGTTATGTAGCTGCAACTGGAAGGAGGTTCCAAACCCCTTGTTTCTTAGGCTACAACCTAAGGGAAGCTCCAACTCCCCTATTCTCTGGCTACAACCAGAAGGAGGATACAACCCCCTATGTTCTTCGGCTACAACCGGAAGGTGGCTACAACAACTTGTCCTTGCCCCATCCAACTACCCTGAAGTAGAAGTATAATGATGGAACCATTGTCACACTATCACTATGATATATACTGATGTAAACCTATATCAATAAACCTGAACCATGCATCAACCTGTACCTCAACTTGTAATCAACCTGTACCATAAACAAGTGCATCAACGATGCACCAACCTGTACCAAAAAACTTGTAATAAACATGTACCATAAACAAGTGCATCCAACCATGTACCAATCATGTGTCAACTACTCATCAACTATGACTCATCAATATGTACCAACATCAACAACTATACACCTCATGTATGTGTTGACTCATAAACTACTTGTCTCAACCATGTGCCCAACATGTACTTTAATTAAAATCCCTCATCAATGTCATCATCCAAATATGATTTGTAACTCTTTAATAGACCTGGTGTATATGATCACATACCTTCAAAATTTCCTTAACTTTCACAACACAAGACTAGAATTTTCATCAAACTTTTATTTAGTCTCACGTGACTAGTTTGGGATTAGTCAACAACCCTAACTTGAAATAATAATAACTATGTACTGGTAATGAATAAAGATATTAAATTAGTACACAATGTTCTTCATTTTGTTTTATGCAATTCCTCTAGGTGTCACTACTTGGAACCTCTCAGAAAAGGAGTTATAGCATAAATGACACACCTTGTTGAATTCTAGATTATTATAGAGAGCGACCTTGTGGAGCATGCCCCACACATAATATTTCTTGAATGGTCTTGAAAATGTTACAAATAATACTAAATACTATACTATAACCAACACATTTGTTCATACTGAATTTGGATTGGTTATGAAGAAGTTATGATGTTTTTACCTGAAACACCTTTTTTAGACTAGTTTCAGGACTAGCCACAAACCCTGTTTTCCATGGAGTGTAACTCCAAAAATACAAAGACCCACAAGAAGAAATTTTTACCACAAATACTTGGATATGTTTCCTCAATGGCCTATCAATTTCACGGTCTGAATCATTCTAGAAAAAAAAATTATTGTGAAAATGGTGAGATGACCTGTAAATAACATACCTTAGAAAGCATCATCAAAATAATTTATCCTCCCTTTAATTCCGGCCTTATTTTCTTCACCTTCCCTCTAAAATTTGGCTTAGATATACTTTGGTTACCTCAGTCACCTATAGATATTCAATATGCTCAAGTGTGATATAAAATTAGAGATCCTTGCCTCTTATTTATACTCTCCAAGTAGCTTCCTTAAAAGCATATTCTAGGTCACTTTGCCCACTTTCCTTATTTTAGGGTTAACCCACTTCTAATTTCTCCATTAAATTTATTATTTAAATAATTTGTTTTGTATTCACTTTGAATTATAGTATACTCATCACTTCACTTTAATATTTACCTTCTAAAATGTCTTAAACCACTTTGACTACTTTGACCTTTTGGGGCTTCTAGATGACATATGAGGGTCCTCAAACTTCATAAGGCCATAACTCTCAAACCGTGAGGATTTATGTGACGTTCCACATACCACCAGAAATGGAATGCATGTACTATCCATCTATAATATTCTTCCTTGCAAATATATCAAAACTCATATCATTATCCATCAAACAAACTTGGGTCCATTACCCAAACTTGGGTTCTCGAACTTCTCATGGCCATAACTCTCTAACCGTGAGGAGTTATGTGAAGTTACGCATACCACCAGAAATGGAATGACATGTAATATCCATATAGAATAGTATTACCTTAAAATATATTAAAACTCATACCATTATACATGAGACATCCTTGGGTCCATTACCCAAACCTTTGTGCTACCAAAATTCGCTACCAGACTTTCTTCAAGGGTTGACATCAATGACAACCAACCTTAATAAAAAATATCCCCATTTGGAATTGATGGAAACAATCTGATGGAATACTGAAATCATGTCATGCAATACTGAATTCATATCACTCATTCTCCCCCTGGAACCATACCTTTGTCCTCTACATCTCTATGACCATTTCTCCCCCTGGAGCCATGCCTCTATCCTCTGCATCTGATAAATCACTCCCCCTTTATCATCAATGGAAAAGGTATCTTTCCATCTGGGGTTGCTCCCCCTAACTGAACTGTCTGATCTCCCAACCTGAACTACCCTCTTTATGGTGCTTCCTCATGTACATCTAAGACATATAAGATAATCATTCAAAATCATTCATTTTGGAGTAGAAATAACTCTGAGCCTTCGGTGAAGATACTCAAAGGCTTCCCATGGAAGTGGTTTTGTAAATATGTCTGCCACTTGTTCTTGTTTTCCCATGTACTCAACTCTGATGTTCTTTTATGCAACATGTTCCCATAGAAAGTGATACTTGATTGGAATTTGCTTCGTCTTGGAGTGCATCACCGGGTTCTTTGAGATACTGATGGCACTTGTATTATCACAATAGATTGGAATGGGATCATCATACTCAACTTGTATATTTGTCAGAGTTTGTTTCATCCATAGAACCTGTGTACAACATGTTGTTGCTGCAATATACTCTGCCTCAACTGTAGATAGAGATACTAATGAATGTTTCTTTCTTAGCCATGATACTAAACACTCACCCAAGTAGAACGTTTCTCCACAGGTGCTTTGTTGGTCATCAATACAACCATCCCAATCTGCATCTGTGTAGGTAATAAGTGATAGATCCTTCCCTTTTGGATACCATAATCGAACCTCTTTTGTTCCTTTGAGATATCTGAAAATCCTCTTCACTGCTAATACATGTGATTCCTTTGGTGCTTCTTGAAATCATGCCACCTATCCAACTTCCTACATTACATCTGGTCTAGATGTTGTGACATATAGTAGGCTACCAATAATTGACATGTATTGCCTCTGATATGTAGACTTTGAATCATCATATTTTCTTAACTTGCAACGTGTTTGCATGGGCGTGATAACTGGTTTGCAATCTTCCATTCCGAACCTCTTTAGCATTTCTCTGATATACTTGGTTTGAGAAATAAAATTTCCTTGGTTGTTTTGATGTATCTGAAGTCCTAGAAAGAAGGATAGTTCTCCAAGTAATGACATTTCAAATTCATTCTGCATATCCTTTGAAAATTTATGGCTTAACCTGTCATCATCACTACCAAAACTAATATCATCAACATAAACTTAAATTAATAAAATACTATCTTGACTTACCTTGATGTAGAGCTAGATGTCTACACTTCCTTTTTCGAACCCCTCCTGTTGTAGATATTTATCGAGTCTAGTGTACCATGCTCTAGGAGCTTGTTTTAGACCATACAAGGCCTTATATAATTTACACACATAGTTTGCGTTCTCTAACAATTGAAATCCTTCTGGTTGTTGAATGTATACTTCTTTAATTTCCCCATTCAGAAAAGATGATTTTACGTCCATATGATACACTTTAATATTTTTGGATCATGCATAAGCTAAAAACAATCAGATTGCTTCCATTCTGGAAACTAGGGAAACTGTCTCTTCAAAGTCAATTCCTTCAACCTATGCATATCCTTTACATACCAATCTAGCTTTGTTCCTTGTCACATGTCCATCTTCATTCAATTTATTCCTGTATACCCACTTTGTGCCAATCACATGCTTATCCTTT
>JZKD02S1879280.1:0-11650 GCA_000966675.3 Picea glauca
AGATGTCCCTCAAGCAAGCTAAGAAGGATAATAAATTATCACCAAAGTACTATGTCCATTATAAGGTGTTGCAAAATATTGGTACTATGGCATACAAATTGGAGTTTCTTGCATCTTCGCGAGTACACCCAGTTTTCCATGTTTCATGCTTAAATAAGGTTATCGGTGACAAGATCCCAGTTCAAAATATATTTCCATAACTTGACGAGGAAGGAAAAATCATATTGGAGCTTGAATCCATCATTGACACAATAATTATCCAGCTGAGGAATAGATCCATTTAAGAGTATCTCATTAAGTGGAGGAAACTACCTATTGAAGATTCCACTTGGGAAGATGAATATTTTATACAGAAGCATCCATAATTACTCAAGTGTTTCGGACAACACTTGTATGAAAGGGAGGGGCATGTTAAGCCCTGAATAGTTGCACATTACCCCTTAATTGGGGAATATTACATTAGTATTGTTATTTTATTTATGTTGTCTTGGGTCCATTAGTTGTAATCGTACCTCCTAGTTTCCTATATATACCAAGGAGACATTTTCATTTGGAATCATCTTGTATTTGTAAATTTATGTGGTGTATAAGTAGGTTTCCCCCTCAAAGAGGCTTATTATCTAAAATTATCTCTTTGTCAAGGCGTTGAGTACTTAGTCTAAGGTTTTTTATGTTATTTTGATATTTGGTTCTTAACATAGGAGTAGGATGTGTACACATATTCTTAGTGAAAAATTAGCATGGATGACATTGTTTGATTGCTTCAATGAAATCTTTGAAGATCATGGGCCAAAAGTAACCTATGCACAAATTTTTTTGGGTTATTTCCAACCCAGACAAATGACCACCACATTCTCCACTATGGTATTCGTTCAAAAAAACCTCCTCTTCTTCAAGATTTAAGCAATGCCTAAGGATCGAGTCCACCCCTCACTGATACAAAGTGTTAGCGATGGTGAGGTAGTTTTTCGCCATATGGCGGATCCATTGTCACTCATTTCTCAAGCAGATTGGAGGGAACTTCAAAGTTTGGATATATATAAGGATATCCCCATACCACGGATTGTACGAAGAGATGAGGAATATGTGTTCATCCAGAAATGAGTCTACCATTTTTCCTTCCTCATTCTCTACTGGAAATGCTAACATCAACTTAGAAAAGACTAAATACTTCTTAGACTTCAAAGATGCAAATGTTAAGTCGAGATCTTGAAGAATAACAATACACTTGTTGTACTTCCCTCCAATAATTCTCTTAGCCAAAACAAATTGAAATGGATTGACTGTGATGATGATGGTTGTCTTTCGTAATATAATGTAATTTCAGAGTCATTGGACAGCATGAAAATATACCAGTGCTAGTTTCTCCACATGTGAATATCTAAGTTCAGGAACCATGAGAGCACAACTCAAGTAATAGATGACATGCTCTTGGAGCTCATCATCCTCCTGAACTATAACCATGCCAATCGAAGACTTAGTTGCTTCTAAATATAACACATAGTCTCGATTGTAATTAGGGGGACACAACAAAGGAGTCGAAACCAACACTTTCTTCAAAGAATCAAAAGAATGTTGTGCATATTTATCCCAACATAATGGGATCCCTTTCTTCAAAAGGCACCTAAAGACCTTTTTTATATTAGCATAGTTTGGTACAAAATGCCTAAGGAAAATTTCCTTTCCTTGTAGCCTCTAAATTTGTATGACTGTACGCGGGGGAGGAAACTGAGTTATTTCCTCAACCTTCAAAGGGTTTGTTGGCATAGGGGCAGACCTAGGGTTCAACTCTTAAGAGAGTACCAACAAAACCCTAACTATCGGCCCTTTCAGCAACACCTGCGAAGAAGATGAAGTCTCACCCGAGTTAGAGGCAGGGGTGGTTGCAGGACTCAGATGTCTGCAACCTTATCTGGGACATTGATCTGTGATTATATTGCTTAGCAAATACCTAGTATAGATTATCCATGAATATTCAACCCTTATGATACTTTGCAGATGGAATAGAGCACTACAGTGAGTACTTAGATTTAATATGATTCAACACTTAGCCACAGAAACATAGATTAGATTCAGCGGATCAAGAACTAAGCAATTTATATATCATATCTAACATTCATTTATATCTCATAAGCACAAAGCATAACTAGATCTATCTAAACACATCAAGGCATTTAGCACCAGATCGAAGCACATAGCACAATACACAAAGTTACTGTGGTTCACCCCCACCCTGGGGCTACATCCACAAAGTCTTCTTCTTTATTATCTCGGTCAAGTAGTTACAGCACAGAGCTCCAATAATCCTTACTTCACACAGGACAAAAGATCTGTGTAGCTCGCTAGATCCTTATTCCTTGCACCTTAACAAAAAAATACAGCAACTTGCACTAAGCTTTGAAAGCTTCTTACAATCATGCACAGATCACTTACAATATGTCTCATATCACACAGATCCAGTTACTAGCACTAAGCCATCAACTATACATCACATAGATGTACTCTATGTCCTCCTATTGCCTAAGTATCTATTTATAGATTACAAAAATGGGCCTAAGCATGGGTAAACCCATGGGTCGACATCCCTTTCCCGTTACATTAACCCAAAACCCTAAAAGGTCCCCAAAAGTGGGCCGAGATCCCGTGATATTTTCTTTGCCTGGTGCTCCCTCTTTGATAGGCTATCGAAGTCCAAAAATGGTTAAATATGACCAAGTGTTCCTCAAAACTTGGTCGAGGGCCAACATGCCCCCAACACTCACCCGTGACTCGTCTCGAGCAACTCTGTTCTGATCAACTCTAATTCAAATGTCTCAAACTTGGCCCAAGTTACTTCAACCTACTGCAGTGTGACAGCCTCTTTCTTAGTGAACTCCTGGATCACTGTGTCGTTTACTAGTCCTTCCATGCATTGTTCTGTAGTGATAACAACCTGTTCAAGCTCGGCTGCTTGGCTCTCAACTTCAGTGAATAGTTGGCATGCTTTCTCTTGGAGGGGTTGAAGTCATTGACATACTTCCATCACTTTACTTTGTAGCATGTGTACCTATTGTTAGGCGGTGTGTTGTTTTGGAAATCACTTCATTCTTGCGACTGGGGTCAAGGCCTTCAGCTGTGCCTATAGCATACTTGCATGCTTATTTGTGTCTTGGATTTGTGTCTCTAATGTCTTCAATTCAGGGTTCTCTATGAGGTTCTCATAAGTCTGGGTGCTTTTAGCGCTCAATTGCTTACATTTCAAAGCCAATATTTTTAACCTGTCAATTGTGCTACAGGTAGTTGCCTCCCTTAGATCTCTTACTTCTTAGGGAGTCTCGGGTATGGTACGAAGTTCTAGATCTGTGATGTGCTGCTAAAGTTGTTGGATTACTTATTCAAGTTGTGTCACCTACTGAGGGACATGTTCTTCAATCTTCACTTCAATGACCATCACAGAGCAAAGTGCTTTGTGAACTCGTTCCTACATGTCAAGTTGCTCTGCTAGCAATTGGTCCTTGCTCTGCTATAACTGTTCTTTCTCCTCCTCCCACTTCACTTGTAAGGAAATTTGTTCATGTTCCACCTTCCTCTATTGTACTATAAGTGTGATCTGTACTTGTGACAAAGCCTGGGTGGCTTGCACTATGTCTTCTTGAGCTCATCGAAGGCAAGATTTGACTTTCTCAGTGATCTGGTGCAATTGAGTGGGCTCATCGCTTGTTCCTTCTGTTCCCTTAGTCAAGGGCATAGTAGAAATGGCTTGGCTAGATTGGCGTGCCTACTGCACTTCTTGAAGTTCACCCTTGATTCAAATGAATATCTCCTCCTGCTTTACTTCTTACCTTTCTGCGATCTCTAGTGATGCATCATTCAGCGCAGGGATCAAGAAGTTGAAGTTGTCCTGTGTGAGGGTAGTCTTAAACGTAGTCCAGGTGGCCTTAGTTTTCTTCCGGGATGAGGGCTTTGGTGGGGTGACCTTCCTTTTCTTAGAGGGATCCTCCTCCTCTATAGGTAGAGTAACCTCATGTTTTTCTCAACCTCCATGCCACCTAGTTCTTTACCATCACCTCCCTGCGCAGGTGAGATCGAAGTGGTCTTCGTGGATGTGCTAGGGATATCTTGAACTTCATCATCCTTCTTATTGTTGCTCAATCTAGGTGTATCCAGTATAGCTTCAGGGCTTTCCATGTCAGATATTTTTGTGGGGTCAGCTAGAACAAGGAGGTCCACTGACCATTCCTTGGTAATCTGCTCCAAGTCTTCGTCTGTCAGCTTGTATTATGACTGGAGTTGTTGTTTTTTCTCATCAGCGTGCACTGTGATATAGGTGAAGTGGCGGTCTGCACTGAATTTGATCAAAGGTCAAAACTTATGAAGTGTGTTCGGTGTGAGACGCAGTGTAGATTGGATGGAATTCTTCACTTGGTTGTAATAAGCGTGGAAGACGGCATTGGACTGCCACTGCTTGTTCATGTCACTGGATTACCACAACATACAGAACTTCACGGTTAGTGGTTCAAAGGGCTCGATCTCCATAAAAGTGGAAACTTCTGGTAGCTCCCAGGTGATGAAAGCGATGAGTATTATCAAACAACTAAAGTGGAACTCATACCCTTGGTATTGCGCTTCTCTTCAGTCAATCTCTAGTTGATTTACAAGTTACTTCGCCCAGTTCATTTCTAGTCCCTCCGCGCACTTCCCTACGAGGTCAACTAAAAATAAAGTCACCTGTGTGGGTCTGTTCTTATGGACTAACTTTCCTACGATCATCTGCCATCCAAGGTGCACTGTTGCATTCTCGATGGATTCTACCTTGTATCCTCGTGTTCCCTTCTCTACATCGTCATATGTGTCTTTTATTCACTGGGAGAGAGCGCAATCTACGGTCTTTCCTGGGTAAAATTCTTGTGGTTCAGGGCCCTTCATGCTTAGCCTTGTGATCCGATTGATCAAAATTAGATCCATCGTGATGCGGTGATCCAACCATAGGTATCCTCCATGGTAGAAGGACAGCAACAATCTGACACATGCATTTACTTCCTTATGCCTCCCGAAGTGAGGAATCTTCATTACATTGAGGAGGGTCGACTACGCGAGGTTATGGTTCCATTGTTGAGGGACAATCTTCAGGTTCCTCCCTTTGGTGATAGTTAGGTACTTGTGCAGGGCTAGCATACTGTAAAAATTGCGATCTCCAAGGTTAAAATCACTAAATTTCAGCGTGGTGAGCTTATTCTGATCGGTTTGAATTGTGCGCACTCCTTTCAGGAGGTATGCAGTGACCAAATCATAGTCAAAGTCTCTAGGTATAGTGTCTTGATTCACTGTGCCACTTGGTGGTAGCATATATCTAGGAAATATACTTGGGATCATCTTCACAGTGGAAAAGTCATTTCCAAGCTTAGATCGTCTTTTCGAAGGCGATCAGGATGGTCCTGCTCGAGCAGTGGAGGGGGAAGCTGGAAATGCTCCCGAGGATGAGCCCTATACACATGTATAAACTCCTCGCTCCGACATGACTCTCTCAGTCATTAATTCGATTAAAACTTCTTCAACTATTTTCTCAGCAGCGTTGAGCTCATCCAACTTACAAGCTCGGGTGCGAGAGAAATTTAGGGATTACAGTGAATAATAGGGAAACAAGGTAATGATCTCAGGATGATTTAATCTCAGGTTTCGTGCTCAAATTATCATTTAGCAAAAATTATTCTCGATGCATGGTGCGATGGACTAAGTAGGGAAACTTAGCAACAGTCTGCTTGCAATGGGTATGATCCTTCATTAATTCTTGTTCGATCCGTTATGGTGATTTTCAACGGTTGGATGATGAAACTTTATTTATTTTCTGCTCGTTCGGAGTGGAAGTCGAATGGATATATCATCCCCAATGGCTATATTGCTTTGTCATGGCGAAGTACTCTATGTCGTTGTTTTGATATCTCGGCGAAGCTCCAATTCTGTAATGTTTCATTCTGTGAAGTATCCTCTAGAACTTCATGTGACCTTACAGTATTATCCTTTTTCTTTCTTAACTTTATATCCTTCTTCCCAGTGAGCTTCATCTCATTAATTATTTTACCATTATGGTGCTTATCTTCTGTGGTCTTAGTTGCTTCGCGTTGTTGAAATTATTTCCTAGGGTTCTTGGGTAATACTTATTCTGTATCGAAAATAGGTAACTCAATCCTCCGTGGATCCTCTATCATTCTCTTAACCTTGACATCAGGTTTTATAGGATTAAATATCTTTGAATGACTCTTCTGTTCTTCAATCAAGTGTGTGATCCGTCTAGTCATAAAGTTTTTTAACTCTTGCTTCTTCTATTCCAAAACTTCTTCTTCCTCTTTTCGTCTAGCTTGTTCTCTATCAATCCAAGGTTTTCCTATGAGCATGGTAAACAGGGCACTATCTTCAACAAATTTAATAATCTCAAAGTCTTCCTCTGTCGAAGTTCCATTGATAGTCATAGGTATCCAGGCAAGCCTTTCACATAGGTTTACTAGCTTTCCTCTGAATAAACTTGTTCCTCCTAGGGAAGGGATCATGGCAGGCTTTCCTATAGCCTCCCAAATTCTTTCTGGCATAATGTTCACTTGTGTTTCTTCATCAAGAATACAGTCAATGTCAAATTCCCCTATTCTTGCTTCGACTTTCTCCTTGTCTTTGAATATTTCTGGTAATCGGACATCTTTATGTTCCTTCAGGGTTTCTTTTATCCGTATTAATATTTTCTCTGATTCTTGTTGGGTTTCTTCTATAATCTTAGTTTCTTGGTCTCCTTCAGGGTTTTCTTTCTCCATATTCATCTTTTCAAGTCTAGCAATCATTCTAGGGCAATCCAGTACTTCATGGTCCATAGCCTTACAACAGAGGCAACTAGGTTTTATTCCAGGGCATTCCTTAGCAAGATGTCTCGGTCTTCTGCAACTATAACAGAGGGTTAATCCTCTCTTTCTCTTAAATGATCCCCAACCTCTTTTGTACTATGCACTAGGATCATGGTAACTAGCCTGCAAAAAAATCTTTCTAGGATCATGCATCCACTTGTTATTCCATACATTCTTTCTATGCATAGGTATAACATATCTATCATTACACTTATGAGATATATTCATATCAAACTTTCTTTCATCTATGAATGCCCTAGTTTTCAAGCTAGGACGGAATCTATCAAACATACCTAGATCCATGCTCTAGAAACAAAAAATTTCACTTATCTTACTTCTACAGAGCACAAAGCTTCCAGATCTAAGAACTTTTGACTATTCTTACCTTTATTAGAGCACAAAGCTTACAGATCTTACCTCTTTTCTGCAGATCTGACTTCTTTCTTTCAGAAATTTCCACTTTTACTTTTCTTAGAGCACAGAATGTTTAGATATCGCTTCTTTTCTTCGGATCTGATCTTCCTTTCTTCAGATCTGACCTTATTCCTAGCACAAAGCTTCATAGGTCGAGTAAAAAAAAAACTGTGCACTAGGGAAATAGATATACGCACATAGCTTCCTTTTGTACAAATTTTATTCTTCCTCAATTCCCAGCAATCACAGTTTCAGGTCCCGACAATGGAACCATTTTTTGGCACAGGGGCAGACCCAAGGTTCAATGCTCAAGAGCGCACCAAAAAAACCCTAACTACCGTCCCTTTTGGAAACACCTGGGAAGCAGATGAAGTCTCACCCGAGGTAGAGGCAGGGGTGGTTGCAAGACTCAAATGTCTGCAACCTTAGCTGGGACACCGATCTGTGATTATATTGCTTAGAAACTACCTAGTATAGATTATCCATCAATATTCAACCCTTATGATACTTCGTAGATGGCACAGAGCACCGCAGTGAGTACTTAGATTTAAGATGATTCATCACTTAGCTACAAAAAGATAGATTAGATTCAGCAGATCAAGAACTAAGCAATTTATATATCATATCTAACATTCATTCGTATCTCATAAGCACAAAGCATAACTCGATCTATCTAAACACATCAAGGCATTTAGCACCAGATCAAAGCACATAGCACAATACACAAAGTTACCATGGTTCACCCCCACCTTGGGGCTACGTCCACAAAGTGTTCTTTTTTATTATCTTGGTCAAGAAATTATAGCACAGAGCTCCAATAATCCTTACTTCACACAGGACAAAAGATCTGCGCAGCTCACTAGATCCTTCTTCCTTGCACCTCATCAAAAAGCTACAACAACTTGCACTAAGCTCTGAAAGCTTCTTACAATCATTCACAGAGCACTTACAATATGCCTCAAATCACACAGATCCAGTAACTAGCACTAAGCCATCAACTATAAATCACATAGATGTACTCCTTGTCGTCCTATTGCCTAAGTATCTATTTATAGATTACAAAAATGGGCCTAAGTGTGGGTAAAACCATGGGCCAACATCCCTTTCCTGTTACATTAACCCAAAACCCTAAAAGGTCCCCAAAAGTGGGTCGAGATCCCGTGATCTTTGCTTCACCTGGCACTCCCTCTTTGACAGGCTGTCGAAGTCCAAAAACGGTCAAATATGACCAAGTGTTCCTCAAAACTTGGTCGAGGGCCAACATGGTCAACCATGATCCCTTTTTTCGAAACTATGAATCCCAAAAGATGACCAGAGATCACACAAAAAATACACTTTTGTGAATTCAATCGGATCCTATAGAAATGAAACCATTCAAAAACTAAGTGGAGGTGTAAGAGATGGTGGTCCCTCTTTCTCAAGTGAGCCATGAGATCATCTAAGTATGTCTTTAGTATCTTCTTCAAGTCATGAAAGTAAAACATCATGGCCCAATGGAATTTCACACCAATGTTTTTAAGACCAAACAACATTTTCCTGTAAGGAAACGTACCCCAAGGACATATAAAGTTCGTCTTGTGTTGGTCTTCCCGACGAATTTCAATTTGGTTGTAGCCGAAAAAACCATCCATAAATGAGAAGATTTTTCTTCCCACACAATCATCCAAGATCTGACCAATGAATGGTGTGGGGAATTTTTCTTTAAGACATGCCTTATTCAAGTCCCTAAAATACATGAAAACATGGATTGTACCCTGATTCTTATCAACAGGAACAAGGTTGGAGACTCATTCAGTAAGACGAACTTGGTAGATAAATCCTGCATTGAGAAGCTTTTCAACTTCCTCTTTTATTGTTGTTGCCTTTCTCAGGTTCACGGGTCTCAACTTCTATCAAACCAACTTTACATTTTCATAGGTTTGAATCTCATGCTAAACTATTTGAGGATCAATTCCATGCATTTCCTCTTAAGACCATGTGAACACATCTCAAAATTCCTTAAAGAGTGTTGTATATTGAGAAATCTCATCTTGTGAGCATTATGCTTTGATAAATATGTTCTCGGCAGCTTCAGGATTTCTAGAAATGTTAATTGGGATCATTTCCAATATGTTAGCCATGTTTCCTTCAGAATAGACACCATATCTAGCCAAAGGATTGACCACTCCATTAACACTTCCAACCACGGCTAAATTGAACTCTATGTTTTCAACTCAATTGAGTTTCGGGAGGAAATATGATCTATGATGCAAATCTTTCCAGGGCCTTTTGGCTCCGAAAATCACCTAGATAATTTGCTTCATCTAATAGAAAGATGGTATTTAAGCAATATTGAGAGTTCAAAGAGTTTTGAGCCCAGATAGGCTCGGGAAAAAGATCATCCTCTTGCGTGACCGTTGGAGTCTGATCTGGGTACGTTGTGGCTTGTTGAATGGATCAATAAGATATCTCAGTCGTAGATAAAGGTTTGTCCATTGCGGCATGAAATCGGCCTTCAACCATACTGGATGGTGAGGGAAGGCTCCATGGTTCCTCTGTATATGTCATTCTAAACAAAGAGACCCTATTAACCAGAGTAGATAGAATGTACAAAATCGGTGTAGGGATATCAAAAGATCCCATTAGTGAAGGGTAAATCCAAAAACCGATTGCTCTCAGTGGTCGAATGAGCATTTTCAATCCAAGGGACCATAGATACCGAATTAAATTCCACATCAGAAAGGTTGGACACCACCTAATCGACAGTCACAATCCTTTCCTCATGGGGAAAGCATATAAGTCAAAAAATTGTCGAGACGATAGATGTCAAGGCGTAGATCCAAATTCTTCCTAACAAAATATTATAGTTGAGCGATGCATCGACTAATTCAACCTCTACGCAAACAAAATTTCCCCCTAGCATGACAATACATGAAGGAATCATACCATATGGCCAAAACGAGCATCCGTCGAAAGTAGTCAAGAGTGTAGGAGAAGAGGTAAGTTCAGGAGAACCGATGGATTTCCATCATGAAAAAGGCATCACACACGTGGAATATTCTTCATCAAATACCATTCTCTTAACTAATATATTGTTACAAACAACCCATATCTAAAAATCTACATCATATGGAAGGCGTGGTTTCACATCAGTAGCGTCAAACTTCATAACGAGTTGACTAGAAGAGTCTGTAGCTCTTATGGAAGATAACAACGCAATACATTGCGAAGGGAAACTTTGGAGAACCTCCAAAGCAGACATAGCACAAAGTGTCTAAGTCAAGTCCTCCACAACTGAATAATTGGGAGTGCCTCATGCATTATTATTATGCATCATCCTTTTCTAAATTCCCTTCAGTATGTGTGACACTACTTCTTTCTCAAGTTTCTCTATGTGGAGAGGGGCCTGATCCTATAAATTTTTCTTCACTTTCTCTGTCAACTCGAGGTTATCATAGTTTTGATTTCTCATCGAAAAGTATACATCTTTTATATTTTAGTAGTTAAGCATGTTTACTACTCCTTTATATCCATTAGATGGATGAGCACTCAACATGTCCCCCTTTTGGGTTGAAGTTGGAAGAGTTAGCTTTCAATTTTTTCCCTTGCGGAAAAGGGTTTTGCAACATAGCAAGATGTTGTTGTTGATTCAACTTGATAAGACATTGGGCTTCTTCCATTCATGGGAATTGGTAAGTAAGTTGATCATCGTCATAAATATTACAAGGAAATTTCACTTTCCTCTTCTCATCCTTTTCCCCCTCATCATTTTTATTCGTCTTCTTATTATTACCCCCACCACTGTTATGATCCAAATACTCAAAATATCATAAAATTACAAAAGTAAACACCATGTACAAAATGTCAACGTGGAGAAAAACTCCAATATAGATAAGTTACACAATAACTCCTTAAAGAATAGGGGAACCCCTCCAAATAACCAAATACCTTTCATACTCCACAATTCACGTGTCAATAATGAACACATGATATCTTATATATAACTATTCATAGTTTCACATGAGGCCCCTTTATCACTAGGCCGACCCTATTACATATGTATTTACACATTACATGTACATTTAGGCCCATATATGCCCCCCCCCCCTTGGGGTCATATCATATACATTTAGCCATATATATGCCCCCCTTGGGTCATAACATAGTACCCTCCTTCAAGAATATTCATCCATTCTATGAAACCAAGTACTATGATTTTTTATGTTCCTTCTTTCTTCATTCCATTGTTGATGATCTATCCATCCAAAATCAATTATTTTCGGTCTTAATCCTTGGTGTCCAGTTGTCAAATAATTTTCTTTCCTTTGACTCCATGTATTTTTGTTGAAGCTTCTCCAATTTGTGGTCATTATTGGTCTCTGATAATAGCT
>JZKD02S1879280.1:11660-31257 GCA_000966675.3 Picea glauca
TTATTGTTCCACAAGAAACATGGATGAATTGTATTGACCAACATATTTGTATTTTTTTGCATGTAAATAATTCACAACATTAAAATACTAATCTAAGAATGAAATACATAAAATTAAAAGGTTCGTAAGGGTCCTTGAGCCCTCTTGAGTGGCCCCTACCCAAGAAACACACAGATCCTTAAAGAAAATTAATGAGCAAAAAAATGGAGATTCTTCATTGATTTATAAAAAAATATTAGGGTCCTACCCTAACCCCATTATTTAGATACTTTATTAGTGTATGAGGCCACCTTCCTTGAATAAGTCCCATTAAATATTTATTTAATAGTCACTCATTGTAATAAAGGGTCCCTTTTAGTAATTATAAGGCCCAAATTAGTTGGTCGACCCTCATTATAATGGGCTCAAAGGTAGTTAGTATCCTCTATGGATATATCTATATTGAGTAGAAGGTTATATATTGTTTTGTCAAGAATTGTTATTGTATTTGGAGCATTTATTTTGTAGGTTTCCCTCTTGAAGAGGCAAGTGAACATAACTCTCTATTATTCTCTATCTTTTCTCTTGTGTTCTCAGGTTTTGCACTACATTTCATGTGATTTCTCTAAGGTTTTGGGTTAAGTACACTACAATTGGTGTTAGAGTTCTTTCTTGGGCACGAAGTGGGAGAATATTTTGGCACAAAGTGGAATATTTTTTTCTCTTTTTACAAATTTTCAATGGAAAAAAGGAGGAAAAAATAATTTAGGTTGATTTCTGAACCTTTTTTGCAGAAATTGGAAAATCCATCTCGAGAACTAAATTCCTCTCGAAAAATACCCAATTTAAAAAAAAAGGAGTCTGAAAAGTGGATATATTATTGATTCAAAATTTTCAATTTTCGGGTTTTTTCCGATGACAACTGCAAATTTCACAGATTGGATATCCTTTGATAGAGTGCAAAAATTCCAGTCAAACCAATGCCATTAGATCCAAAAAATTTATGGCATTTCATAATTGGGGTCATAATACCCAATGATATAATTATAACTAAAGTTATGATCATTTTACATTTTCAGCCTCAAGCCCTACCTTGCACAAGTTATTTTTTGGTGATTCTAAGATCTTTTTCTCGCACTAACAAGATCATAATTTTTCAAATTTTTTAGAGATGTTTTTCGATGTCTTTAAATGATAGTGATATGTTATTGAGTGGGTAAACTTGTAGTAGGGGAATAATACATGTAGGAACTACACATGTGTTGTGCCTCTTTCATCACCTTAGTGAGAAAAATAGAGGTACTTGCAAGCTTAGTTGGGTTTGCTAAGCAGGACAGCTGTAAGGAAAAGGGTTAGAGAAAGAAATATAAAAGAACAACTAAGAAATAAACTAAGAAATAAAACAATAACTAAATTAATGAACATAGGGACATAAGGAAAAAAGAAACAATGAGACCCATGTCACCAATGATAAGGCTGATATTAGTGAAAGAAAACACCGAGAAGAAAGAGGACTATGAGTCCCTTATTCCTCCAAGGGAGGGCTCTTGGACCCCCACAAATAAGCTCTTCTTACAACTTTGAAAATGAAAATGAAAATGGTGAAAGAATTCTTTGCTAATCCACTCAAGGGGTGAGATGATTGCCCAATGCAATGATGCAAGTATACTCTTGGTAAGGATAGAGGATCCCTCAAGAGAATAATGGCAGCATAACTTTGCTATGAATTCCTTGAAAAATGAAGTGTATCCATGGCCTTTTTATAGCATTCATTTGAGGTATTGTTCAACTAGTTTGTAGTGTGTAAAGAGGCTAATTAGGGCATTTCTAGGTCTTTGACCAGCCACCCAGTCGAATCCAGTCCAGATTTGAGTGTCAAATTAACTTGGAAGCTGAACCAAAAGTGGGTGGGAGGCCGACCACTCTCATAAATGCATTGTTTCTCAGGTGCGTGGCTTTTTGCGACAACAGTCACGCATCATGCGCATGTGATCTAATCTTGCGTTTTTGTTTTTCGCATGTGCGCATACACCCTGTGTCTCCATAGCTCCCTTTAATTTTTGCATTAGTTGTATAGTTTTTTACCCTTTGGAAATACTTTTGTGTTAATTTGAGTCCATGGGTGACCTCATAACTGTTCGACGATGCTGAATTCTTGTAACCATTTGCGGATGAAATTTCAGTGATAACAGATGCCCCCTGATGGATGAGGTTAGGAGCATAGGTATAGCCGAAATCCATCAATGTTTATTCCACTAAGAGTGATGTTGTAAGAGAGAGCGATAGTGGGATTCTCCAGAGATACCCATTGGAGGGAGAAAGGAACCTGTAGAACCCAACCTTCCATAAGGTGTGTAAGAATAAACTGTGTACAAACGAGGCAGGCATGCCTCATGCTCGTGTCATGTAACTCAAAAGAGGAATGAAGTGTTGATGTAGACAACTGTAGCACCCTCAGGGTCGATCATGATAAAGGAAGAAGACAATTATGCAGAGGAACATACTCTGAACGGTAGGTAGTGATATCTATAAGAAATAGCACAGATCTTGTAGACATTGATAGCCCAGCCCAGGTCAGAGGTCTTCAACAAATATAAGAAATAACTACAATAGTCGCAAAGTAAGACCCACCGTAACATGAGAAAGTGTTGGAGTCAAATGTTAGGGGGCTCAACTATAGCAGGGAGCAATTGTGGTTCTCTCTGTTCCGTCTGAGATCTCTCATTGGATAGGTAATGAGAATCAAGATATTGTCTCCCTTTTGGAAAACTTTGTTGATGTCGACAAAAGGGAGACGCGACTCCCAGAAGCAAAGGGCTTCGTGAAATATACAAGGTGAGGTTAGGAATTGGAGGAGGTACATGGTCGAATTCAAGATGTATAGAGACTCAAGACTTCCCTTGGTTGGGGGTATATGCGAAGTATAAATGGCTACAACCGTTCAACTAAGTCGAGTGTCGGGAGAATAACAAGACGTGGGATAAGTTGTGCCAGAGGTGGGACAAAGTGAACAAACTTAGAGGGCAGAGGTAAGTGGCCTGTGGGATACTCAGAGGATATGGACGATGTCAATAAGGGTAGATGATAAGGAGTGCCCCAACCAAGGGCGACATGGGTTTCATTTTCCAAAAAAGGGAAGAAGGTCACCAAGGGTGACGACAAAAAGGTAATGTAAATGCTGGAAACAAAGGTGTTTGTACAATAGATAAAGAATAATTTGGGATAAGTGTACAAATACAGAAACGGGTGCCCCAATGTAATATGGGTGGCCCAGGTAGGGTGAAAATTGCTTGGAGAAATGGTGGAGGGTGGGGGCCCCATGGGTGAGTTTTTGTATGAGGTAGGTGAAATGAAGGGAAATTTGCAGAGGGGCAAATTGATTGTGGATGAAATGGAGGGTTCATGATACTACAGAGGTGTATTCAAAAATAGAACCTTGAAGAGGTAATCTAGGAGTCCAAGGGGGAATCTAGAAAAATGAGGAGAAGGAGTATGTGGCTAATTCACGACATGATGTAAGACTATCGGGACTCCCATGCCTAAAGGGTTGTGAAAAATAGCATGAGTGTCAAAGGTGAAAAAGGGTGCTATGAATGGGACAACTCATGTGGGTAAGAGTGTTACTGAGTGAAAGTACTGAAGATGCAAATGGAGGTGTTGGTACTGCAGAGCCAGAGATGGGGATCCTAGAGGCAAATGTCAGAGGGTGTGACTAGAGATGCAAGTGAGATTCAGAGGGAAAGACTACATGCTAGTGTTGAGTATATACCTGAATGGGTTGCGTTGATGTATGATGACCAAGTACCTGCACACATGAAAACCAAATACCCAATGTGAACAATATCTAAAGAGAATCGAACATACGAGCATTTATTTGATAATTTTGAATATGAGCATGCGTACCTGGTCGAGGTATGAAAAAAAAAAAAATGGTGCCCCGAGGGCTCAGGATGAAAAGTGGCCCGGGAACTGTTGTGATGCAGATGATGGGACACTAATCCCGTGGTTGAAGACGGATCGAGGAATGGACACTCGGAGCTCTCGAAATGGTGAGTGGAAGTTTGGCGAAAAAAGGCCTATATATAGTTGTAGGGCCTACATTTCCACCTCATTTGTACTCGCTGCTATAGTGACTAGACGAGAAGTATTCAAAGGATATTTGGAGATTCTGGGAGGATGAGGCATCTGATCGAGTACCAGTGATATTCAGGTTAGTAGTCTGATCATCTTGCATAGAATTAGGGTTTCCTTTTTTGGGTAGGGCCTGTACGGAGGGCCTGGAGTAGTGTGTGGGGATTCTGCCACTGTGGTGGGTCGTGGTACGATGAGAAACAATAGTAGGTGTTGCTATGACCGGACGGTTACCTCTTGGTCAGGAGGGACCAGTAGTGGGTGGGGGACGACCGCCTGAGGGAGGGGCAGGAGGTGGTGTTCTAGAGGCACCTTGAGTGGTGCTCTATGTATTTTTGTATTTTTGTATATAGGTTGGTGAGCCCATTTTGTACCTAGGTGCTTCACTGGCCCGCGGATACTTGTATTTTTGTATGTAAACATTTGGATGGCACTGTGGACCGACTTATATATACATGAGTATACATTTTGAGATCTATGTGATGTTTACATGTTTGTTTAATGTTTGATGATGTCTAATCTATGTATATGCTATGATAGGTTGTTGATATGTTTATGTATGTGTAGAGGTATCTTGATGTGATATATGCCAGTCTAACACAATATTAGCTAAGTTATATGTTATTTGACTCAATTGTCTTAGAATATGTGTAAATGTAATGGAATCAAAATGTCAAGATAAAAGTCTAACCTACAGGTATTTGTGAAAGAGGCAAGGATCACGTACGCGGTACACATTGTTGAGATGGAGAACGACTAGTTGAGAGTCGAGCAATATGCTAAGGTGACGAATACGATGATGTTGGGCATCGTCCAGGAGGCCAATGACGACAGTGTATTTGGCTTGGTTGTTGGTCGCTGAACCCAAACATATGTCACTCGAATGGAACATTTCATGTGAGGGGGTGTAGAGAGCCCAAGCGGCCAAAGCGAGATTTTGTGTCCAATGGATGGCGTCGTCAGCGTAACCAATGTGGTAATCCGGTGGAGGAAGCATCTGTTAATAGAAAAAATGATAGTTTAGACGTGAGGGATGGAAAAAAGATTAAAAACACTATAAAAGAAAATAACCTAAAGTAGAACTTCTATGCTTAGGCATAAAATTTCTTTAAGTATAACCCATTGACAGGCTCTTTGAGAGAGAGGCCTTCGGGAGAGGTCAGGATGTATGCGCCTTTGGTGAGGCAATGTTGGATAATGTATGGGACATGCCATAGTGACTCAAATTTTCCATGTCCAAAGGTATCATGAGCGATATCGCAAGCAAGGACGAGGTCACCTTCATGAAATGAGTGAAGGTTGACATGTCGATCAAAAGTGGCCTTTGATCATTTTTTAGCTACCTCATTGTTCTATAATGAAGATCATCGATCTTCATCCAGGGACTCTAAGTTCAGCAAGCACTGCTCCATTGGAGTAGTGTCGGGTAATAGCTCAATTGCGGTGCGTAAGGTGGGAATTTCACTCTCGATGGGCAGAGTGGCCTCAACCCCATGGACTAGATGAAATGGTGTAAAACCAGTGGTTGTTTTCATCGCCATACGGTAAGCCCATAGCGCAGAAAATAACATGTGATGCCAATTCGTCTTATGTTTGTTAATCATGCGTTGTAACATGGTTTTGAGGACCTTGTTAACTGCTTCGACCTATCCATTAGACTGAGGGTAATATGGTGATGAAAACTCATGGGAGAATCCTAACCAAGATGAGAGTTCGACGAAAATATCATTCTCGAAGTGTTTCCCGTGATCGGAAAGAAGTTTGTGTGGTACTCCAAAGCGGGATATGATGTGGTTAAAGAAAAAACACGTTGCGGTGTCAGCGGTATTGTTGAAGGTGGGCATAGATTCCACCCATTTTGTGAAGTAATCGACTGTGACCACAATGTATTTGTGTCCATTGTTGGAGGGGGAATTACCAGTCATGAAGTCGATGCCCCATTTACAAAAAGGGACGGCAGTTATGACTGGATGAAGAAGAGCAGGTGGTGCTTGGGCTTTGTTGGCGTAAAGCTGACACTTCTCGCATCGTTTCACGGTGTGAATGCAATCGTGAAACAAGGTAGGCCAAAAGTAACCTGCTCGAATGATCTTCTGAGTAGTGGATATTCCTGAAAGATGGCCCCCACATGCACTGCTATGGCAGTTGTTCAAGACTCTATCGACCTAGTCAATGGTCAGGCATCAACGAAGAATGGTGTTGACCCCTCTCTAGTATAATATGCCTCCGATGAGGAGGTAGCGGGGGGCCTGATGGAAAATATGACGACAATCATCTCGTGAAAGGTGGTTACTGAACTTTTGAGTTCGGAGGTAGACGAGGAGGTTGTCGTACCGAGGATCATCCGAAGTGATGTAAAAGAGTTGTTCGTCGGGAAAGTCGGTATTGATAGGGGAACTGGTGGTGTCAGAGGGGAAAGTCGTGACAATTTCGGCAAGGATGAGGGATTTCTTGCTCTTGGGTGTTGAGAATTCAAGATCATACTCCTGAAGGATAACGATCCATCGGGAAAAAATTTCATTAATTTGCCGACGACTGAGCAAGTATTGCATAGGGTTGGAATCTTCTACGACCTTAGTCATGCGAAGTAGAATGTAATGACATGGTTTCTGGACTGTGAGGACGACTGCAAGGGCTAGTTTCTCTTCATGTTTATACTTCAAGGGTGGCCCTGAGAGGTTTTTACTAACGTAATAAATGACATGCTCATGATCGTCATCACCGACTTGAATGAGAACTCCTGCTACTGAGACGGTTGAGGCTGATATGTAGAGGATATAGTCGCAATTGTAGTCGGGTGCACTAATTAAAGGGGCATTGGAGAGCGCCATTTTAATATCGTCAAATGACTTTTGGGCATGTTCATCCCAGTAAAATGGGATGTCGTGGCGTAGTAAGCGAAGGAAACCGTGCACGTGAGTGGCGTAGTTTGGGACAAATCGCCGTAGAAAGTTAGCCTTTCCTTGGAAGCTCTGGAGTTGACGTAGATTCCAGGGAGGTGGAATTTTGGTGATAGCTTGGACTTTGAGGGGGTCCACAGAAATACCGCTTTGGGAAATGATGAATCTAAGGAGGTACCCTGCAGTGATGCAGAATACGCACTTGAGGGGATTCAAGCGGATATTGTACTGACGGCATCATTGGAAGATGATCCGTAAATCATCAAGATGGTGGGTGTGTTTCTTGGATTGAGTTGTGAGGTCATCCAAGTATGCGAGGATGATATGAGCCAGATCATGAAAAATGTATGTCATAGCCCGTTGGAAAGTTGCACCAGCATTCTTTAGTCCAAACGGCATGACACGATATGCAAAAGTACCCCAAGGGGTAGTGAATGCGGTTTTGTATTGATCGGCTGGGTGAATTTGGATTTGATTATAACCAAAGAAATTGTCCATGAAGGATAGATCCTCGTGGCCTGCGCAGTCGTTGATAATTTGATCGATGAAAGGCATTGGAAAGTTGTCTTTGGGACATGCGTGATTGAGATCGCAAAATTCCGTGCAAACGCGGATGGTGCCCTGTTATTTATTAACAAGTACAGGGTTGGAAACCCATGAGGTATAGGCGATGGGGTAGATGAACCCAGCCGCGCGTAACTTGTCAATATCATCTTTGATGGCCACTGCTTTGGATGGGTGTAGCAGTCGCTATTTTTGACAAACTGGTGTAATGTCGGGCTAGGTGTCGATGCGATGTTCGACAATAGATGGATCAAGGTCAGGCATTTCTGTGTATGACCAGGAAAAAATATCCTGATATTCTTGGAAGAGGGCTTTATAGGTGGTGATTTCTTGAGGAGTGAAGCGGCTCCAATAGTGATTTCCTCGACGATGCCATTTTTGACGGAAATTTCGATTTTGATGGTCAGGGAAATGTTTGCCATGTTGCCTTCTTCAAAAGCATCAGGGGCGGGAATGGGGTTGTTGAACCAGTCGATATCCCCTGATGGGTAAAATCCTTGGTTTCGACCGCGTATATGGGGTGTTGGTTAGGAGGTGTGGAGGCTTCCTGTGGAAAGAAGAGCGCTCGGTGGTGGAGCGCATCCCAGGGGTAATCAGGGGTGTTCAACTCTTCAAGTATTTCCTCGTCACAGTGGAAGTGACAGGAATACAAGGGGTCGTGAAGAGTGATATCGGTGACTATTGTCATGTGGTTTCCCCTTGGTGATGAAGAAGTAGGGGGAATGTCGCAATGGAATTGCGATGGTTTGCTCGACATAAACCAAATATCGAAATACTGAGGAGTACTCATGGTAGTTGGATGTACAATTTCCGTAGGGAAATGAGCGGGGGAATTGGGGGGATTTGGGGGTGAATCCTCGGATAAGACATCCAAGAACCATGGAGGCATTGGGAGGGCCTCAGGTTCAGGAGAAATGAGATGAAGAATCTCTAGTGATGAGGTAAGGTCAACCATCGATTCTGTGGGTCGTTGAAGCAGGGTCAATTGGTGTTTCTTGTATTCAATGATCACAGGACACTGGTATGTAAAATGATATAAGGATTCACATAGAGAGCAAGGGCATCTCATACGTTCATTGACTAAAGTTGTGACATAATGGATGTCAGTGATTTTTGGTATGGATGAAGAAGGTGTACTGGGTTCGCTCTGAAAGCTTTGGCGTACTGCGGCTAATGTTTGCCGAAAGCATGGCAGTGTTGGGCAATAGTGTGTATAATGACCATATTCTGAACATATAGCACAAGTGAATTTGGTTCGCAGCCCTTTACTACTTGATTGAGGGGCAGTAACGGAAGTACTTGCTACAGTGATGAGTGTTTATGGAGTTTGATTGAGTGGAATCAAGTTCTATAACTCTGGTAGAGATGGGAAGTTGTTGGTTTGGTGTCCATCTTTCTCACATAGCGCACAAAGGGGTTGGACACGCAGGGGAAGTGGAGTTGTGGGCTCCTTCTTCTTTCTTTTTCTCCCAGTTGTAGCAAGGAGAGTAGTGAGTGGGGGTGGAGAAGGTATGGTCTGAGTGAGTATGGGAATCGTCATTGGGATTCCTTCCATTTGAGGGGGAAGGGATGGTTGAGGGACCATCTCTGGTGGATGTAAATACCAAACTGGAATTTCTAACACCATATTAGGGAGGGTAAGCATTGCGGCTACTTGGAAAGATTCAACGCCGGGTGGAGGGTAAAAGAAGGGGATTTGAGTGATGGCTTGGGGAAGTGTCTCCCAAACTGGGATATGGCCTTGGGGAGGGGTGAAATCGTGGACTGGTAGGGTCGACGAGTTTGCAAGAGGCTCATGAGGGGGAAGCTCTGTGACTAGTGGGACGTCAGATATGATAGAAGCCTCCCTAGGAGGAAGGGTATCCTCTATGTTAGTTCTGCTAGATGATACGGCGCATACTTGATTGGAAGGATGAAGGAGCGGTGGTGTCCCATGGTAAGTTCCTAATAATGATGGATATTTGAAAATTCTAAGACCCATTTCAATGAGTGGGTATGCATCATGACTCATGTGGATGAGAGGAATAATGTTATTGATGTTGGCAAAAGGNACTCAGAGGATATGGACGATGTCAATAAGGGTAGATGATAAGGAGTGCCCCAACCAAGGGCGACATGGGTTGCATTTTCCAAAAAAGGGAAGAAGGTCGCCAAGGGTGACGACAAAAAGGTAATGCAAATGATGGAAACAAAGGTGTTTGTACAATAAATAAAGAATAATTTGGGATAAGTGTACAAATATAGAAATGGGTGCCCCAATGTAATATGGGTGGCCCAGGTAGGGCACAAATTGCTTGGAGAAATGGTGGAGGGTGGGGGCCCCATGGGTGAGTTTTTGTATGAGGTAGGTGAAATGAAGGGAAATTTGCAGAGGGGCAAACTGATTGTGGATGAAATGGAGGGTTCATGATACTACAGAGGTGCAGTCAAAATAGAACCTTGAAGAGGTAATCTAGGAGTCCAAGGGGGAAGCTAGAAAAATGAGGAGAAGGAGTATGTGGCTAATTCACGACATGATGTAAGACTATCGGGACTCCCATCCCTAAAGGGTTGTGAAAAACAGCATGAGTGTCAAAGGTGAAAAAGGGTGCTATGAATGGGACACCTCATGTGGGTAAGAGTGTTACCGAGTGACAGTATCGAAGATGCAAATGGAGGTGTTGGTACTGCAGAGCCAGAGATGGGAATCCTAGAGGCAAATGTTAGAGGGTGTGACTAGAGATGCAAGTGAGATTCAGAGGGAAAGACTACATGCTAGTGCTGAGTATATACATGAAGGGGTTGCGTTGATGTATGATGACCAAGTACCTACACACATGAAAACCAAATACCCAATGTGAACAATATCTAAAGAGAATCGAACATACGAGCATTTATTTGATAATTTTGAATATGAGCATGCGTACTTGGTCGAGGTATGAAAAAAAAAAAAAATGGTGCCCCGAGGGCTCAGGATGAAAAGTGGCCCGGGAACTGTTGTGATGTAGATGATGGGACACTAATCCCATGGTTGAAGACGGATAGAGGAATGGACACCCGGAGCTCTCGAAATGGTGAGTGGAAGTTTGGCGAAAAAAGGCCTATATATAGTTGTAGGGCCTACATTTCCACCTCATTTGTACTTGCTGCTATAGTGACTGGACAAGAAGTATTCAAAGGAGATTTGGAGATTCTAGGAGGATGAGGCATCCGATTGAGTACCAGTGAGCTTCAGGTTAGTAGTCTGATCATCTTGCATAGAATTAGGGTTTCCTTTTTTGGGTAGGGCCTGTACGGAGGGCCTAGTGTAGTGTGTGGGGATTCTGCCGTCGTGGTGGGTCTTGGTACGACGAGAAACAATAGTAGGTGTTGCTATGACCGGACGGTTACCTCTTGGTCAGGAGGGACCAGTAGTGGGTGGGGGACGACCGCCTGAGGGAGGGGCAGGAGGTGGTGTTCTAGAGGCACCTTGAGTGGTGCTCTATGCAATTTTGTATTTTTGTATATAGGCTGGTGAGCCCATTTTGTACCTAGGTGCTTCACTGGCCCGCGGATACTTGTATTTTTGTATGTAAACATTTGGATGGAACTGTGGACCGACTTATATATACATGAGTATACATTTTGAGATCTATGTGATGTTTACATGTTTGTTTAATGTTTGATGATGTCTAATCTATGTATATGCTGTGACAGGTTGTTGATATGTTTATGTATGTGTAGAGGTATCTTGATGTGATATATGCCAGTCTAACACAATATTAGCTAAGTTATATGTTATTTGATTCAATTGTATTGGAATATGTGTAAATGTAATGGAATCAAAATATCGAGATAAAAGTCTAACCTACAGGTATTTGCGAAAGAGGCAAGGATCGCGTACGCGGTACACATTGTTGAGCTGGAGAACGACTAGTTGAGAGTCGAACAATATGCTAAGGTGACGAATACGATGATGTTGGGCATCGGCCAGGAGGCCAATGACAACAGTGTATTTGGCTTGGTTGTTGTTTGTTGAACCCAAACATATGTCGCTCGAATGGAACATTTCATGTGAGGGGGTGTAGAGAGCCCAAGTGGCCAAAGCGAGATTTTGTGTCCAATGGTTGGCTTCATCAGCGTAACCAATGTGGTAATCCGGTGGAGGAAGCATATGTCAATAGAAAAAATGATAGTTTAGACGTGAGGGATGGAAAAAAGATTAAAAACACTATAAAAGAAAATAACCTAAAGTAGAACTGCTACGCTTAGGCATAAAATTTCTTTAAGTATAACCCATTGACATGCTCTTTGAGAGAGAGGCCTTCGGGAGAGGTCAGGATGTATGTGCCTTTGGTGAGGCAATGTTGGATAATGTATGGGACATGCCATAGTGACTCAAATTTTCTATGTCCAAAGGTATCATGAGGGATATCGCAAGCAAGGACGAGGTCACCTTCATGAAATGAGTGAAGGTTGACATGTCGATCAAAAGTTGCCTTTGATCATTTTTTAGCTACCTCATTGTTCTGTAATGAAGATCATCGATCTTCATCCAGGGACTCTAAGTGCAGCAAGCACTGCTCCATTGGAGTAGTGTCGGGTAATAGCTCAATTGTGGTGCGTAAGGTGGGAATTTCACACTCGATGGGAAGAGTGGCCTCAACCCCATGGACTAGATGAAATGGTGTAAAACCAGTGGTTATTTTCATAGCCATACGGTAAGCCCATAGCGCATAAAATAACATGTGATGCCAAATCGTCTTATGTTTGTTAACCGTGCACTGTAACATGGTTTTGAGGACCTTGTTAACTGCTTCGACCTATCCATTAGACTGAGGATAATATGGTGATGAAAACTCGTGGGAGAATCCTAACCAAGATGAGAGTTCGATGAAAATATCATTCTCGAAGTGTTTCCCATGATCGGAAACAAGTTGGTGTGGTACTCCAAAGAGGGATATGATGTGGTTAAAGAAAAAACACGTTGCGGTTTCAGTGGTATTGTTGAAGGTGGGCATAGATTCCACCCATTTTGTGAAGTAATCGACTGCGACCACAATGTATTTGTGTCCATTGTTGGAGGGGGAATTACCAGTCATGAAGTCGATGCCCCATTTACAAAAAGGGACGGAAATTATGACTGGATGAAGAAGAGAAGGTGATGCTCAGGCTTTATTGGCGTAAAGCTGACACTTCTCGCATCATTTCACGGCGTGAATGCAATCATGAAACAAGGTAGGACAAAAGTAACCTGCTCGAATGATCTTCTGAGTAGTGGATATTCCCAAAAGATGGTCCCCACATGCACCGCTATGGCAATTGTTCAAGACTCTATCGACCTCGTCAATGGTCAGGCATCAACGAAGAATGGTGTTGACCCCTCTCCGGTATAAGATGTCTCCGATGAGGAGGTAGCGGGGGGCCTGATGGCAAATACAACGATGATCATCTTGTGAAAGGTGGTTACCGAAATTTTGAGTTCGGAGGTAGACGAGGAGGTTATCGTACCGAGGATCATCCGAAGTGATGTAAAAGAGGTGTTCGTCGGGAAAGTCGGTATTGACGGGGGAACTGGTGGTGTCAGAGGGGAAAGTCGTGACAATTTCGGTGAGGACGAGGGATTTCTTTCTCTTGGGTGTTGAGAATTCAAGATCATACTCCTGAAGGATAACGATCCATCGGGAAAATTTGTCATTAATTTTCCGACAACTGAGCAAGTATTGCATAGGGTTGGAATCTTCTACGACCTTAGTCATGCGAAGTAGAATGTAATGACATAGTTTCTGGACTGCGAGGATGAATGCAAGGGCTAGTTTCTCTTCATGTTTATACTTCAAGGGTGGCCCTGAGAGTTTTTTACTAACGTAATAAATGACATGCTCATGATCGTCATCATCGACTTGAATGAGAACTCCTGCTACTGAGACGGTTGAGGCTGATATGTAGAGGATATAGTCGCGATTGTAGTTGGGTGCACTAATTAAAGGGGCATTGGAGAGTGCCATTTTAAGATCGTCAAATGACTTTTGGGCATGTTCATCCCAGTAAAATGGGATGTCATGGCGTAGTAAGCGAAGGAAACCGTGCGTGAGAGTGGCGTAGTTTGGGACAAATCGCCATAGAAAGTTAGCCTTTCCTTGGAGGCTCTGGAGTTGACGTAGATTCCAGGGAGGTGGAATTTTGGTGATAGATTAGACTTTGAGGGGGTACATAGAAATACTGCTTTGGGAAACGATGAATCTAAGGAGGTGCCCTGCAGTGATGCAGAATACGCACTTGAGGGGATTCAAGCGGATGTTGTACTGACGGCATCGTTGGAAGATGATCCGTAAATCATCAAGATGTTGGGTGTGTTTCTTGGATCGAGTTGTGAGGTCATCCAAGTATGTGAGGATGATATGAGCTAGATCATGAAAAATGTATGTAATAGCCCGTTGGAAAGTTGCGCCAGCATTATTTAGTCCAAACGGCATGACACGATATGCAAAAGTACCCTAAGGGGTAGTGAATGCGGTTTTGTATTGATCGGCTGGGTGAATTTGGATTTGATTATAACCAAAGAAATAGTCCATGAAGGATAGATCCTCGTGGCCTGCGCAGTCGTTGATAATTTGATCGATGAAAGGCATTGGAAAGTTGTCTTTGGGACATGCGTGATTGAGATCGCAAAAGTCCGTGCAAACGCGGATGGTGCCCTGTTTTTTATTAACAAGTACAAGGTTGGAAACCCATGAGGTATAGGTGATGGGGTAGATGAAACCAACCGCGCGTAACTTGTCAATATCAGCTTTGATGGCCACTTCTTTGGATGGGTGTAGCAGTCGCTACTTTTGACAAACTGGTGTAATGTCGGGCTAGGTGTCGATGCGATGTTCGACAATAGATGGATCAAGGCTAGGCATTTCTGTGTATGACCAGGAAAAAATATCCTGATATTATTGGAAGAGGGATTTATAGGTGGTGATTTCTTGAGGAGTGCAAGCGGCTCCAATAGTGATTTCCTCGATGATGCCATTTTTGACGGAAATTTCGATTTTGATGGTCAAGGAAATGTTGGCCATGTTGCCTTCTTCAAAAGCATCAGGGGCAGGAATGGGGTTGTTGAACCGGTCGATATCCCCTGATGGGATAAAATCCTTGGTTTCAACCGCGTATATGGGGTGTTGGTTAGGAGGTGTGGAGGCTTCCTGTGGAAAGAAGAGCGCTCAGTGGTGGAGCGCATCCCAGGGGTAGTCAGGGGTGTTTAACTCTTCAAGTATTTCGTCGTCACAATGGAAGTGACAGGAATACAAGGGGTCGTGAAGAGTGATATCGGTGACTATTGTCATGTGGTTTCCCCTTGGTGATGAAGAAGTAGGGGGAATGTCGCAATGGAATTGCGATGGTTTGCTCGACATAAACCAAATATCGAAATACTGAGGAGTACTCGTGGTAGTTGGATGTACAATTTCCGTAGGGAAATGAGCGGGGGAATTGGGGGGAATTTGGGGGTGAATCCTCGGATAAGACATCCAAGAACCATGGAGGCATTGGGAGGGCCTTAGGTTCAGGAGAAATGAGATTAATAATCTCTAGTGACGAGGTAAGGTCAACCATCGATTCTGTGGGTTGTTGAAGCAGGGTCAATTGGTGTTTCCTGTATTCAATGATCATAGGACACTGGTATGTAAAATGATCTAAGGATTCACATAGAGAGAAAGGGCATCTCATACGTTCATTGACTGAAGTTGTGACATAATGGATGTCAGTGATTTTTGGTATGGATGAAGAAGGTGTACTGGGTTCGCTCTGAAAGCTTTGGCGTACTGCGGCTAATGTTTGCCGAAAGAATGGCAGTGTTGGGAAATGGTGTGTATAATGACCATATTCTGAACATATAGCACAAGTGAATTTGGTTCGTAGCCCTTTACTACTTGAGTGAGGGGCGGTAACAGCAGTACTTGCTATAGTGATGAGTGTTGATGGAGTTTGATTGAGTGGAATCAAGTTCTGTAACTCTGGTAGAGATGGGAAGTTTTTGGTTTGGTGTCCATATTTCTCACATAGCGCAAAGGGGTTGGACGTGCAGGGGAAGTGGAGTTGTGGGCTCCTTCTTCTTTCTTCTTCTCCCAGCTGTAGTAGGGAGAGTAGTGAGTGGGGGTGGAGAAGGTATAGTCTGAGTGAGTATGGGAATCGTCATTGGGATTCCTTCCATTTGAGGGGGAAGGGATGGTTGAGGGACCATCTCTGGTGGATGTAAATACCAAACTGGAATTGCTAACACCATATTAGGGAGGGTAAGCATTGCAGCTACTTGGAAATATTCGATGCCAGGTGGAGGGTAAAAGAAGGGGATTTGAGTGATGGCTTGGGGAAGTGTCTCCCAAACTGGGATATGGCCTTTGGGAGGGGTGAAATCGTGGACTGGCAGGGTCGACGAGTTCGCAAGAGGCTCATGAGGGGGAAGCTCTGCGACTAGTGGGACGTCAGATATGATAGAAGCCTCCCTAGGAGGAAGGGTATCCTCTATGTCAGTTATGTTAGATGATACGATGCATACTTGATTGGAAGGATGAAGGAGCGGTGGTGTCCCATGGTAAGTTCCTAATAATGATGGATATTTGAAAATTCTGGGACCCATTTCAATGAGTGGGTATGCATCATGACTCATGTGGATGAGAAGAATAATGTTATTGATGTTGGCAGAAGGGTTAGGCTCGTAATGTGAGACTTGGTCAATGGTAACGATCTTTCCATTATGGGGAAACATCATTGTTCGAAAGATGAAAGAGGCAACTGCCTTCATAGCGTACATGTAGCTACGACCGAACAGGATATTATAATTGAGTGGGGCATTGATAACTTCGATGTCGATGAGAATAGTCTTGCCCCCGAGTTCTACGGGGACATTTTGGAAGATCCCTTCAGGAGATGATGTTCGTCTGTCATAAGCTCGTAAGGTAATGGAAGAGTGTATGAGTTCGAGGGAACCAAGTTTCTACCATACATATTTGGACATAATGCATGTAGATTCACCTTCATCGATGATACACCGATGAACTGTGATGTTCTATATTTTCACTGGGATTTGAAAAGCGATCAAGGCGGGAAGGCGAGGTTCTCCGCTGTCGACATCAAATGTAATGAGTCGAGTATCTGCGGGGTCGACTGCTCCTAAGGCAGAAAGTAATGATTTTCACTAAGTGGGACAAGTCTGAAGGACTTCTAAGACTAACATGGCAGTCGGGGATTGTGCTAAGTCATCAACCAAACTGTAATTATGAGTTGCCCTAGCGTGTGGGTTGTGGACATTCCTACGCAATGGGATGCGAGGGATACAAAGAGGTGGTTATGTGTCAGGGCGAGGGATCACCAACGGAGGTACCGTTGGTGCAGGGATTGTTTCTGGAGGAATGGGAGGAGACTCAGTGGGTGCATGATACTAATGATTATGTGTTTACAACAGGATTTCTTCCTCGCTGGTGAGGAGGATCCTGTGATCTGCTGGATTGTTTGGATTGAGGTATTGTCCTACCTGAGGTGGGGGAGGTTCTGTGTCCTGTTGGGTGTTTATCACACCTTGGTGTGGAATAGGATTCTGCAGCACAACTAGGGGGGGTTGTTGCACGTATTGTTGTGGGGCCTGCTGAGGGGTAGGCAGTGCTGGAGGATGTGGTAGACTGCCTAAGTCTTTCAACCATTTAAAATCAGTGATTTGGGGGCAATGATGAGTATAATGACCGAACTCACTGCAAAGGGCATAAGGGAAACTGGTCTTGATAGTATTGTTATTTATCCCTTGATGTCTGTTTTTATTTCCCCCCTGGGGGTTTTGATTCCCTTGGTTCTAGTTGCCCCTAGCTGGTTGGTTTTGTTGGGGTTGATTCCCGCCTTGGCCTGGGTTGTTATTGTTCCTGTTTCTTCCTTTATTTTTGGCATTTTTTGACGAGTGGGTCGGATTTTCCATATTCAGCTGTTCGAAATTTTGATATTGTTGAATGGGAGAAGGTTGAACAAAATTCACCCTAGCATGAGGATGTGGGGGAGCCATGGGTTGTGGGGGACCAGGAAATGGAAAGTATGGATTCTTTGGGGGTAACAATCTATAAGGTACATAGGAAGGCATGGTGTTTTCGCTAGTACTATAGGCTGAGGTAGAGGGGGTACCAGAACTTGTTTGAATAGGTGGGTGTATGGGGGGTGTCGGCGGTGGCCCACTGATGGGTGGAGGCATAGCAATAGGGTATGGTTGTTGATAAGGGGTTGGGGGGTAATAAGAGGTGCCCCCATATGCCAACGGATATTGAGGTGTGCCATACATTAGTGGTGGTTTGGGTTGAGGACTATGGTGTGTGGTATTACCAATCAATCTGTCTGTTGAGTGAGACATCCCAGGTTTTTCTTGATCGAATGGCACAGGTTTGGGGAGGTCAGGAAGTACTGTGTATAAGTACCCTGACTGTGAATAGATGAGATCGTATTGTTGAGCCTTACTGATGGCTTCTTCTTCTGATTGAGGGAAGGTGGAAGCTACATCCTTACTGAGGAGAGAGACAAGTGATCTAAGAAACTAGTCGAGGCACTATTGTTTGGTGGTTTCAACTTTGCATAAACTACGTCGTCTATGCCACTCATGAATGTGATTAGTGATATGTGTGGCTGAGGTTTGTTTGAAATTAGAGAGTAGTTCAAGACCATTGTCATGGCGGATTGGTAATTGGAAGAAGGTCAAAAATTCTTTGGCCAAGGACTCAAAAGTCGCATGGGACCCTGATTTTTCATCTACATACCATTTGGTTGATGGGCTAGTGAGTGTGCATTGAAATAATCATAGTCTAATGGAATCATCCTTGATGTTGTTGGAAGAGCACCATAGGTGGAAAGTCATGACATGGTTGGCAGGGTCATCTCCTACCTTTCCTTCAAACTTGGGGATGTCTGAAGGTAATTTGGTGGGCATTGCAGGCCATGTGGGGTCATGCAATATAGGATCATTGGTGAGTTTACTTAGATCTGGTATGTTAAGAGAGGCCAAATATGGCATCTGTAGGGGGGGTAGGATTAGCACCAGCCATGGTGTAAGTGTGTTGTCAACCTGACCCTTGAGGGGGGCTAGGTGGGTTGGTACTTCCCCCTTGAGAGGAAGTTGGTCCTCTGCTTCTGTGTAAAGGAGAGCGAGTGGACGACGAGACTTGGGAAGTGGACCCAAGTAATGTGGAAACAAGCAAAGTTGATCCTAAGACAGTAGAACTCACAGGAGTGTGTGAAGGTGGTGTCAATGAGTGGGCAAGACCAGACACTCCTCGTAAGATAGGAGGGAGGTTTAGCAAGCGTCAGGAATGACGGGGATTCTGTGGGTCCCCTATGATGTCCAACTAGCTGAGTGAATGTGTGTAAATGGTGGTGAGAGTAATAAAGAAACAAGAGCCTTTGTTGCAAATTTTGAACTTTACAAAATATATATATCCAAATCAAAATGTAATCAGAAGTGCATCATACATAAAGTGGTTTGAAAAAGAAGCATATATGTGGATAAATGGGCTTTGTCCACGTGGGGAATCAAAGAAAACAAATGCTCGTTTCCTAAAAAGATGTAACATCCTTCCTCTCAAATAGCACTGGACCTTCCAATAGTACTCAACAGTGGGGTCTGAAGTCACCGGAAGAGAGACTAGTGAAGGATGAAATAATTGGTTATAATGAGGGGTAAAGGGGGCATATCCCGAAAAAGATGGCGATATTTCCCAATAGCCACACAAAATCCGATCAAGGTGCAATTACAACCCACAATTTCCACCTGGGTAGATGTCCTAAAATTTGGTCACTAGGTACCTCGGTCAAAGTGCGACATTTAGATTTTTGGCCTAAGAAATGGGTCACGGGCTGGATCTTGTCCAACAGGTGGGTGCCTCAAGGGGGTATGCACAGAACAACCGAACATCGGCCTTCAACCCTTCATGGTATCTCTCTTCCTTATGGTGTTAGGAACACTTGACTTGGAGGATTTTCAGTTCCCTATTTGACAACTTCTATGGTTTTGACAATGTGAGAACTAGATAACGGGGAGTTATTTGGATGCCTAT
>JZKD02S1879280.1:63137-73970 GCA_000966675.3 Picea glauca
TTGAACATCCTTCTGTAAATTTTTAATGGTCTCTGCCATATTTATGTTTTCATCCCTTTCTTCACCATGTCCATTGGAGTTTGTTCCTTCCATGCTCAAATGGACATCCATCCCTATGACTTCATCTTCCTGGCTGTAATTTCCTAGTGCCTCTTCCATTACTCTGGACTCTAAACTGATCTTGATTTGATCTAGTTGTTGTTAACTCTGCAAAATGTGCAGCCAACAAAACTTATCAGACTGACTGTTTCAGCAATTTTATGAAAAATATGAACCATTTTGGTTCAATAATTTATCAGAAGCCTTTCTTATGATTTCCTGAAACATTGAAGTCCCAATCAATTTTTTGGGTGGATAAATATACTCCACTATCGAATACCTTTCCAACGCCTTCTCACATGCTCAATTCTGAGTCTTGATCAGATAGTTATGGCTTCATGGAGCTAGTCGGGGTCTTATAATTTACCCTTCACTATTTCTGTTATTCTTCCCCCTTCAAACAACTTCACGTGCAAAAGTTTCAATATGTGCACCCATATTTTCCATGTGCTTCAACATCACAATTTAAATCGTTCTTTGTGCACTTTAAAACCACTTTGTATCAATTCTTTGTCGTGCCAATATCATGTGCGCACTTTTGTGTCGTGCGCTAATAACTATCGCACGCAGTTTTGGTTCTTGCACTATTACCCGTTGTGCGCAATTTTTGTATCACGCACTAATATTCCACATGCATTTCTCTCTATGCATTGCACCATGCCAAAGTTGAATATGCACCCATCGTGCATCAATACTCTGGGTGCACCATACTAAACTATCGTGCGACAACATATACCCATATTGTGCACGCACCAACCAAACTCCTCTTCGCTCTGCCAATACTGCATACACCCTGCACGCCCTTATTGTGCGTGTGTACACCACGTGCACCTTATTATGTGTGTGCACTTTGCACAATGCCAAATTTAGTGCGTGCACCCACACACCATATTCTTCCGTGTGGCGCCACAATTTACCGCACGCACCTGCATGCTAACATTTTATGTGCGGTACCGAAATTTAGCGTGCACACCAACATGCCAATATCTTACCACGAAGTGACAAATTTTAACTATCACATTCTTTTCACTGTGCATCATGCATTTTTAGTGCGCCCACCTGTGCACATTCACTTTTATGCGCATCAAATCCTTGTGAATTATGCTCCATCTGTCATGGCTTCATTGTAACTTCAAATTCGACCAATTCCAGGTTCGAATTTTCCAGGACAGATATTAAATCAGTAATATTTCATCACTTGATCAAATTTCTCCATTTTCTCATAAATTCACACACAGAAATTGGGGCTTTTCCCCATTTCTGCCCAGTTGTTGTTACTTTTTGCCATGGACACTCTACAACTGAAATTTGGCCACTTCGAATTAAATCCTCTGTGACATTTTGCTTCAACTCAACTTTCTCAGCCCATTCAGGCTCAGTGTTGAAAACTGAAGCTCTGATACCAATTTGTAACATCCCCGGCCTCACACCGGCCGAGACATGCCACTCCTTAGATGCTTTACTTAGCTCAGAAACCGTCTTTGTAACATTCCCATCCTTCAACAGGCTAGGCCATGCTACTCTAGAACACTCTTTCATGCTCAGATACCAATTTGTAATGTCCTCGACCATGCATGTCGGGCCAAGCTATGACGGAGAACACATATGTTCTCTATGCGGAACATACTATAACATACTTAGCATCCTAACTAAGTTATGTCACATATAATTTTCTACCTGCATGCAATTAAAACGTATGCACACAGAGAGCTCCTACAGAAGCTTAATATATAAAATGTGAACGGACAAATATGCTATGTAAATGCATGGGTTCACACTGAAATAACAATAAACATATACATGCAATACCCATAAGCATACAGACAGCTATAATCACGCATAGGATAAACCCATAAAAATAACACATGAATAACATTGCAGCATGTAAATTAATCACACAATTGACACTTATATTTGTGAGAATATCACCAACTATGTGCAGACCTTGCATGAACCTCCCAGCCTTAGACCAGATTGTTCATCACTCTCAACAGTGAGTCACCCCCGAGATGGGACTAAAATCCACGCAAGTAAAGGGGTTCCTAACTAGGCTAAAGGCTCATGAACAATAGGAAAGACACTGTCTCAGGTGCTCACTCAACTAACAGCCTACAATCCCTCATTCCCCACATGCCTGTCCCACCTAGGGAAGTGTGCCCCTTCTCTACTCAACAGTCCATCGGTTTCCCCACTTCCCTTTCAGGGCTTCAACAACAGGCCGGATAGGAAGTCTCAGAGCCCTGCAATTGTATTTCATCACCTTCAGGAAATCAATCCCCAGCAATTCTCTCACCCAGAGAATTGCTCACGGGCCTGACAACCCACCTCTTCAATATCCCACGGGCATGACAACCCGCTTCTTTAATTCCGCTCCCAAGCTAATTGTTACCCAACCGAAGGCTCTGGATACGAGTTTAGGTAAAGTCATGAAGATACAATGGATAGCTCAATGGCTGCGAATATTCATGGATGATTGACGGTATGGCTCAATGATGGATGAATCATGGGAAAGATGATGGTCTGAATGATGGAGAGTCCCTCGTAAATGAACTAAGTCCAACAATATGTATGCATGCCCCCAACTTGACACTTGTCATGTTGGAAGCTACTTTGGCCCACTTGGACCCAACTTAGAACATAGGATAACATAATTATCCATACTTTATGATTTAAGAAATATTAATATAATATTCCTTAACTTAGCCCCTTCCCTTTCCCAAACTAGTGGAGTTTAGTCCCCCATCTCTTTTATTGTGGTCGGTCTGCGGGCAGCGATGTATTTTATATTAAATATGAGATATGTACAAAAATAGGTGCACTGGCCTTTAACATCTAGGCTCTCCGGCCTAATCAAAACATAAGAATCATAGCTTATAATACTGGCTCGCCAGCCTATAAAACATATCATATACACAAGGCTCCCTACCCTCTACATCATGCTCACTTAATATGTTGCGCGCGGTATCCCAGAATGTGCACACTTCCTCATTTTACTGCGCAGTACATGCGCGCACTATGCCACAAAATGTGCATACCAAAATGATATCAAATCAGCTCACCAGATTATGTACATTTGTCTTTACATTTGCAATTGGGTTTGGCTTTAGGTATATTACAGCATCAACCATGCAACAACCTGTAATCAACCTATACCATAAACAAGTACATCAACCATGCACCAACATGTACCTCAACCTGTAATCAACCTGTACCATAAACAAGTGCAACAACCATGCACCAACCTGTAATCAACCTATACCATAAAAAAGTGCATCCAACCATGTACCAAGTATGTATCAATCATGTATCAACTACCCATAAACTATGACTCATCAAGATGTACCAACATCATCAACTATACACCTCATGTATGTTCCAACTCATCAACTACTTGTCTCAACCATGTACCCAACTTGTACCTCAACCAAAATACCTCATCAATTTCATCATCCAAATCTGATTTGTAACTATGTAATAGACCTGGTGTATATGATCACATACCTTCAAACCTTCCTTAACTTTAACAATAAGAGACTAGCATTTTCATCAAACTTTTCTTTAGTCTCGCATGACTAGTTTTGGATTAGTCAACAACCCTAACTTGAAATAATCATAACTATGTACCTGTAAAGAATAAAGATCTTAAAATAGTGCACAATGTTCTTCAGGGTGTTTAATGCAATTCCTCTAGGTGTCACTACTTGGAACCTCTCATAAAAGGATGTATAGCAAAAATGGCATACGTTGTTTACTTTTGGCTTATTCTAGAGAGCGAATTTGTAGAGTGTGCCCTGCACGGAATATTTGTTGTATGGATCTGAAAATTTTACATAGAATACTACAGACTGTACTCTAACCAACACATTTTTTCTTACTTAATTTGGATCTTTTATGAAGAAGTTATGACATTTTTACCTGAAACACATGTTTTAGACTAGTTTCAGGACTAGCCACAAACCCTATTTTCCACGAAGTGTAACTCCAAAACTACAACGACCCACAAGCTGAAATTTGTACCACAACTACTTGGATATGTTTTCTCAATGGCATATCAATTTCATAGTCTAAATCGTTCTAGGAAAAAAAATTATTTCCAAAATGGTGAGATGACCTGTAAAAAACATACCTTAGAAAGCATCATCAAAATAATTTATCCTCCCTTGAATTTTGACCTTCTTTACTTCACCTTGTCTCTAAAATTCAGCTTAGATATCCTTTGGTTACCTCAATCACCTGTAGATATTCAATATTCTCAAGTGTGATACAAAATGAGAGAGCCTTGCCTCTTATTTATACTTTCATGTAGCTTCCTCAAGGGGTTACCTTTTAACCATCTTAACCCACTTTCCTTATTTTATGGTTAACCAACTTCTAACCACTTGTCCAATTACTAATTTATACATTAAATTTATTATTTTAAAAAAAAATTGTATCCACTTTGACTTATAGTACACTATTGGCATAGGGGTAGACCCAGGGTTCAACGCTACAACAGTGCACCAACAAAACCCTAACTACCTACCCTTTTGGAAACACCTGTGAAGCAGATGAAGTCTCACCCGAGGTAGAGGTAGGGGTGGTTGCAGGAATCCATTGTCTGCAACCTTAGTTGGGACACAGATCTGTGATTCTAATCACTTATCATAGCACTCAACAATTAACATTCATCAATATTCAGTTCCTAGTTACAGCGCAGTTAAACCCCAATTACAGCACAACGCATTATTCAACCAGATCTAGCATCTAACGACACTTAGCACGATGGAATAGATCAAATCTAGCAGATTCAAGAACTAAGCACATGTATATAAATCAGATCTAACATCCATCCATATTATTAAGCACATAGCATTAACATATCTATCTATCATTTATCTATGTTAAAGCACTAAGCAAGTAAACATATAAAGACATCAATACATTGCACAGAGCAAAGCAACACAACATGTACATTGTTCACCCCCACCATGGGGCTGCGTCCACCAACTCTTCTCTTCTTTATTATCTTGGATCAAGCTTCTTACAGGCACAAATCATTCAAGTCCCACTCCACAGAGGATAGGAGATCTGCACACCTCGCTAGATCCTCCTTCCTTGCGTTACAGCACAAAGCCTTCCACAGTCTATTACAACCACTTTCACTTAGCTCTGCAAGTCTCATACAGTATGCACGAAGCATCAACAATCCATACTTTGCACTTATCCCAATATCACACAGATATTCTCTTCCTTAGCACATAGCATAATTTGCAACCGCTACCTCTTACATTGCCTAGACATCTATTTATACTTTACAAAATAGGCCTAAACATGGGTAAACCCATGGGTCGACATCCCCATACCTATTACATAATCCAAAATCCAAAAAAGGGCCCTAAAAGGGGCCAATATCCCATGATATCCGCTTCTTCTTGTTCTCCACCTTTGACAGCTTGTCAAAGTCCCAAAATTAGGTCAAACTTGACCAAGAATCCTCAAAAATTGGTCAAGGGCCAACAAGCCCCCAACACTCACTTGTGACTCATCCTAAGTCACTCTTATCTGATTGGTTTTGCTTCAAAAGGATCGATCTTGTCTTGAGCTGCTTCGACTTGTTGTTGTGCTACGGCCTCCTATTTAGTGAACTCTTGTATGATTGCTTCATTGACAGGTCCTTCGAGGCGTTGTTCAGCTGCAGTGACAACTTGCTCCAATTCTGCTCCTCGGCCTTCAATTTCTGTGAACAGTTAGTAAGCCTCATCCTGTATAGGTTGGATCCTCTAAGTTACTTCCATAAATCTGCTCTGAATACTATGGACCTACTACTGGGCAGTGCGCTGCTCTTGGGATCGCTTCATTCTTTCCACAACTGACAGGGGCTTCAACTATGCCTGTATTGTCTTTGCTTGATACTTCTCTTCCTAGAGTTGTGACTCCAGTGCCTTCAATTCTAGATCCTCAGTGAGTTTTTCATACGTTTGGGTGTTGCGATCACTCAGTTTATTTCATTCCAGGGCAAGGACTTCTATTCTTTGAACTACGCTTCGAGAAATTGCTTCCCTTTGGTCCCTTACATCTTGCAGGGTGTCAGGTATAGTGTGGAGCTCTAAATCTGTTATTCATTGTTGTAGTTGTTGGACAGCTTCTGTGAGCTGCTCTACTTGGTCTGTGACTCAGTATTTAGCTTGTAGCTCTAATCCTGTCATAGAGCGGAGGGTGTTGTTTACTACTTCTTTTACTTCGAGCTGCTCTGCCATAAATTGTTCTTTCTCTTGTTGCATCTGTGCTTTCTCTGCTTCAAACTTGGCTTGGAGAGAAACCTTGTTATGTTCTGCAACTCTGCATTGTTCTACAATGTTGCCTTATACTTTCTTCAAGGTCTGGGTAGCTTGTTCTGCTTCTTCTTGTACATGACGAAGACGAGCTTCGACCGCATCGGCTAATCAGTGGATTTGGTCTGACTCATATCCCAACTCTAGTTCTCCTGATGGCAAGGGCACAGTGGAAACTACGCAGTTAGACTGAAGGGCCTGTTATACCCCTCGAAACTCAACCTTAAGTCTATCATACATTTCCTCCTGATTAGCTTTTTTTTTCTCCGCGATTTCTAGCGAAGCATCATTGAGGGCTGCTATGATGAAGTCGAAGTCATCAGTAGTAAGCATGGTCTTCATCTTGGTCACGATGGCTCTTGATTTCTTCCGAGAAGAAGGTTTCAGGGGAGAAACCTACCTCTTCTTCAGGGGATCGGTCTCATCTCTCAGTAGTGTTACTTTTCCTTGCTTCTATTCATCTCTTGTGCCATTTATTTCTTCCTTCTCAACCCCTCGGTCAGGTGACACTGAAGAAGTCTTTCCTGAGGAGTTTCTTAGGTCTTGGACCTCTTCGGTCTTCTTCGTTTTTCCAGGTCCGGGTGTATCATGCGTGGTTTCTAGGTTGTCAAGGTTGGACATCTTTGTAGGTTCTACTAGAATGAGGAGGTCTTCGGACCAGTCCTTAGTGATCTCCCCAAGATCCCCTTCCATGATCTTGCAGTACGACTACAATTGTTCCTTATGTTCATCGGCCCGCGTTGTAAGGTAGATGAAGTGTCGGTATGCACAGAAATTCATCAGAGGTCAGAATATTTGTAAGGTGTTCAGAGTCATGCGAGGTTTTTCTTCTATATCTCTCTTCAGCTGAAGGTAGTAGGTGTGAAAAACAACATTCGACTGCCACTGTTTGTTCATATCACTCGAGTACCATAGGGTAGTGAAATTCACAACAAGCAGATCGAATAGTTCAATATCTAGGAAGGTCGCACCTTCTGGCATCTCCTAGGCAACAAAGGTGATAAGGATCAGCAGCCAACTGAAGTGGAATTTGTAGCCCTGATCCTATGCTTTGTGGCAGTCTAGCTCCAGCTGATTCACCAGTTACTTCGCCCAGTTCATCTGTAAACCTTCTACACACTTTCCTTTAAGGTCAACAACAAATCCTATGACCTGCGTAGGTATTTTCTTCCTTACTAACTTTCCTACAATTAACTAAAAGGCGAGGCACACTGCGCCATTCTAGATGGAGGCTACCTTCTAGCCCCGCGTTCCCTTATCAACATCGCCATATGTATCCTTGATTTTCTGTGCTAGTGTGCGATCTGTGGATTTTCTTAGATATAACTCCTATGGATTGGGCCCTTGCATACTCAAGCCTTTGATCCTATGGATCAATGTCAGGTCGACTGTGATATGGAGGTCTAGCCATAAGTAGCTACCATGGTAACATGAAAGTAATAACTTGACATAGGCATTGACTTCCTGGTGCCTTCCGAAGTGTGGGATTTTCATGAAGTTTAACAAAGTGGATTGTGTGAGGTTCATCATCCACAGCTGAGGGATTATATTTGAGTTATTCCCCTTTATATGGGTCAGGTATTTATACGAGGCAAGCATATTGTAGTTTTTGCGATCTCTGAGGTTGAAGTCACTAAACTTCAACATTGTGATCTTATCCTACTATGCGAAAACTATGTGTATCCCCTTCGAGAGGTATGCAGTAACCATGGTGTACTCAAATTCTCTTGGCACACTATATCAACTCACTGCCCCGACCAGAGGTGGGATGTAATCCAGCAATATGGTCGGGATCAGCTTCGCATTGGCTAGGTCATCTCTATGTTTGGTTCTCTTTTCTACTGATGGTTGGGATGATCCGGCTTTGCGAGCAGTCGACGAAGAGGCTTGCAGTCCTCTCGTCGATGATGCTTGAATACTTGTAGACATTTCTCTTTCAGACATTACTCTTTTAGTCATTAGGTCAATAAGAACTTCTTCAACAATTTTCTCTGCAACGCTAAGTTCATCCGACATGCACGCTCGTGGTTGAATATCTCGGGTTTGAAGAGTAACTGGTTAATGCAACAGAGTAGATGGAAATAGCGTAATGATCATTGTGTGAACTCAACTATTCTGCGGGCTCATATTCACGGTTAGAAAAAGTGTTCTTGTTGCGTGGCGTGACGGGATAAATAGATAACTTGCCAATGGATATCTTGCAACAAGTGCAAAGCCTTCATTAACTCATTTCTATCTATTATGGCATGGTCCCAATGGTCTGGTGGTGAACTTTCTGATCATAAATGCCTTTCTACCCGTCCAAGTCGTCGATCAAATGGTTATACTGTTCCAATGGCTATATTGATTTGCCATGTGACGTTGTTCTGATATTCCGGTGAAGCTCCAATTTTACAAATTTTCCTTTTGCGAAGTTCCCTTGGGAACCTTCTGTAACTTTTCAATCTTAGCTCTCTTCTTACTTAGTTTTCTAGCCTTCTTTCCAGTGAGCTTCGTCTTAGAATTCATTTTTACATTCTGATTCTTATCTTCTTTCAATATAGTAACTTCACATTGTTTAGGTTCTTTCCTATAAATCAAGGGTAATACTTCATCTATACCTGGAATAGGTACTTCAGTCTTTTGTGAGCCTTCTAATGGTATTCCAACTTAGACAATCAAATCTCTGGTTGGAAATAGCTTCGCCTGGTTCTCCTGTTCTTCAATCAAGTGTGCAATCCTCCCAGTCGTGAAATATTTCAACTCTTGCTTCTTTTGTTCTAAGAATTCTTCTTCTTTCCTTTTGGCCTGATATTTTTCAATCCACAGTTTTCCTAATAACATAGAAAATGGAGCGATGTTCTTGATAAATTTAACAACTTCAAATTCTTCCTCTGTCGAAGTTTCATGAGCACTCATAGATATCCCGGTAAGTCTTCCACATAGGGTTATCATCTTTCCTCTGAATAATCCTATTCATCCCAATGAAGGAATCATAGCTGGATTTCCTAGATTTTCCCAAATTCTTTCGGTCATGATATTCACCTGTGTTTCCTCATCTAGAACACAGTCAATGTCGAAGTCTCCTATTCTTACTTCAATACATTATTTTTCTTTGAATATCTCTGATAAGATGACATGTCGGTGGTCATTTAGGGTTCCTTGCATCTGTAGTAATACTTTCTCTGATCCTTTATGGGGTTCTGTCATAATCTCATTTTTTGGATATGCCTTAGGGTTTTCTTGGTTCATATTCATTCTTTCAACCTTAGCAATCATTCTAGGGCAATTGTTAAGGTCCTAACCCCCACATAGGTAGATCAATGTATTCGGATGTAATAAAGGTCAATATTAATAAGGCCTTTCAATAAAATAGAATAAGGCGGATGTAAGAAGACCTAATAGAATCTTTCGCTTCTAGAAGGATATTCCTCTAGATGATTCTCTTAATAGACATATTTAGTATAAATAAGGGGCGAGGGTATGAGAACCCTAGCTTGGAGATTATTGTAATAGAGCGTTGCTCGACTGGAGGTTTCCCCCTCGGAGAGGCCTGTGAACATTGCTTTCTGAATCAAAGTGATTTTTCTATTGCTATTTCGTATATCATTTATGTGTAATGTGAAGATTATGCTGGATATTTTATTGTTATTCTGCCATTTCTAGCATTTTATTTATGTTCTGCATATTTTATATATCTAGTATCTTTCAAGTGGTATCAGAGCACTTTCCTTGGCAGAAATTGTGGGTAATTTTTTTTTTCAAGGTAGAGACGCATTCTGGCGTCTTTAAGCCACAGAGATCTGTCGTTACGCGCATAAACCCATGGTTGAGGGATTCATACATGCAGGAAATACAAGTGGTTCTTAAGAGCACATATGTTGGCCACCATTGTAACCTCTTTTGGTACCCCTTCGAGTGGTAGCGCATCAGACAGCACCTGTGTACGGATCGGCCTAGATTTCTTGAAGCCCTGTTTAGATAAACCTATCATCCATCGGACTGCTATAGTGTCACCGAGAACAGCACTCGGGAAGATACTCTCTAGTACCTAGGTAGTCGGGTAGTATGGCTAAGGGTACGGTCTATCCTCCTTAGTTAGTGCCCTGAGATATTGGGTCGAGTACTATTGTTGGACCCCACATGTATATCAGAGAGTTATAGCATAGGGAAAACCCTTGTCTGTAGAACCCTTGAATACCTAACCCTTGGGGAACATAAACAACAACATAAACAAATTAAACCGGCGAGATTTATTAACGCACATCTGTGTTCAGTTTGCTAAGTAAATACTCTCTGGTTCAGAATTTGGGGATTTCGGCACTATAGCATTCTTCAGACCAAAGTATAACCCCGCAGCTGTAAAAAAAAAGTCTGGAAATTTTTTCACCATTATTTGAGACCTATTCCATTAGATTCATCTCTTCTCCCTTATCACATTCAT
>JZKD02S1879291.1:39585-51371 GCA_000966675.3 Picea glauca
TGTGGTCTTGTGGTAAGCTGCTAGGATATTAACTTAACCCCCTTTTCTGACAAACCCCTTTTGGACCATGACAAGCCCCTTTTGGACCGCGAAAAGCTTCTTTTGGACTACAACAAGCCCTGAGGGATTAATTTTTTCCTTATGTACACAAGGGCATGAATTTTCTTATTGTTTCTTAATTCCACCTTAGGAAAATTGGACTCTGAGCTGCATAGAGGCTCCTGAAGCTCAAATTTATGTCGCTAATTCATCTGAAATCAAATTTATAACTTTAGTCATCATTCATTTAATTGAAAGAACAAATACAATACTAACATTTGGCTCCAACAGGGATAGCATACCCCTGTGGTTTGTTGAGAACTGTAGACCAAGTGCCTTATTTTGTTGGGTTATGGAGTTTTCCTGAAAAGATACACCTCCTTAAGAATTCACAATTTATCTAATATGTGACACAAAAAATGATCAACAACTTATATTTTTATAAGCCTACCTACTTGTTGAATTAATCAATGGTGAATGAAGTAAAATTAAAAACAGACTTTACAAATCGAAAGTAAATGCTTGACTAGAAGATTATTTATGTACATAATCCTCCTACTCTAATCAATCTAGCTACGTTGATCAAGTGAGATTATACTTCCAATGATACCAGGCAAGTTCCTCACTACATGGATGAACTCCTGGTATGTACTTTTGTAAAATAAGGATCAATAAAAGTGGAAGTTATAACATCATATGATTTTGAATCTCATACTTATGATCTAAAGATATAACCATCATATATCCCAAGTTATCGGTGACCTTGGACAATGTAGACTCCAACCAAAATGCAACTGGGTCATGAATAATTTGAAGGATGACAGGTTTCTGAACAAAAATGGCGGCTCCTTCTTCCTGATGGATTCAACTGCACTATTCATGTATACTCTTCGATTTGTTTTCTTGTGATTATAATGAATAAAAAGGAGGAAGTACAAAAACTTCAACTCACTGAAATATTTCCACTAGTTCTTTTTCAAAATGGTTAGTATTTGTACCTTCAAGAACAAATGAAAATAATTCATCAATCTAAAACCCTTGATTAGAACCCTCATAACTCACATAGACAGGTGCACAAATAACATTTTCTGGAGATGCCACTTTATATATCTTCTCCTAAATACCAAGATCTGATTTTGTATCATAGAAAACATATATAGACTTATGGTTGTTTGAAATTTTTGTGAATGATGCTACAAGACTTTGCACATCTTCTTCAACTTTGTATTCATAAAAAATAGGATCTTAAAACAAATTTACAGAATTTTCAGCAACACAATCTTTATTTTGATAAATAGGTGTGAAATAAGGCATTTTCTCTTCTTGAATATCCTCATGAATGTATCCACAATTGACATCCTTTTCAAACTCAATTTTATAAAATTATTTCTTTTCTTCACTATTGTGGAATCCATCTTTTCTATGTTCTATAATTGGATCTAGTTCTTCATTACAACAGTGTTCGAAAGGAAAATCAGAATATAGAAATCCAGAAATATTCTTTGGATCTTCCTGAAAATGCAAACATTTATCAACATATACTAGATTTCTTGAAACATCGGCATATATTTTCAAGTCATTGCCATATTCAAAAGAATAAATCTCCCTCTAAATAGGATATGGATTAGTATCTTCCAAGATAGAAAGAAGCATTGTATCCTCCCATAGATCCTATGAAACTTTTGTGAAATAATTCTCTAGTGATACCTCTTCATTTGAATCTACCATGTCATATTCTTAATTTTCACTGTTATAGTAATATTCCCTTTCAAAATCTTGTTGATATTCATCATCTATGATCTCCCCTTCATCTTCATTATCATAAGAAAAATATTCTATATCATATGAAACTGATTTAAAACTTTCATTGCAGCAGCTTCCAAGAGGGAGATCAATGGGATACCTCATTTTATAATGATAATGAAATAGAATATGAAAATCCTTCAGTGATTCTATACGAGAGTGGGTAAAGATCTATACCATTTTCGATCCTCTCCAGCTAAGAAGAACATGAATAATTTCATGAGGAGTCTTCATTAAAAATACTTAAATGATGCATACATAAGTGGAACTATATCAAATGTTGGGCCAAATTTTCATCATCATCTTCTCTGAAGATAGGAAGATAGTCTCCCTAGACCCCTCTGTTAGGTACATGGTTAGGACATATATGTATATTTCAAAAATCTAGTGGAGAAAAACTTGTAGCTACTATATCATCGCTTGATCTTTCCATTAAAACAAAATGGAGTCTCTAGTGGGATCACAGTGTATAAGGGCGTAGTAGGATTTTCAAGAAATTTTGAAGAGAAGAATCTACTTCTTAACAAGATTCTAAAGAATAATTCAGGAGCATTATCAAAGGTTTTTTGGGTAAAATTTTAAGTAGAAAAATTATTTTTCAAGTGTATCAATTAGATATACAAATTCAACACTTTGATGAATAGAAAAAGGAGATATTTCTAGATAAGGTTTACCTGAGAAAAGGAGGTCAGACACTCTCTAATATTCCTCCAGGTCACAAGATTTTATGTATTTCAATATATAAGAACCTGATAAGGTTAGGGTGGATTCTAACGTGTCTTTCGGTAGAGGCCAGATTGTCCTTCTATGGAGTTTCTAGGTGAAATATTAACAACCAAGTGCCTGAGGCATGTTCACTGTCAAGTCTCAGAGCTTACAATGTCGTATCCCCAAGGAATATTTATTCAAGAATGTCCCTAGAAATGACACAATTTTGGATGTTATCCCTCTAGATGTTCCATCTTGTTGTTGAAATGATGTCGAGGCACCCCAAGGGCTAAGACTTGGGATGAATATTAAGGCCAAATTTTCAAAAAGGTAATTGTGCAATATTGGAAAGTTTCTCTCTCTCTCTCTCTCTCTCTCTCTCTCTCTCTCTCTCTCTCTCAATTATAGGACCTCAAACAATTCTCAGTTCAAATGACAAATTCTCTGAACTCTTAGAGGAATTTATCCATGAGTGTTTCATATAGTCAAGCTTAAAACATATATGAAATGGTGGATTAGAGGAAATAACAAATTAAACATACAGATCACTACAAAGAATGAATCTTGTAGCCTATGTGAAATGAATAGCATGTTGAACAATGAAGAATTCAATAACTATAACAAGTGTAAATAGATCAATAAACATATGCTTCAAACAGTTAACACCTTCACACATTCAAATACATAGAGGTACCCTATAAATGTCATTTAAATGCACACACAAAAAAAAATTGTTTCATATTGGTCATACATTCAGAGGAAACTTATTTATTTTCATTACCAGACATCATATAGTAACAATGAACATGGTGAATGGATTGTTCCTTGATATTTTATAAATCAGATCTGATACAAGAAAGAAAAATGGGAGGAAATGATTTGCAAGAACACAAACATTGTAAGGAAGGAATTATAGGCTAAAACTTAAACGTAGTGGATGAATATATATTTCATGCTGAATTTATCTATGGACTGTGCTCAAGTTAGCTCTATGGTCAAATATCTTTGGTTACAAAAACTCTTTAACTCCCAAAAGTGTCGACCCTAATAATGGGTGCCTTCATTATCTTTTATTCCTCTCACTCATGCCCTAAAACTACTTATTTTAACCACTTCCAACTTCTTGAAACCATTTACAGCTTCTTGATTCTTAGATGATTTCTCATCTGGTCAAAATTAATTACTTTTACTTGCATGAATTCTACTATGTTGAGATCGTGGGGCAGCTGGAAATGTGTAGGACAAAAAATTCATCATTCTCAGCTCCTTAGAACTATCTATGATCATTTTCCTCTTTTGTTGGAATCTCGAAATCCTAGCTACATAGATCACAAGATTCTGAAGTCGTAGGATCGATCTCAATGGTCAATCTTGATTGTTGATCTTTAAAAACATAACTTCACATTGTTGAAAGACAACCTTGACACTTGATGTATCAATGATTTAGGAATCGGTGATCGAGGAATAATTGTGATCTAATATGGGCCATACATATTATAATGAATATGAGTGTTCTATCATAGACCTGATCAAATATGGGTCATTGATATGCGGACCGATGAGCCTTAAATTCCTTGATATTTTAAATTGAAAACAAATCATTGATCTGGAACAAGATTTGGTGCGGGTCGTTAATCAACTGAAATTTCTGTTTCTTTAATGATGTTTTCATTGAGGCGATCATGGATAACCTATGTCGGGGAATATTCATTGTGTTTTCCATCGCCCACATCTACAACGATCTTCATCATTCATATTTCACTGAAATAATAAGAGCCCTTCATATGGATAAACCATAAACTAAAATTAGCGAAGGAATTTGAAAATCATGTTAACATCACCCTAGATACGTGGCAACCTTATACCGATCTACACTGATAATGATGTGACACAAAAGACAGGACACTTGTCACCCATTTTTGGAATGCTAACATGTATATACGGTGGGTTCCGCATGTCCATGTGGAAGCCACTGATTGGCTCTAATAGTGTTCTGCCGGTGGGTTGACGTGACACTCAGACAGGATGCTTCGAAGCCCAAGAACAAATCTAGACCATTTATTGGTTTTGATTGAAAGAGTTTTGAGAGAAGATTTGGATCATTCATCGTAGGTGCCCATTTGGAGTGTTGAAGGATCAGGTCCAAATGAGACTCCAATAAGATGACTGCAAAGACAAATATCATATGTTGATCGGAGGAATATGAGATCAAATGAGAGTCATTGATAAAGCAATGGTTGAATTTAGAAAAAATCTGATACGACACTAACATTATCATGCTGGTGTCACCCTAGACACGTCATGCCCTCTCACTAATCCACGTTGGTGCTAATGTGGTGGAAATATAGGGCATGTGTCACCTGGATTCTAGACATTCACCTAACCATCTGGTGGGTTCCACCTATCCACATGGAAGTCATTAATTTTCTCTAACAATGCTCTGTTGGAGAGCTAACATGACACCTAGTTGGTAGGATTGGATACCTAGGAGCATATATGAACCATTGATTGGTATTACTTGAAAAAGGTTCAGGGAAAATATAAATTGTCTATCGCAGGTGTCCATTCGGAAGGCTACATGATTAGTTTTGAATGAGACTATGAAAAGAGAACTGTGAAGTAAATATTGATTGTCCATCGAAGATCTAAGGATGATTGAGAGTCTTTGATATGGTAAGGTTGAAAGAAAAAATTCACTAAGGAAAAAAACATCATGTTGATGCACCATGGAAAATTGGTGACTTTCTATTAGCCCACAGTGGCACTGACATGGCAAGGGAGTAGGACACATGTCATCTATATTTGATATTTTTACGTATGCATGTGGTGGGTTCCACATGTCCACGCGAAAACCCTTAGATGGGTCTCATAGTTCTCTACTAGTAGGTTGACCTGACGTCTTTCCAGGAGGTTGCAAGATATGAGATCAGATCTTGAACATTGATCAAGGGCATACTTACTTAAATTTGGGTCGTTGATCGAAGGTATATCATCATAGTGGCCTAGGAGATAGGTTATAAGATGACTCTAAAGGTAAACTCGAATGACTGTTGATCTACAAGGTTGGACGCACGATGTGATATGAGTCATCAATATTTTGGGGTCCGAGAAACTATCGAAATGTTGGCTCTTGGTTCTTTAGGTCGCGGTCATGTGGTAATCCCTCGGATATTGAATTGCCCCCCTTTTCACACATGAAAAATCCCATTTGGAGCACAACAAGCCCCTTTTGGACTGCAACAAGCCCCAAGGAATTAATTTTTACCTTATGTGCACAAGGGAATGTATTTTCTTGTTGTTTCTTAATTCTACCTTAGGAAAAATTGAGTCCAAGTTGAACAAATGCTCCTGAAGATCGAATGTTTTCTACTAACTCATTTGACCTCAGCCTTATAAATTAAGTCATCCCTCATTTAATTGAAAGAAAAAATATAATACTAACACTTACCATTACCCACTTTCCATATAGTCAATTCTTCAACCAGTGGGAAGGCCTCCCCCATTACTCTCCAACCACCAGAGTTGTTGTTCCCCATTTTTTTATATGATCTAAACCATTCAACAAAATATTTCTTACCCAAGTATTTGGATTTCAACACCCTTCCCCATGATACACACACTCTTTGAAAGGGTTATAAAAGAATGATGATTTCTTGGTAATCTTACCATTGAAAAAGTGTTTTCTACAGCTTCCACAACACTTTAAATCCTTTAAAAATTTATCAACTTGTCCTCTGACCTTCATTGCAAGTGGCCTAGGTCATACACATTACAGAATATGAGGATTCAGGAAGCAGCCTTTTTATGAATAAATGTTTTTAGAAGTTGACATTGAAATATGTTCATTTATTACACATTATATAAATTAAGCTTTATTGAGTATAAATAATGTATTTTTACATTAAAAATTATATAAATTAGGATTTATGGAGTATAGTTAATGTATTTTTATATGCATTCCTTTCTATGTGGTGAAAGGATCATTATTCATGTATGCCACTTAAGTTTTGCATATTGTTTTGAAAGCTTCATTTGTCCTATACATGAATGCACTACTTAGGGTATTTATTTGGAATTTAAATGTTTGGAATCTGAGAATCTTTCAATAGCATAAATTTTAACTACATTTTGAATGCGAAAAACTTTATTGAAAATTTAGCCTTGGCAGTAGCACATTCTTGGATACCTCTAAGCTTTCATCCATGTGTTGTCTCACTATCTACGTGCTATGTGGACTTTGGAAGGAATCTCATTGTCTTCTTGTTGTGTGGACTTTGGAGGCGGTCCTGAAAGTATTGATACAAAATACGATAGTTAAAAATGAATAGAGAGTTGAGGCTTACTTGGTGTGAAGTATCTCATAAACCCTTACTATCTTTCTTTTCATCCCAATAATGGAATTGTGTTTTTCTACAATACTATCGCTAGTGAATGATATTTGTTGACCACTCTACGCATTCATTTTTATGCTCTTTGCATGGAAACTCTATATCACTTGCACGCCGAAGGTAAAATATCTAATAGAGTTGCACCCTTTGATAAGTTTTTAATTCATTTAGTCAAGGGCAATTGAAGCTAGAATTCATTAAGGAAGTCACATAGCCATCACATAGTGGCTTATCAAGTTTGATAAGTTTTTAATTCATTTAGTCAAGGGCAATTGAAGCTAGAATTCATTAAGGAAGTCACATAGCCATCACATAGTGGCTTATCAAGGGTATCTTCTACTACTTTAACAAGCTTCAAGCTTCGTCTCTTAGGGTAGTGTGCTATTCCTGTGTCCTTTCAATTCTTCCCTTGACATACTCTCTAAGTATCTCATTCACACTTTTATCCCCATTATATATATATATATATATATATCAACATAGTGAGAACTCCATTCACAATTTCAATAGCATCATATGTGAATTTGTTGAACATTAGTTATTTTTTAGGTAAATGTTTCAAACCCTAACCATATAATCATCTATAGGTCCATCTCACATATGTGTTTCTATTTTCAAGCATGACCAAACGGCTTTGGTGTGAGTACTATGTCAAGCTATATGTATCTTTTCCAATTATTGTATGTTTCCAAAGAAACTAGACCCATGATACTCTGCCTCTATCCTTCCTATTGTGGGTGAGCAGTATAGTTCAATCATTTGAACAATAACATTTTAATTAAAGGTTTTCATCCATATCCCATGCATCAAATCCCCCCATTTGGAATTTATCTGGGAGGCTTATCTATTGATTGCTCCATTTTTCTTCTTGATGTTAAAACTTTGATATTTTTTCTCTCTAAAATAAAATGGCCAAAAAGTCTCGTAATTTATCCAATTTATTGTTAACAACATGGAAGCCATCTCTTTATTTATAAATCATCACTAACATCATCAAAGAAAGCATGCTTCCTCTGTGAAAGCCACTATATTTGAAACATATTCATTTGATATCCTTACAAATTTAGGTCCTGAATGAAATAAATATATTCCCGACAAACATTTTTAAATTTTTTATTTTACATAGCTTAGAAATGTAATGGGATTTGAGTTACTAATGGTGCTAGTTAAAATACCTTTACATGTGTTACTAGTGATTCAATTATGACTAAAACTGGTTCTCATCATGTAGCTATATGCATCAACCCAGTCAGGATAAATGTGTCAAGTGATTTGTTTGTATCATGGTATGTCTTTATTGAATCTGTTTGTATCATGGTACATGTTTTATCTTTGAAAAAACATCTATGGATTGTCCTCATTCAATCATGTAAACATTTTTTGGTATTGTAAGTGTGAAAGTACTTTGAATCACCAAAAACCGACAACATATTTCATGGGTTTAATTTTTTTTAAGTGTTAATGTTATGGAGAATCCTTGCAATGGTTCAGGGTCATTGATGATGTTTTGAGTTATTTTATTATGATACATGTTCAATGTTGTAAAAATAACATATAGAAAATGAAGAAATTCATTGCACTCTATGTATGGTAAATGTTTAAATCTTATTATAGAAATTATAGTAGCAATATTTGATTGTATTGGTTTTTACTATATGGAAATTCACGGAATTTGAAATTTGATGAATATTTAATATAGTAAAAATACGATGAAGTTAATTAAATGCTTACATATATTTACAAATTAAAATTTTAAAGATCAAGGAAATATTGATATGAGTGTTGAAATATATTTAAAAGTTTAAACTTAGACACCACCATGTTTTATAGTCATGCTATAATTTAACCATTAATATTTTTACTTTATCAATTAATATTTCAATACTATCCATTAAAATTTAATTTTTAAGATAAGAGTGGAACTTTAATTGATAAATAAAATGAAGTGTTGAGACCAAATTGGAAGGAACACTCATAAGAGTGTTACACACTTTAAGGTTTGGTAGTTGAGTGTAGTTTGGAGCTAGAATGTGGTAGTTTGTAGCAGCGATAGTGATTTGACACACTCAATGGAAACATAATCATCACAAACCTTGATCATATGTTGTAATATTCTATATTACATGGGAATCCAAGAAAGGGAATACATCATAAAAAGAACATATATAAAAGACACGTAACTCAAGAAAGAAGAGATATTTTAGGGAAGGTTAACCAACTTAGTTCATATTCCTTGTTCAAGAGTATTTATACATTGGAGAGATGGTTGGAGAAGTTGTACCCGCTTCAACTAATCATTAATTAGGTTGCATTCATCCTTTACTTGACTTTACATCCTTTATTACATATATTCTTATATTCACTTAATATATAATGTCTAATGTATAATGTGTGATGACTATTACAAGGGCCTAAAAGGCCTCCCAACACCATCCCATTCTTCAAAGGTGTGGTCCCAAGGGTGGTTGAAAATAAGTCGATGTTTGGGGAAATGGGGGCCACATGAAAGGCCCATTTGGAGGATGAAGTTTTGAGTATGGATAAACAAAAGGGGAAGTAAAAATACCCCAAACTCAAAAGTAGTTGTGTAGCGAAAACAAAGGAAAACACCAGGTATGTGGTTACTTCCAAACATATTATTGGGTATATTCAATTCATGAAACACCATGTTGTAGAAGGCTTTGGACATATGGTTTTCAAAGAAGGTAGGAAAATTTATGGGCATATGGTTTTCAAAGAAGGCCTTGGTATGGTGGGTAAATTAACCATAGAAACCAAAAGGATATGTAGACCTAAAATAAGGGTCTAAGGGTTTCTTCACTACCATTTTTGCATGTATTGAGGATAGAGGAGAAATATTTTAGAAATGGCCATATTTCTTTAACTCTGCTAGATTTCATTTAGGAACCTGTTTCTTAGGAACCTAAGAAATACACGATTAAGAGAAATAGGTTCTTCAAACTTTGGGTTTATCACTAATGCCTATGGTCCAACCAAGCCAACCCTCAAACAACCATTCTTGGACTCAATCCAGGAATTAAGAGAAGTCATTCAAGAAATGATGTGTGTTCTAGGAGGTTATTTCAATATGATAAGATATCTTTGAAAGAAAAGAGAATGCCACAAAAAATTAGAACGTGGTAAAAAATCCTTTAAGGATACCATAGACAATCTCAAAATGGTGGATATTCAAGCTACAAATGGATGTCACACTTGGAATAACAAAAGGAGAGGAATGTGCTAGATAGCTATAAGGTTGGACAAGCTCCCTGTCATGAAATATTGCATGTGAAGAGGTGGATTGTTGGAAGAATAAATATTACCATGATTAGGATTAAATCATTGGACTATTTTCCTCACATGGGATAGCTCCAACACACCCAAAAATAATCCTTTTTGGTTTGGGAAATTATGGCTTGATCGCCTTGAGTTTATGAAGAAACATCAAAATATGGTCAAAAGAATGTTAGGCATAAAATCAAGCAATCGAATAGGGATGTATTTGGAAACATATCCAATCATATAAGTAATTAGAAAGGCAAATGTATAACTTATAGCTAGTCATCATCCATGAAGGAAGGACAAAGGAAAAATCCTCCCAAGAAGTATTTCTACAAACCTATATAACAACTTGAGAAAAACAAGAGGTAATTCGATGGAGACAAAGTATATGATATATTGGCGTAGAGAGGGGGATAATAATGCCAAATTCTTCCACAAGTCCATGATAAACAAGATACATTGCAATAAAATAACATCTCTTAAGTCAACCATGGGGGATGAGTTAGAAAATCATTAGGACATTGAAATGGAGCTTAGAAATAATTGTATCCATCTACTAATAGATCCTTTGGAGCATATACTAGAGGCCATACACAATATAAATAGTTTCACCCCTTCATTTGTCTCCCAAGAAAAAAACCTATAAGTTTTAAACCTTTGAATTGAAATAATGCATATATATTCTTAAGCAAAATAGAAAGAACAACAATGACACACACACACACAATAAACATAGATTTACTCTAGACACCCTTAACTAGGAAAACCAACAAACCTTAGAGAAAAACATGTTTATTTTTCATTATATTAACTTCACCATTCACGATACAATACATAGGTATTTCATGAAATCCAAAACCCTAATATGTTAAATCATATTAGATTACAATCCTAATTCCTTAACTCGAATTATATTACATTGGGTCAAAAAACCCAAAATAGGCCATAAAGTGGACCAAAAACAACCCAATTTTTTTATCGAGGGCTCCCACCCATGAACCATGGACAAGGGGCTCAGGTTTTATAAGATCAAAAATTTAAGGCAAAATTGCTCATTTCTTCTTTACACGAAGAGAAATTATTAGTACTAATAGACTTCATCAATGAGTCTGCAACATTCTTCAAATTTCCCAAATTCATCAACAACACCTTTTTGTCTTCAACCATTTCTCTCACAAAGTGACAATAAACATAAATATGCTTCATTTTAGAATGACAATTAGGTTTCTTTGCTAGAAATATTGCACTCTAACTATCAAAATCTAACCTTACAACTTCTACAAACCCAATACCTGAATATAGTCTTTGTAACCATACCAATACTTGTGTGAGTGGTTTCCATGTATTCAACTTTTATAGTTGAAAATGAAACTACAACCTATGTCTTTCTCATCCAACTAATTGCTCCTCCAAATAGATTAAAAACATAATCACTTGTAAATATTATGTTATCTAGATCTCCATCTCAATATGTGTCAACAAAACCATGTACATATAACACTCTATTTGGTCCAGGTCTTCCTTGGTAGTAGATTGCATAATCTACAGTGCCAATGCTAGTGTTGC
>JZKD02S1879302.1:25756-41486 GCA_000966675.3 Picea glauca
ATATATACCAAGGAGACATTTTCATTTTGAATCATCTTGTACTTGAACATTTAAGTGGGGTAAAAGGAGGTTTCCCCCTCGAAGAGGCTTATTATCTGAAATTATCTCTTTTTCACGGCATTGAGTACTTTTCCTGAGGTTTTTCTATGCTATATTGATGTTTGGTTCTTAACACCCAATCATAGATTGCAAGCTCTTCATCAACTACCAGTACTAAAGCAGGGATCAACAAGAAGAGAAAGGGCAGGGCCCCTGTTTCAGAGATCACTAAGTAGGTCAGGGAAGCTGAGGAGGAAGTCTGTCCTTATCCACACAGAGATTTCTCACCACCACCTCCACCAAGGTTAGAAGAAGTTCCATATTCTACCAGGTGACATCTAAAAAAGGGAAGAAGCTTCTCTTTCCCTCTCCTCCTCCAGCAGTTGAAATCAAGGGTAAAAGACCTTTCACTAGGTCATCAATCCCTAAGGGGGATTTCAAAGGATAGCCTTTACCAAAAACCCCTATACATAAGAAGAAAGGAAAAGGCATTGAAAAACATGTAGAAGAGAATCAAGAAACCCCTATATAGAAAATCATGGGTAAAGGTACCAAAAGACCTTTGGATAGGAAAGATGAAATTCCTATGAAAGTTTGTAAAAAACCTATGAAGAATAAAGAAAAGGTTGTTGTGCAAGAGAAGAAGCATAAAGGAAAAGGTTTTGAGAAGGCAGATGAAACATGCAAGGAAACTCTGGTACAGATGGAAGAAAAGGATGAGAAGAAGCATGCTAAGACTATGCATGTTCCCAACCCCCTTGGTGATCATACCTTCAAGAGACTCATAATACAGCTTAAGGAATCAAGAAAGGAAGTGGCCCAATTGAAGATGACAAACCAGTAGCTAAGGAGAGCACAACTATACTAAAGAAGCCTACCAAGGCTAAGAAGAAGAAGTCTACTGAGTTAATTGGAGATACTCTTTCCACCAGAAAGAGTGTGAGGCTAAGTGTTAAAATTACAAAGTAGTTGGTAGTGGTAAACCCCATTTTTGAAGAGTTTTTCCTTCTTGGGAAGGTTAATTGATATGCACATACCAGTTTTGCCACTTATACATGCTTCTATGTGTTTAGCTATATGAATTTTGAATTTTTTGCTAAGTGCTAGCTTCACTCAGTGGTAAAGGCACCTAAGTAAAATGGTTTTTTCATCATGAAAGGATACAAATATCTCTGCACACGTTCAAGAGTCAAAGATGCTACATTTTTAGCATAACTACCCAAACCCTTATGCAGACGCAGCATAGGTGGCACTGCGTAAAGGCGTTGTGTAATATTTTACAGAATGTAAAATTGGCATACATGCACTACCCACATGTGTTGCATAATATTTTATACAGAGTAGGTTCACACATAGGCACTACTCAATATTGCAACAAAGGACAAATGTTGGCACATATATGCAACACAGTGGCTCTACCTATAGGCGCTACCTTCTCTCCTTGTTCCATTTCAGGGGGCACTACACAGAGTTTCTACCTAAGGGAGTAGACAGCAAACACCAAGGATCTAGGAAGACTAAGCCAATAGTTTTGGATAATTTAATGATGGAATAAATGACAAAACTAACAGTTTTCATGCAAAGGACAACTATAAGCTCCAAAAGGACACATGGAAAAATAGGAGCTAAGCAGCAAAAGAGGATCAAAGTAGTTAGAAGCATGATTGGGTTTAGTCACCAACACTTCCCTGTTTTATAGCATAAGTTGTTACCTTAGTTGTTAGAATAAATAAATATTTTGAGATTTTTAAGGAAAAGAGGCCAGCTCGTACCTCCAGTTGTTGCCTCCCTTTCTTGTTATAAATAGATAGATAAATTTCTTTAAGGGGATCGGATGGTAGAGAAAGGCTCCCAAGAAATTGTAATATTTTTGATAAAGTGACTGTGATCTAGTATGTACTGGACTTACAACTTTTTGACTAATAGAAATCAGCTCCTATTTCAGACCATTTGCTTCTAATGCTAAATGTTCATATTTGAATGCTTCATATGGATGACTGTGGTAATGATATGATGGATGTTTGATAATTCTATTGTCATGGTATTTATTTAGCTCCTTAGTTTCTTATTTCAAGAATATCTTGTTTTAAGAAACTTTCTTCCTTAGGCTTTTGTGGACCTGATGTTTGCAGTAGCTCTTACACTCCTCTCATTCAATTCTTCTTTCTATCCACATTTACTCCCAAACTACTGGTTGAAATTAGTCAAGACCTTATTTTCTATTACATGTTAGCCCTGTTTCTGAGTGAGGATATTATCATTTCAAGTTTTTTCATTCGACTTTTCAAAAAACACTCATAATTTCACATATCATCTGATGGGTACTAGTCTTACCTTCCTTGCAATCAGAAGGTGACTCCTAGTGCTAACATTTTTGGCATCGTTGTCAGGGAACGATTTGAAGACTTTTCCTTGGGATAGAACGACAATGCTTACTAGCTCTCAAGGTGCATTGGGACTTAGTATTTTGAAGATTACATCTTGCACCTGGAGACTCCATTGATTCAGCTTTGGTGCCTAAAGGCAAACATACAATATCAAATCCATAGTTACCTTTGGTTCCACCTGAGGCTGACCCAGAGAAGATAATAAAGAAGGGAAAAGATTCTAAAAAAAGTTTTTTTTCTACCACCACAAGTGCTTTTGGTTAGTTGGATGATTCCACTCTTTATACTCCAGTTGTTTTATCAAGTAAGCTTCCTTTATCTTCTACTGAAGTATCTAAAAAGTTAGATTTTGAAGAGTTTCTTGTTGAACACTCTACCTTTGAAACTGAATTAAACGAAGAAAACATTGATATATTCTCCTCTCCTGATATTAAGAAGTGTTTCAGTCTTGATAGTTTTGAATATTTCCCTACGTTAGGTTTTGCTACACCTCTCTCTGTTAAAACTTTTTTTGCCAAAGAAGTAGGAACTTCATCTCCTTCTCAGACCTTACCATCCTCTTCCAATACTCCACCTATTGTTGTGAAGATTGAAATATCCTCTTTATCCTTTTCTCCTTCTCCTAATCTGCACATAGCTCAGTCTCCTTCTCTTGCTTGTTCAACTAGAATCCAAAATCAAACGGTAGTTGTTAATCCCCCTGCAAATAGGATGGATGCCATAGTGGTTGCAAGATATTCTCCTCTATTCTTGCCTCAGCCAATGAATGTTCTTCCTCCTGGAGATTATTTGAAATACATGCCCAAGTTTACTAGAGAAGAAGATATAACAGCTAAGGAACATCTCATTGCTTTCTAGAGATCTACAGATAACCAAAATATTGAAAATGAAGATGTTTGGATGAGGGGTTTTGTCCAAATCCTTTTTGGGGAGGCTAGGAAGTGGTTTATGGGTCTGGCCCCTGGATCCATCACTGGTATTGCGGCATTGGATGAAACTTTCTTGAAGCACTGGGGTGACAAAAAGGATTTTATGTACTATATTACTGAATTTGGATCTTTGAAAAGGAAAGAAGGAGAGTCTGTCTCTGACTTTTCAAAAAGATTTAACAAAATGTACAAGAAGATCCTTGATGAAATCAAACCCATGGAAACCATGGCAAAAATCACTTATGTAAGTGTGTTTGACTCCGAGTTCTGCCTTCTATTGAGAGAGAGAAGGTCACCTTCTTTAGTTCATATGCAAGGTGATTCCTTAGAGGTTGAATCCAACATAATCACCTCAGATAAGCTCAGGGGAAAATCTGACAGAGATAGGAGGAAAAACAAGGTTGAAGCTTCCACCTCTGACTCTCCTATTGTTCATTCATAGGTAGATAAGTTGAACAAATTAGTAAAATCTCTTTCTACTGAGATTGAGAAGTTAAAATTGGAAGGAAGACAGCCATATAGAAATGCTCAGAACACTGAAAATAGAGGTAATTTCAGGAGACCCAACAATGTTCCCCAAATCCTTCCTAAAGATCCCAGAAACAGAGAGAGAGATATGATCAGAGGATTCAAGCTCCGTTTCAGAATAATCTGGTTGTTCATGAAGAAGAAGAGGAGGTAGAGGTTGATCCTGAGATCCACTGTTTAGGTGATTCATCCCCATCCCCACACTTGACTCAATCCTCTTATGAGCAATCTTTAATGGATTTTCAAATCAGTGAGTTAAGAAAGGGAGAAAAAATGAAGGAAAATACTAGTAGATATAATCTGAGATCTAAGAAGAATGAAGAAAAAATTGTTTCTCCTAATCAGCCTGTTCAGAAAGAATATTCTTCCAAGACTATGACAGTGAGTAGCAAGGAAAAAGATTCTCAAAACCCACAACTTCTGATCAGAAATCCTCTTCTTGAAACCAAAGAGATTTTTAATCCTTCCCCCTCTTTCAGTTTTGAGAGTGAGATCCAAAAAATTAAGATCCATGTACCATTTTTGGAATTGATAAAAAATGAATAATTTAAAAAATATCTAACCATAATGTTACAACCCAATGTTTCTCCGAATTCCACTGATTCAATAAATCTGCAAGATGAAAAAAAATTTGTGATTTTAGGCCCTTTGGTAGAATACAGAGATGATTCATCCCCTCCTTTATATACTTCTCTCAATGTTCATGACAAGGTGTTGCATAACTGTCTTTTGGATTCAGGGGCCTCCCATAATCTTATGCCAAAATCTGTTATGGATGAACTTGGACTGGAAATCACCAAAACCTATCATGACTTATATTCTTTCGACTCTAGGAAAGTAAAATGTTTGGGAGTCATTAAAGACATAGTTGTGACTCTATTTCAGCTGCCCATGAAAAGTATACTTATGGATGTTGTGGTGGCCGATGTTCCTCCTAAGTTTGGCATGCTCTTATCAAGGTCTTGCATAAAAAGACTTGGAGGAACCTTGCAGATGGATCTTTCATATGCAACTGTTCCAGTGTTTGGTGGGGAACATAGAAGACTTTACAGAGAAGCCCAGTTGGATTACATTATTAGTGATGAAGCAAACCCTGCTAATCATCATGTTTTTTATCTTGATACCAATTTGGGGTCCAATATTTTGCATCTCACTGATGCTCCTGAAACCCCTCTTGAAATAAGAAAAAAATCAGTTACCTTATCCGAAGAACCTCCTCTAACTAATTATGTTTGGAAGATGTTCTTTGATGGAGCCTCTTCTAAGGAAGGTATCAGTGCTGGAGTGTTGTTTATCTCACCAACTCAGGAGACCATAACTTTGTCATACAAACTAGAATTTGAAACTACCAACAACGTGGCAGAGTATGAAGCTCTTGTCTTGGGCTTGAGAGCTGCAAAGGATATGGGAATTAAAAATATGTTAGTATTTAGAGATGTTGAATTGATAGTCCATCAGACTAAAAATCTTTGCCAAACTAAGCACCCTAGGCTTAGATCTTATAGAAATGAAGTATGGGACCTAGTAGAGAATTTTTTCTCCAAGTATGACATCTCGTTTATTCCACGAGAAGAGAATTTTGTGGTTGATTCTTTGGCTATATCAGCAAGCAATTTCAGGATACACATACCACCAAAACTCAAGTATGATGTAGAGGTCAAATACAAGCCTTCTATACTGGACAATGTCAAATATTGGAAGGTGTTTGAAGATGATTTAGAACTTGAAAATTTTCTTGGTTCTGTTGACGAATTTGTTGCATTACACATTGATCAGGATCCTGATTTTGAAATTACTCCACATGCTGATGTTTTCCTTAACATAATTTCTAATCATCATATCGTGCAACTACCTAGAAACCATATTCTAAAAGGACTAGTTCCTTTGGAAAAATTATTTGATGAAAATGATGTGGCAAGGAAAGGGAAAGTGTCTATTGATGATGCTAATATAACTGAGTGTAATTTGGGGATAGAAAAGGATCTAAAATATGTCAAGTTGTCAAGTAGCCTATCAAGAGAGAAGAGGGAAGAATATGTCAAATTGTTGAAGGAGTTTGTTGATTTATTTGCATGGACTTACGAAGATCTATGAACTTATGAAACAAACATTATAGAGCACAAGATTCCATTAAAAGAGGAGACTAAGCCCTTCAGGAAAAAGTTGAGGCAAATCAATCCTATGTTACTGCTTGTCATGGAGAAGGAGTTGAAGAAGCTTTTAGATGCAAAAATTATTGTTTCTTTGAGATATTTCGAATGGGTGGCTAATTTGGTCCCCGTGAGGAAAAAGAATGGAGAAATCAGACTTTGTGTCGATTTCCAAAATCTAAATAGAAGCTCTAAAAAGGATAATTACCCTTTGCCCAAGATGGAGCATATATTACAGAGGGTGACAGGTGCAGCTCAGATGTCTATGGTTGATGGTTTTTCTGGCTACAACCAGATTTCTGTTTTTCCAGAAGATAGAGAGAAGACGGCTTTTACCACTCCTTGGGGTACATTTATGTATGCCAAGATGCCCTTTGGTTTGATAACTGTGGGGCCAACCTTTCAGCCATATATGGACATAGAATGTATTGGAAAGAAGGACAAGTTTGTTGTTATATACTTAGATGAAATAACCATGTTCTCTCAATCTGATGAAGAGCACTATGATCACTTAAGAAAGGTTTTCTTAAAATGCAGAAAATTTGTCCTCTCTTTGAATCCTAAAAAGCCGTTGATCGCCATGAAAGAAGGAAAATTATTAGGGTATATTATGTCATCTGAAGGTGTGAAGATTTATTCCAGTAGGGTTGAATCCATACTGACCTTATCACTGCCTAGATCTGAAAAGGAGGTTCAATCTTTTCTAGGAAAGGTTAATTTCTTGAGAAGGTTTGTGTCAACTTTTGTTGAGTTGCTTAAGTATATCACAGCCATGTTGAGGAAAGATAATGAAATTAAGTGGATTGTTGAGGCACATAGTTCTTTTAATCAAATAAATAAATCTTTGACAAAAGCCCCAGTCTTAGTCACCCCAGACTACTCCAAGGACTTTCTTATTTTTTCTTTTTCCTCTTTTGATATAGTAGTAGCAATGTTGTTGCAGAAGAACTTTGATGGCTTAGAGTAGCCCATTGCCTTTTTTAGCCAGGATTTGAGAGATGCAGAATTAAAATATGACATTATGGATAAGCAAGCCTATGCACTGGTTAAAGCTCTTAAGTCCTTCATAGTTTATGTGTTGCATTCAAAATTTATTGCTTATGTTCCATCGGCTTCTATAAAAGAAATTTTGATTCAGCCTAATATTGACAAAAAACGTAGCAAATGGATTGTTGAGATCCTTGAATTTGATTTAGAAATCAGGCCTACCAAATTGGTCAAGGGCCAAGGTTTAGCCAAGCTCTTGGCTGAATCAAATTGCTCAGCATTGGGAGTAAATTTCATTGGTTCATGTTCAGAAAAGTAGTAGACTTAATTAAACAACAAAGGTGCTCAAATCATCCCAGCATTGGCAAATTGCAGTTGGTACAAGGATATTATATTTTTCTTGCAGAATTTACAACCTCCAAGTGGTATGGAAAAGAACAAGGGGAGAGAATTAAAACTCAAATCAATAAAGTATTGGTTGGTTGATCAAATTTTATATTGGAAGGGTCCATTGGGAGTGTTGTTGAGATTCCTAGACCCACAAGAGGCCCAAAGGATTATGTTTGATTTTCATGACAGTTTGTGTCGAGGGCATCATTTTTAGAGGACTACTGCCAACAAGATTCTCAGGTCTGGGTATTTTTGGCCTAGTCTGTTCACAGATGTTTGTGCTAATATCAGAGCATGTGTTAAATGTCAGAAATTTTCTGGAAAGCAACAGCTTAAGTCTTTTCCATTAAAGGCCATAGAAGTTTTAGGACCTTTTCAACAATGGGGCTTAGATTTTATCGGGGAAATTCATTCTGCTTCCAGTGGCCAGCATAGATGGATCATGACTGCCATAGACTATTTCACTAAGTGGATAGAGGCTATCCCTACCAGGAATGCTTCCCACAAGGTGATCATTGGTTTCCTTGAAGACATTATGGTGAGGTTTAGTTGTCGAAATAGAATTTTTACTAAAAATGCTACATATTTCAAGGCTGATCCATTGACTCAATTCTGTGAACAATATGGGATTACATTGATTCATTCAACCCCTTATTACCCACAGGGAAATGGGATCACAAAATCCTCAAACAAAAGCCTTATAAAGATCGTTAAAAAATAGTTGGAGGACAAAAAAAAGGCATGGCATTCAAAACTCAAGTTTGCTTTGTGGGCTGATAGAGTGACAACAAAGAGGGCCTTGGGCCTTTCTCCTTTCCAGTTGGTGTATGGAGTTGAGGCCATTTTCCCTTCTCAAATCGCCTTTCCTGTGGAAACATTCTTCCAAGATTATCAAGGGGAGCCGGATGATATGATCAGGAGGATTCATCAACTGGTTGAAGTGCAGCAGACCCAGGAGCAGCTGGTAGACAAAGCATATGATCATCAACTGAAGATCAAGCAAGCATTCAACAAGAAGGTGAAAAAAGAGGATTTCAAATTGAGTGATCTGGTGCTCAAGTGGGATGCACCAAGGCAAGATAAAGGCAAGAACAGTAAATTTGAAGCGTTATGGATTGGTCCTTTCAAAATATCTGAGGTATTCCCCAATAACACTTTCAAGTTGCAGAATAAGGAGAATGAAGAGGTGTGTGGTGGCCCTATAAATGGGCATTTCCTGAAAAAGTACTTTGCTTGAGCCTGGAGTGGCTCTTTTCGTCATTGTAAATATCATTTTCTTTTATTTTTGTGTTCCAATAACTAACCCCATATCCCTAGGATAAAGCACTAAATCTACTCATTCTTGGAAGCCAGCAAGGGGCATTCCATCCCCTGTGGAGCTAATGTTATCACACTAAGTCGCCTTGGGTCTCTTAGTTTGTTTTGTTAAAAAAATAAATAAATAATAAAAAAACCTTAGATTCTTATTTTCTTTTTAAAATAATTTCCTCATCCCTTAAATGTTATTTATGATAGGGCCCTTTAGGATGACTAAACCTTTGAGTCATATCTCATGTGTTGATCCACATTTCAATTTTTGGTCCTTAAACCCTTTTAATCTAATGGTCTATTCTTTATGTCCCCTCTCCCAATTCATCCCTAGGTTGATACCTCCAGTGACCAGGCTGATGTGACACACCTCTCTCCTCACTCATGACCTCACATGCATACCTCATCATCCCCACTAACCTGTCCAATCATTTTTTTATTTGGATAGCGTTGCCCACTCAGCAGGCAGTTCCATAGATCCTGTCATGTTTATCATTCATCCACTCCAAGTCATGATTGCCACGACCAATACCATAACCCTTGTTTTCAGTGCCAGAAGTTGATTGAAACTCTTTCAAAAGATCTTGCATTTATGATCCTTGGTAACAATTTCTAAATTTGAAAAGTTCAGCAGTAATGCATTGCGTAAGTTTGCCAGTTCGGATCAGAATATTGCATCTCAACTAAATCCGATGCTATGAGAGATTTTAGGGCCGAAGTTTCCCCAATCTCATCCTAAGATCGCGCTGAGGAGCTCAAGAGATGTCGACTTCACAAGTATCTTGTGCAACCTCCTTCGTATATTAATTTTCATAGGAGATTTGTGCTCGGGTTTCAGTTTTTTAAGCTTGCAGGGTAGTAAGGGAGCCATATTTGCATACCTGTAAACATAATTGCTCGTATCCATAGTATGATTATTGTTCTTTGTCATAGCCTTTGAAATTCACAGGCCTGTAATAGTCTATCCTCTGTGTATGTGTTGCGCTACGCAGAGGCACTGCTCAAACCTCTCTGATTATTCTTCGCTTCTTTTCATCCTATATGAAGAGTCATTTTAGGATTACCTCCTCACAGTCTACACTCTGAAAAAATATATAAGCATGAAGGTCCATTTCTCATAGCCAAGCTCATTTTCTAAGCACTGTTAACTTTGAAGTCCATCCTTGTGCATTTGAAACTTGAATTGAAGTTTTTTGGTCAATAGCATCCCTTACAGCCTCTTAAGAACCCTCTTTCTGAGTCATGGAGACCCCTCAATCGAAGAAAACACACAAAGGTGGCAAGATAGTTCGAACAGAACCTATGGACATGTGCCTTTTTGACACAGAACCCATGGCAAGGGAAATGTTTCGAAGAGTAGGATGCCTCTCTTTCTACCAGAACATGCAGAGAGGCCACCCAGAAGTAGCAAAACAATTTGCACTAAATTTTTATGGCAAGAAAACCAAAGTTGGATATTTGGAATTTGAGGTAACTGAAGCCTCCATTTCAGCTACATCATGGATCCCCATTTTAGTTGAAAATTGGTTCAAGGCCAAGGTATTGAGTTCACCCTTCTTTAAATATCTCTTCAAGCCTGAATACCAAGCCAATGATTTATCTAATAATGTGCCAAGGAATCAATTGATTGACCAGTTTGACAGAATGTTGAAAATCATACAAATATATTTGAGTTGTGAAGGGAGATTTAACACCCTGTATCATTACCACAGAAGGTTGTTGTTTCGTTTTACTGGTAAGGTTCATATGAATGTTCCATATTACCTACTAAGAAGTATAGGTAAAATGGAAAATAGGTTGAAATCCAAATCTAAGGATGTGGACTCTAGTCTTTTCCACTCTAGACTTATCAGGATGCTTGTCTCTGAAGAGTTGGGAAAGAAAGAGATCTCCTGAGAGAATTTTTTGGTTAATTCTCACTTCAAGCTGGACCCAACACCTACCCCCCAATCACAGATTGTAGGCTCTTCATCACCTACCAGTACTAAAGCAGGGATCAACAAGAAGAGAAAGGGCAAATCCCCTATTTCATAGATCAATAAGCAGGTCAGGGAAGCTGAGTAGGAAGTCTTTCCTTCTCAACACAGAGATTTCTCACCACCACCTCCACCAGGGTTAGAAGAAGTTCCATCTTCTAGCAAGGTGACATATAAAAAAGGGAAGAATCTTCTCTTTCCCTCTCCTCCTCCAACAGTTGAAATCAAGGGTAAAATACCTTTCACTAGTTCATCAATCCCTAAGGGGGATTTCAAAGGAAAACCTTTACCAAAAACCCCTATAAATAAGAAGAAAGGGAAAGGCATTGAAAAATATGTAGAAGAGAATCAAGAAACCCCTGTACAGAAAATTAGGGGTAAAGGTACCAAAAGGCCTTTGGAGAGGAAAGATGAAATTCCTGTGAAGGATTGTAAAAAACCTATGAAGAATAAAGAAAAGGTTGTTGTGCAAGAGAAGAAGCATAAAGGAAAATATTTTGACAAGGCAAATGAAACATGCAAGGAAACTCTGGTACATATGGAAGAAAAGGATGAGAAGAGGCCTGTTGAGACTACGCATGTTCCCAACCCCCTTGGTGATCAGACCTTCAAGAGACTCATAAGACAGCTCAAGGAATCAAGAAAGGAAGTGGCCCAATTGAAGATGACAAACCAGTAGCTAAGGAGAGCACAACTATACTAAAGAATCCTACCAGGGCTAAGAAGAAGTAGTCTACTAAGTTAATTGGAGATACTCTTTCTGCCAGAAAGAGTGTGAGGCTAAGTGTTAAAATCACAAAGTAGCTGATAGTGGTAAACCGCATTTTTGAAGGGTTGTTCCTTCTTGGGAAGGTTAACTGATATGCACATACCAATTTTTCCACTTATACAGGACTCTATGTGTTTAGCTATATGAATTTTGAATTTTTTGCTAAGTGCTAGCTTCACTCAGTGGTAAAGGAACCTAAGTAAAATGATTTTGTCATCATGGAAGGACACACAACTTTGTACACATTCAGGAGTCAAAGACGTTGCATTTTTGGCATAGCTACCCAAACCCTTATGCAGACGCAGCATAGGTGGTGCTACGTAAAGGAGTTGTGTAATATTTTACAGAATGCAGAATTGGCATACATGCGCTACCCACAGGCGCTGGGTAATATTCTATAGAGAGAAGGTTCACACACAGGTGCTACTCAATATTGAAACAGAGTACAAATGTTGGCACAAATATGCAACACAGTGGCGCTAACTACAAGCGCTACCTTCTCTCCTTATTCCATTTCAGGGGGTGCTACACAGAGTTTCTACCTAAGGGAGTAGCCAGCAAACACCAGGGATCTAGGAAGACTAAGCCAACAGTTTTGGATAAGTTAATGATGGAATAAATGACAGAAGTAGCAGTTGGCATGCAAAGGACAACTATAAGCTCCAAAGGGACACATGGAAAAACAAGAGCTGAGTAGCAAAAGAGGATCAAAGAAGTTAGAAGAATGATTCGGTTTAGTTACCAACACTTCCCTGTTTTATAGCATAGGTTGTTACCCTAGTTGTTAGAATAAATAAATATTTTGAGATTTTTAAGGAAAAGAGGCCATCTCGTACCTCCAGTTGTTGCCTCCCTTTATTTTTATAAATAGATATATAAATTTCTTTAAGGGGTTCAGATGGTAGAGCAAGGCTCCCAAGAAACTATAATATTTTTGATAAAATGACTGTGTTCTAGTATGTACTGGACTTATGACTTTTTGACTAATAAAAATCAGCTCCTGTTTCAGACCATTTTCTTCTAATGCTAAATGTTCATATTTGAATGCTTCATATGGATGACTGTGGTAATGATATGATGGATGTTTGATCATTTTATTGTCATGGTGTTTATTTAGTTCCTTGGTTTCTAATTTCAAAAAGATCTTGTTTTAAGAAACTTTCTTACTTAGGCTTTTGTGGACCTAATATTTGCAGTAGCTCTTACACTCCTCTCATTCAAGTATTATTTCTATCCACATTTACTCCCAAACTACTGGTTGAAATTAGTCAAGACCTTATTTTCTATTACATGTTAGCCCTGTTTCTGAGTGATGATATTATCATTTCGAGTTTTTCCATTCGACCTTTCAAAAAACACTCATACTTTCACATATCATCTGATGGGTACTGGGCTTACCATCCTTGCAATCAAAAGGTGACTCCTAGTGCTAAAATTGTGTTCTTTAATTCCATTTACATTTTCTTCTATTTAAATTGGATAGTTAAAAGCCCAGAATTCATCCCTTGATGCTCTCGGCTAAAACAATTTAAACTGTGTGTATTTCTTCCCAACTAATTCAGAATTCATTTTATTAATGCTCTGATGCAGTTACTTGTTTTTCCCCTTTCCTCTTACACTCTGCAAATATTATTTACAACTTAGATTCATTGCCTCATTTAGCCTTTATCCTCTGGANCATATGGATGATTGTGGTAATGATATGATGGATGTTTGATCATTTTATTGTCATGGTGTTTATTTATCTCCTTAGTTTCTAATTTCAAGAAGATCTTGTTTTAAGAAACTTTCTTACTTAGGCTTTTGTGGACCTGATATTTACAGTAGCTCTTACACTCCTCTCATTCAAGTCTTCTTTCTATCCACATTTACTCCCAAACTACTGGTTGAAATTAGTCAAGACCTTATTTTCTATTACATGTTAGCCCCGTTTCTGAGTGATGATATTATCATTTCGAGTTTTTCCATTCGACCTTTCAAAAAACACTCATACTTTCACATATCATCTGATGGGTATTGGGCTTACCATCCTTGCAATCAGAAGGTGACTCCTAGTGCTAACATCGTGTTCTTTAATTCCATTTACATTTTCTTCTATTTAAATTGGATACTTAAAAGCGCAGAATTCATCCCTTGATGCTCTCGGCTAAAACAATTTAAACTGTGTGTATTTCTTCCTAACTAATTCAGAATTCATTTTATTAATTCTCTGATGCAGTTACTTGTTTTTCCCCTTTTCTCTTACACTCTGCAAATATTATTTACAACTCAGATTCATTGCCTCATTTAGCCTTTATCCTCTTGAGAGTTCTATTGGCCAGTCAATGTTTTCATTCATTTTCAAAAATTTGATTCCATAGCCCTGAGGTTCCCTCCTCTTCTTGTCCAGCAACTGTTATAACCCTAAATTTCACCAGACATGCATACGTGGCATCATGCCATCTTACTTGCTATCTTTTCCAAGCCATCATTGAACAGCTCTTCTAAAAAAACATTTTTCTTGAAGATGTACATGCCCTACACCACTATTTCCCATGTACACACACTTGTTGCACCATTACAGCCTGGGTACACTCACAAAAATCACAAAAAATAAAATTTGCAAAGGGATACGGGCTTTTGGGCCGTTACTAATATTTTGACTGCCTATAGTCGGTCACCCAACCAAATACCTATCTTTTTGGCCTATAAAAGAAGGTGTTGGGGTCCCATTCCAAAAAGAAGCACGAGAGAAAATAAACTCTGCCCATTTCAATATCCCCCCTTTGCCCCAATATTTCGCAACACGTTGTGAGTTTGAGCCTGAATCCCCTTTTTCAGCCCTTTTTTCCTCCATTGCAAATCCTTGCCATTTCCCTAGAGAGAACTGTAGAGGAGAAGAGTATGTGGAAGTAGTTGGTGCATGGTGAAGAGGATCCCAGGACCAATTTCGAGGAGAAATTGTTGGTCTCATATTGTAAATGACATTGTGAGATTAATATAAAGAAATATTTCTCTCGTCCCGCCAAATGATGTCTTCAATCTTCATGATTTATTTGCATTTTGGTTATGATATCTAACCCTCTTATCCATATGTAGAATGCATGTTTGTAGTTTTTTTTTTGTCTTTTGATGAATGCAAGTCAGCCTTGCGAGGATACTTGCAGTCAGGAAACAACCAAGTGCAAAGGGATCGACACTGGACACAGAGTTTAAGGTAGGACTATCAGATCCCTATACTTTGTTTTTTATGTATGATTGTGGGGTAATGTCGAGATAGTTGTTAAAAGTAGGAGACATTATGTGGTTAGCTATGCCTTCACTTTAGAAACCTAGTGTAGTATGTAGGGGGTTTTCCCTCTTAAATCACTCGTCTCCTATAATTTAGGGGAGAATATTCCAATTGGAGAATATTTTCTTTCAATTGACACTCCAGTTTGACTAGTTGAGTTGAGTTTAGATGTTGCATTGGTTTTGTCACCATGCAACATTGGGATCATCACTATGCTAATTTGACCTTTCCTTGGTATTATCACCAGACTGGTGCATTACCTTTGATTCCCTGAGTTAACTCCTCACTACTCTCTATTCAGTCAGTTAACTAAAGACTAGTTGACTAGTTACCTCAACTAGGTGGCAGTTCACTACCATAACTGCCTGAGAGACTAGACTAGGTGGCAGTTCACTCCTTTAACTACTGGTGTGTTTCCATATCACTCTATACCACCACTATGGCACATTGGTTATCCTCCAAATGAACTCATTGAGTTATACAGAGTATATCACGTGTAAATTATTCATTATTCATAACGATTGATGAGAATTATTTCATTCTTTCTCTCCTTCTTCTTCTTTCTCCAATTCTCTCTGCAAATGTGTGTATTATTTTTTAAATAGATATATTTTGTGTAGGTTCTACACATTTACATGGTATCAGAGCTGGCAGACTGCTGAGAAAAAGCTACACCAAAATGTTTTGCAGGTACAAAAGATTGAAGACAACAGAAAGATGGATTTCCAAAAATAATTCATTCTTACACCTTACAACTATTTTGCATGGAAGGAGAAAATAGCCATACATCTCCAAACTGTTGGAAAGATGGCTACAGCAGAGATGATGCAGATGATCAAGGTTGTCATTGATGGCAATCGGTTATGGAGCAGTCAAGGATGTCTACACGCACAAGGAATGCTGAATCACAGATGCTGAAACACAAATGCCGAATCACAGATGCTGAAACGTAGATGCTGAAACACGACTGCTGAAACACAAATGATGAATCACAGA
>JZKD02S1879302.1:41496-52212 GCA_000966675.3 Picea glauca
GTTCATACCTTTACTATTTTCTTTCTAACCTTTTGCATTGCAGCTGTCATGACTAGAAGAGCCCAACTAGGCATGTAAGTGCTCGCTTTTTTCTCACTCATTGACGAAAAGAGCATGAACATTTAGTTTGTAGAATTCTTTAGTATTTTCGTCAAAATACTTTTCTGACAGATACTTATTCTTGAAGTATTTCTCAAACCGTTCCCAAGATAGGTCTTATTCATGAATCCCTTTTACATTCTTAAGGTCTTCCCACCAAATGGAAGCCTTCCCATTCAGGTTGAAAGTGGCTACTCAAGCCTTCAAATTTTTTCGAGAAGTCATGGAATCTGAAATACTTCTTTAGTCCAGGTAGTCAAGCCTCTACTTCCTCTCCCTTCTTTATTTCACCGTCGAAAGAGGGTGGTTTGGCCTTCTTGAATTCTTCGAGATTATGATTTTTGGAATGATTTCTCTTCTTCCATTTTCTTCAGGAATAAGAACTAGTTCTGCTATTAGAAGATCCCTCCAAGTCACCAGTTTCCTTTCCAGAGGAATCATCCGATGCTTGTCCCGTATCTCTGGGGTGGATCTTTCTTGAGGTGCTCTTCATAGTGTGGCCACTTAAATTACCATGTTTCTGTATCTCAGGTGGAATTCGACTTCTCTTTGTCCATCGTTGGTCCACGTGACTGGTGTCAGGTCCATGCTGCAATTGTCTTTGTATGTCGGATAAGCTCAGTAGCAAGACTGGATTAATTTCTGTTTGCTTCTCTTGCTCTTTTATCAACCTCTCATTGTCGGCCTTGCAGCTCTGTAGTTCGACCATGAGGCTCCTCACAGTCTCAACTAGATCTGGAGGGGTCTCTATTGCTCTCCTTTCATCAGACTCTTCATCTCTATTATGGGAGCCATCCCACACTTTGTGGTGCGTCACCATTCTATGCGTCCGCAGTTTCCCGTGTTTGATCATATGCTTGTGTGCAGAAAAAAAAAAACACTTGTTGTTAGTCAACATTATATCATTCACAACCAGAGCATAATTAATATTTTTCAAATGCATCCACACAATATAAATTTTCATTCTTAACTTCGAATTTTGATAAAAGGGGGTTAAGATAGAGGGTTACTCCTCTTAAGAGTACTTCAAATGGAGTTTCTGTGCAACTCATTCACGAGCCCAAGAAGGCCAAGTGTTGTAACCATGCTTTGATACCAATTTGTCATACCCCCACTACAACAACCTAGATTTTTCGTCTTTTCTTTGAGGGACAGAATCCCTGAATTTCTATGGGGCCTAGTGCAAACCATCCCTTCCCTTCTCCTCCTCTATGTAATCATTGGCCATGACCAATGGCCTTACCAAAAAGTTACTTCCATCTTTCACGTTTCGGGATTTTGTAATTCACGATTTTGCGATTCCAACTGCAAACGATTCTAGGTCCTTCGAACTCCCGGGTCCAGAAATGCCGAAAAGGGCTTAGAGGGATTTGGCTTCTCCCCTGTTCTCTATATTTTGAAATCCTAAAACTCGAAAGGGTCTAACAAATCCTTATCTCCTCCCTTAAGTCGCTTTTCATACGACCAATCCTATGACCTAGTGCTATTCCTCCGAATGCTTTCGAGGTTTCATGATTTGGGGAATCGTGATGCAAGCTGTTTGCACCCAATTCGTCACTTGGTGAGAAAATAAAGGGTGCTTACATGCCTAGTTGGGTCTTTCTAGGCATGACAACTGTAGAGTAAAGGGTTAGAAAAAGAACAACAAAACTATAAACAAGAATTAAACTAAAACAATCTAAAACTATGAGCATATGGAAAAAGAAATAATAAACAAAACAAGATCAATATCACCAATGTTTTGAGCTGGTCTATTGATGAAATCCAAAGCACAATGAAGAAATGGAACTGTGGTTCCTTCTTCCTCCAAAGGAAGGCTCTTGAGGCCCTCACAAACTTGCTCTCCTTACAATGAGAAAATGAGAATGATGGTGAAAGAACTCAAAGCATATCCACTCAAGAGAGGGGTGGATAGCTCAATGAAATGGTGCCAAAGTGTAATTGCCAAGGAGTGAGTCCTTAAAACAATCTAAGTAGCATAACATTACATGAAATTCCTTGAGAAAATGATGTTTCTTCATGGCATTTTATAGCATGGCATTGGGTGATTATGTAACTCCTTTGAGGTGTGAAAAGGGGCTCTTTAGGGATCAATTAGGTCTTTGACCAGCCTACCATGCGGATTCAGCTCAGATTTGATGTCAAATTGGCTTGGGAGCTGATCCATTAGTGGTTGGGAAGCCGACCAATTTGAATAAATGCACTGTTTAGCAGGTGCACGGATTTTTCGCCCAACAGCTGCGCATCGTGTGCGTATGTGCACATTGTACGTTGTTGTTCTGCGCATATGTGCGCGCACCCAGATTCTATAAAGCGCCCTCCAATTTTTTGGTTACTTTGTATAGTTTTTGACCCTTTTGCAATGCTGTGGAATTAATCCTATGCCATGAATGACTTCATTCCTGTTTTGACGATGTGGAGTTCTTGTCACCATGTGCGTATGAAATTTCAGTGATAACAGATGCCCCCTGATGGATGATTTTAGGAGCATACATATAGCCGAAATCCATCAATGTTTCTTTTACTGAGAATGGTGTTGTAAGGGAGAGCAAGAGTGGGACCGTCTAGAGTAATCTATTGGAGAAGAAAGGAACCGGTAGAACCCGACCTTCCAGAAGGTGCGTAACAATATACAAGTGTGTACAAACGAGGCGGGCATGCCCCATGCTCGTGTTATGTAACTCTGAAAAAAGATGACGAAAATGTTGGTGTAGACAACTGTAGCGCCCTCGGGGGCGATCAAGATAAAGGCAGAAGACAATTCTGCAAAGGAAAATACTCTGAACAATAGGCAATGATCGCGGTAATAAACAACGATGATGATGTGGGCATTGATGGCCCGACCTAGTTCAGAGGTCTTCGGCAAATGATTATAATAACTACAATAGTCGCAAAGTAAGACCCACCGTAACATGAGAAAGTGTTGGCGTCGAATGTTATGGGGGTCAACGACATCAGGGAGCAATGATGTTTCCCCCTGTGCCGTCCGAGATCTCTCATTGAATGGAAAATGAGAATCAAGATACTGTCGCTCTTCTGAAAAATTGTGTTGATGTCGACAAAAGGGGGACGCCACTCCCAGAAGCAAAGGGATCTGCGGAATCTACTGAGGTGAGGAAGTGTCAGAGGTACATGGACGAAGTCAAGAAGTGGGAAGACTCAAGACTGCCCTTGGCTAGAGGATGTATGAGATAAATAGTGGCTGTAACCGTGTGACAAGGTCGAGTGTCAGGGGGATGCCAAGACCAAGGATAAGTTGTGCCAGAGGTGGGACAAGGTGGACAAATTCAGAGGGTAGAGGTAAGTTACCTATGGAGTACTCTGAAGATATGGACGATGCCGACAAGGGTAGATGATAAGTAATGCTCCAACCAAGGGTGACATGGGTTGCGTGTGGCCAAAAAGAAAGCAAGTCACCAACGATGACGACAAAAGAAAATGTAATGACTGGAAATAAAGGAGTTTGTACAATAAATAATGAATAATTTGGAAAAAATGTACAAATATAGAAATGGGTGCCCCAGGGAGGGTAGAAATTTCTTGGAAAACTGATGGAGGGTAGGGGCCCCATTGGTGAGTTTCTGTATGAGGTAGGTGAAATGAAGATAGGTTCGCAGATGGGCAAACTGATGGTGGATGAAATGGTGGGTTCACAATCTTGCGGAGGTGCAGGTAAAAAGAACATAACCATAAAGCGATGATCTGGGAGTCCATATGGGAAGCTAGCAAAATGAGGAGAAGAATTATGTGGTTGATATACAACATGATGAAAGACTACCGAGACTCCCATCCCTTAAGGGTAATGAAGAACATCATGAGTGTCAAAAAGTGCGAAAAGGTGCTATGAATGAGACAAATCATGTGGGTAAGAAAGCTACCGGGTACCAGTACTGAAGATGCAAAGATAGAGGTGTGAGTACTGCTGAGCCGGAAAGGGGTGTCCTAAAGGCCAATATCAGAGGGTGTGACTGGAAATGCAAATGTAATACAACAAGAGAGACTACATGCCAGTGATGAGTATATACCTGAAGGAATGGTGTTGAGAGATGATGATCACGTACCTGCACATAGAAGAACCAAATACCCAAAGTGAACAATATCTGAAGAGAATCTAAGATATGAGCATGTATTAGATAAATGTGACAATGTGCGTGTGTACCTGACCATGATATGAAAAAATGCGCCTTGGGGGCTCAGGATGAAAAGTGGCCCAGGGACAACTATGATGTAGGTGGCGGGATGCTGAGCTCGTGGCTGAAGACGGTTCGAAAAATGGACACTCTGGGATCCCAGAACGGTGCGTGGAAGGTTGGGCAAAAGGCCTATATATAGCTGTAGGGCTCACATTGCCACCTCACTTGTACCTGCTGCTACAGTGACTGGACGAGCATATTCAGAGGAGATTGAGTGATTCAGAGAGCATGAGGTATCCGATCGACGGTGTGCGAGTCTCAGGTTAGTGGTCTGATCATCCTGCATAGAAATAGGTTTCCAATTTTTGGACAGGGTAGGTACGGGGGGCCGTACAGGGGTTGTGAGGGGTTTTTGGGTAGGATGTGGGCCTGCATGCACAGGCGATTCAGTGGAAGCACACATACGTGCATGCCTGTCTACTGAATAAACGTGCATTGGTGCATGTGAGATGGAATTTAAGGCGTGCTCTACGGGTGCGCCTGTGAGGTGGACAGGCGCACATTAGGGCACGCCTGTAGGGTGAACAGGCGCGCTCCATAGCGTGCCTGTGAGTGTGACAGGTGTGCACTAGCAGACACCTGTATGGTGAACAGGCACGCTCACGAGCGCGCCTGTGAGACAAACAAGCATGCATACGTGCGCGCCTGTATAGTGAACAGGTGCGCAGGTGTGCACGCCTGTGGGTGGAAAAACTGCGCCTAGGAGGCGAGGTTGAAGGGTGAAAAATGAGTCTTTTTGATGCCTTTGATGGTTGTGTAAGCTGATATAGGACTCTGTGTTGTGTGCAGGTAGCTAGCAGTGACGATGGATGTTAAGTGGCATGAGCGAGATTGGTCACAGTTGCGAGATGCTATGGCCAATGCAGGGCCTGCGGTTCGAGCAACTTTAGCAGCTAGTGGGTTGCTAAAGTTTTTTGAGTGCCCGTTGATACAGGCACAGGAGTACTTACTCCAGTTCCTGCTCCAGATGTGGAGCCCAGATCTACACTGCTTCCTCGTGCGAGGAGAGCAGATCCCCTTCACTGCAGTGGAGGATATATATTTCTTGACTGGGCTCCCCTTCCAGGGAATGCCGCTGCTGACAGAGCCTGTGCTGCCGAGGGGTACACATCTTTCGGAGATCGCCAAGCGATATTTCTTAGGTGAGAACTACATGTATGGGACTGTAGTGAGTATTAGTGGTCTGGATTCCCTGGTTCATCATTGCATAGCGACGATGATTGTTCGGGTGTATGGGTCACTTGCGACCCAATGGATCAGTGGTGGCCAGCTGCTGGTGCTGGAGAGGGTGGTGGTGGGCCGCGAGTGATTCGCATGGGGGTTAAAACTGCACGCATGGATGATTGCGTAGCTGGACCGTTGTCAGTCCATAGGTACCAGGAATTTTTCTTTCGGCTCTATCCTGGTAGCCTGGTTTCTCGAGAGGGTGCCGATGTTGCGCCCGCAGGTTCTTCTGGAGGCGCCTGGGGCACGAGAGCCTCGAATGAGGCGGTGGTCTTAGATTTTGGTTCACCACAGTGGTGGAGAAGGCGGGCATTACTTCACGGTGCAGGCGGCACAAATATGGCAGCAGATGCCACAGGTCATACTTCGATACCCCTATGCTGGGGTGGAATTCCAGGGGGACCCGAACATGGTATTGCCTCCTGGGGAGGTTTTTGATCACCGAGGTATGTTGAGTTTTGTATATGTTTTGATGATTTATGTTAGGTTTTGATATATCAGTTCATATGTGATGTGGACGCTGATACTATTGTTTGTTTGTTGTTTGGTGCATGTGCATATGTGGCACCTTGCGGGCGCGAGGTGGAGTTTCAGAGAGCGCCGGTTCAACGAGAGTCAGAGAGACTACCATGTGGAGAGAGGCATCGGAGAGATGAGGTCGTGGGGCCTCTGACAAGGCCCAAGAGGGAAGTGAGGAGGCACCGATTTGACGATCCCGGTGCAGGACCATCACATGCTCCTCCGGCAGCAGCCGAAGTTGACTTTGATAACATACGCCATCGTCTGGAGACGGTATTACAGGACGTGCCTGAGGGCATGTGGATCCGCATCCAGGACGAGGGGTTCCTGGAGCAGTGCATAGGAGTACCGCCACCATGGCGGAGTATAGTCCGATGAGCATCTGTTCTCGCCGCGATGACTAGCGGACGCCTATCGCCTGGGCAGGGGGGTCTTGCGGACATTCCACCACCACCACCTGGGGTAGGTGGGGGTGGGCCACCACCTCCTCTTGAGGGAGGAGCAGCTAGGGGTGCGATAGAGGCACCCTGATGTATGATGTATATGGTAGACCTTTTTTGATTATATAGGCTGGTGAGCCATTTTTTGTACCGAGATGTGGCACTGGCCTGTGGGTCGATGTATATTTTTGTATGTAAACATTCGGATGGCCTGAGGGGCCCATATATATATATATATATATGAGTATACATGTTTTTGAGATCCAAATGTGGTTTACATGTGTTTGTTGTTGGTGATGATGTCTATTTTATCTATATGCTGTGACATGATGTATGAAATGTTTATGTATGTGTAGCTTGATGTGATATATGCCAATCTAACACCATGTTAGCTATTTCATCTATTGTTTGATTCAATTGTCTTTGAATATGTGTAAATGTAATGGAATCAAAATGTTGAGATAATAATCTAACCTGCAGGTATTTGCGGAAGAGGCATGGATCACGTACACGGTAAACATTATTGAGCTGGAGAACGACTAGTTGGGAGTCGAGGAAAACGCTAAGGTGACGAACATGATGATGTTGGGCATTGGTCAGGAGGCCAATGACAACAATGTATTCGGCTTGGTTGTTGGTTTCTGGTCCCAAAAATATGCCGCTTGAATGTAGCATTTCATGTGATGGGGTGTAGAGAGCCCAAGCAGTCGAAGCGAGATTTTGTGTCCAACGGCTGGCACCGTCGGCGTAACCAATGTGGTAAGCTAGTGGAGGATTCATCTGTCAATAGCACAAAGGATAGTTTAGATAAGGGAGAAAAAAGATTAAAAACGCTAGAAAAGAAAAAGAACCTAAAGTAGCTTGACTATGTTTAAGCATAAAATTTCTTAAGGTATAACCCATTGACAGGTTCTTTGAGTGAGAGTCCTTCGGGGGAGGCCAGGATGTATGCACCTTTGGTGAGGCAATGTTGAATGATGTAAGGGCCATTCCATAGTGATTTGAATTTGCCGTGGCCAAAGGTATCATGGGAGATATCATAGGCTAGGACAAGGTCGCCTTCGCGAAATGATCGAAGGTTGACATGGCGATCAAAGGTAGCCTTGGATCATTTTTTAGCTGCCTCATTGTTCTATAATGAGGATCGACGATCCTCATCCAGAGAATCCAAGTTCAGCAAGCGCTGCTCCATTGGAGCAGTGTCAGGTAAAAGCTCAATTGTGGTGTGAAGGGTGGGAATTTCACACTCGATGGGAAGAGTTGCCCTGACCCCATGGACTAAATGAAATGGCATGAAACCCGTAGCAGTCTTTACTGCTGTTTGATAAGCCCATAGCACGAAAAATAACATATGATGCCAATTGGTTTTATGTTTATTCATCGTGCGCTGTAACATCGTCTTGAGGACTTTGTTCACTGCCTCGACCTGTCCGTTTGACTGAGGATAGTATGGTGAGGCAAACTCGTGAGAGAAGCCTAACCGAGATGAGAGTTCGACGAAGATATCATTCTCGAAGTGTTTCCCATGGTCAAAAATGAGTTGGAGTGGTACTTCGAACCTAGATATGATGTGATTGAAGAAAAAACGCGCTGCAGTGTCAGCAGTGTTGTTGAAAGTGGGCATAGCTTCAGCCCATTTGGTGAAGTAATCGACGGCGACAACAATGTATTTGTGACCATTGTTGGAGGGGGGATTACAAGTCATAAAGTCGATGCCCCATTTACAAAAGGGGCCTGCAGTAATGACAGGGTGAAGAAGAATGGGGGGAGCATGGGATCTGTTGGTGTAGAGCTGACATTGCTCACATCGTTTCACGGCATGAATGCAATTGTGAAACAAGGTAGGCCAAAAGTAACCGGCCCGAATAATCTTTTGCGTAGTGGAGATACCAGAAATATGGCCCCTACATGTGCCGCTATGGCAGGAATTTAAGACTCTGTCGGCCTTGTCAATAGTCAGGCATCGACGAAGAATGGTGTCGACGCCCCGTCGATATAGGATGTCTCCGATGAGGAGATAGCGGGGGGCCTGATGGAAAATACGCCGACGATCATCTCGTGATAAATGGTTACCGAACTTTTGAGTTCGTAAGTAGATGAGAAGGTCGCCATACCAAGGATCATCTGAAGCGATGTAAAAGAGATGTTCGTCAGGGAAATCAATATTGACAGGGGCACTGGGTGTTTCAGAGGGAAGGGCCGTGACAAGTTCTGCGAGAATGAGAGCCTTCTTACTTTTAGGTGTTGAGAACTTGAGGTCATATTCCTGAAGGATAACGATCCATCGAGCGAATTTTCCGTTAACTTGTCAACAACTGAGCAAATATTGCATAGGGTTGGAATTTGCGACGACCTTGGTGGTGCGAAGCAGAATGTAATGGCGCAGTTTCTGGACTGCAAGGACAACTGCAAGAGCAAGTTTCTCTTCGTGTTTGTACTTCAAGGGTGGTCCTGAGAGGTTCTTACTGACGTAGTAAATGATGTGTTCATGATTGTCATCTCCGAGCTGGACGAGGACGTCGACTACTGATACAGCTGATGCTGATACGTAGAGGATGTAGTCGCGACTGTAGTCAGGTGGACTAATCAAAGGTGCATTAGAAAGTGCTACTTTAAGATCGTCAAATGACTATTGGGCATAATTGTCCCAATGAAAAGGGATGTCGTGACGCAGCAAGCACAAGAAACTGTGTGCACGTATAGCGTAATCAGGAACAAAGCGTCTAAGAAAGTTGGCTTTGCCCTGTAGACTTTGAAGTTGTCGTAAATTCTGAGGAGGTGGAATTTCGGTAATGGCTTTGACTTTGAGGGGGTCCATGGTGATACCGCTTTGTGAAACAATGAAACCGAGGAGGCGCCCAACAGTGATGCAGAACACACACTTGAGAGGGTTCAAGCGGATGTTGTACTGACGACAACGTTGAAAGATGATTCGTAAATCATCGAGGTGTTGGGTGCGTTTCTTGGATCGAGCGGTGAGGTCGTCCAAGTAGGTGAGGATGATTGCAGCCAGATCATGAAATATGTATGTCATGGCCCACTGGAAAGTTGCGCTAACATTTTTTAAGCCGAAAGGCATGACACGATATGCAAATGTACCCCACGGGGTAATGAATGTGGTTTTGTATTGATTGGCTAGGTGGATTTGAATTTGGTTATAACCAGAGAATCTGTCCATAAAGGAGAGAGCCTCATGGCTGGTGCAATCGTCGATAATATGATCGATGAAAGGCGTTGGAAAGTTGTCCTTGGGACATGCATTATTGAGATCACGAAAGTCAGTGCAGATGCGGATAGAGCCCTAATTTTTTTCGACGGGTACCGGGTTGGAAACCCATGATGTGTAAGCGATGGGATAGATAAACCCGTCCATACGTAATTTGTCAATTTCGGCTTTGATAGCCGCGACTTTGGATGGGTGTAGCGGTCGCTGTTTCTAGAGGACCAGTGTGATGTCGGGCCAGGTGTCGATGCGATGTTCGACGATAGAGGGGTCGAGGCCAGGCATCTTCGTGTATGACTAGGTGAAGATATCCCTATATTCCTGGAAGAGGGATTTGTATGCGGCGATTTCCTGAGGAGTGCAAGAAACTCCAATGATGATTTCTTTGACAATGCCCAGTTTAATGGAAATGTCGATTTTGATGGTGGGGGAAATGTTGGCCAGATTACCTTCTTCAAAAGCGTCGGGTGTAGGAATGGGATTGTTGAACCAATCGATAGGCCCTGATGGGATAAAATCTTTGGTCTCGACCGCGTAAATGGGATTGTGGCTAGGAGGCATGAGGGCTTCCTGTGGAAGGAAGAGAGCACGATGATGTAGTGCATCCCAGGGAGAGTCTGGGTGTTGTAGCTCATCCAATATTTCTTCGTCGCAGTGGAAACGATGGGAATATAATGGATCGTGAGGAGTGATCTCAGTGATAGTGGGATTTCCTCCTGCTGAAGAAACAGGGAGGGTATCGCTAGGAGATGGTGCGGGTTCACTCGACATAAACCATATGTTGAAGTACTGAGGGGTACCCGTGGTGGTTGGATGGAGAGTCTCCGTAGGGGAATGAGCAAGAGAGTTGGGGGGGTTGCGGGGTAATTCCTCAGATATGTTATCTAAGAACCAAGGAGGTGTTGGGAGTGCCTCGAGTTCGGGAGAAATGACATGAAGATCCGCCAGTGGCGAAGTATGTCAATGACCGTCGCTGCGGGTTGGTGAAGTAAGGCTAATTGACATTGCCGATATGCCA
>JZKD02S1879302.1:83333-97661 GCA_000966675.3 Picea glauca
ATGTTATATCAATGTAGAATTATTATCCAATAATGAGAAATAAGAAATAAACAATCACACACATACACAGTACACTAGTGTTTTACGTGGAAACCCAAATTGGGAGAAAACCACAAAATTCTTTTTCTTATATGTCTTGAATAATTACATTCATTGGAAGCACCAACTTCCTTTGTTTTACAGCTCCAACCCCCTAGTTTCTCAGGCTACAACTCGAGGGAAGCTCCAACTCCCCAATTCTCTAGCTACAACCAGAAGGAGGCTACAACCCCCTATGTTCTCCGGCTACAATCGGAAGGTGGCTACAACCACCTATCCTTGCCCCATCCAACAACCCTGAAGTAGAAGTGGAATGATGGAACCATCATCAACCTGTCACTGTGAGATATACTACTGTAAAACTATATCAACCTGTACCATTGCCCTGTATCCAATCTGTACAACTACCCTGTAATCAAACCGTACTTGAACTAAACATGTATCTACAAAAATACAATAGATACGCTACCTATAGTGATGCATCCCATGTATGTACGTGACTTATATGTTATGTAGCCCGTGTATGCCTTCTGAAACTAGGGTTTCCTTTCACTTGAAAACTTTTGACCCTCTGTAACTTCTTTCACATAGATCCGTAACTTGTCACTATATCCAGACTATAACTGTACCTTGTGCATGCATCCTCATACATAACCTCTACTCAAGGAAAGTATGTCTCTCTCTAGTCATGTGCCATATAGGTATGCGTAATCATGAACAATTATAATATCCCTCACATGATCTTAGTCATCAACCCCTTTTTGATATTCAATTTCTCAATACATCAATAAATACAAGATCTCAACCATGTACCATAAAAACTCTTAGCCATATGCCAAGAAATACAAGATGTGCCTCAACAAGAAGTATCAATGATAAATATACCAAAACTGTATTTCTATAGATCTGACTTATACAAAATATCCCATTTAGCCACTAGTCTCTCTAGGGAGAATCCTCAAATCTCCATTGCCATTCCTCATGCATACATCAAAATCCAACTATTCATAGAAATAAGACATACCTTTTGAACCAATGGATGGATTTGATGTATTTGAGCACTCTAGACCTTCCTGGGAGCTTGATATCAGAATCTATAACCTCTACACCTTCATCTTCTCAAGTTTCATGGCTTTATCAACATGTACTCACCCAACCCACATACATATGCTCCCTATACACAGAAAACCTGTGTACTATACGCACCCTATACACAGATAGCTCGCGTATGCCTCAGAAAATGGGGTTTTCTGTAAATCTGAGAATTTCTCCGTCAACCCTTCATGCTATCTCAGACATTCGCCACTTCAGATGTATCCACAAGTATTTACAAGAATATTTACACAAGAAAATAGATATACTAAATGTACAAGTGTGTATTTAATGAGTGAGCTTTGCCTCTTATTTATATCTTCATGTAGCCTTACACTTTCCTTATTATAGGGATTCTTTTATTCAAAATAATTTCTTTTTCAAAGCACTTTGATCCTTGGGGGATTCTATAAGACTTATGAGGGGTTCTCCAACTTCGTATATTCATAAATATCTAACCGTGAGGAGTTATGTGACATTCCACATACCACCGAAAACGGCATGACAAACAATATCTATCTAGGATAGTTTCCCTAACAAATTCACTGTTCTTCAACTCATTATTCTAGAATTAAGCATGGGTTCTCTTACTCCACAAAGCGTCTTCCCGTGAGGGCTTTCACCATAAGGGGACCACTTTGGATTTCATCCATATTTACTTCGTATCAACCATGACGAGACAATAATGAGTCATCTTTACAACAATCAATCTTGGGTCCATTACCCAAACCTTTGTGCTACGGGGCTTTCTTCAAGGGTTGACATCAATGAAAACCAACCTTAATCAACAATCTCCCCCTTTGGTATTGATGGAAACACTCTGATGCAATACTGAAATAATATCACTCATGCTCCCGTTGGAACCATGCCTCTGTCCTCTGCATCTGATAAATATGCTCCCCTTGGAACCATGCCTCTTTCTTTTTCATGTGATAAATATGCTCCCCTTGGAACCATGCCTCTTTCCTATGCATCTGATAAAACTCTCCCCCTTTGTCATCAATGTCAAAGGTATATTTCCATTCGGGGTTGCTCCCTCTGACTGAACTATCCTCTTAAAGTGTTTCCTCGTGTAAATCTAAGACATATAAGATAAGCATTCAAAAAGAATTCAAAAAACATTCCTTTTGGAGTAGAAATAAATCCAAGTCTTTGGCGAATATATTCAAAGGCTTCCCATGGAAGTTGTTTTGTAAAGATATCTTGCACTTGTTCTTTTGTGCCCACATACTCAACTTTGATATTCTTTTTTGCAACCCGCTCCCGTAGAAAATGATACTTGATTGGAATGTGCTTCGTCTTGGAGTGCATCACCAAGTTTTTTGAGATATTGATGGTGCTTGTATTATCACAATATATAGGAATGGACTCATCATACTCAACTTGTATATATATCAGAGTTTGTTTCATCCAAATAACCCGTGTACAACATGATGTTGTTGCAATATACTCTACCTCCGCTGTAGATAAAGATAATGATGATTGTTTCTTTCTTATACATGATAATAAACACTCACCCAAGTATAACACTACTCCACTGGTGCTTCGTCGATCATCAATACAACCTTATCAATTTGCATCTATGTAGGCAATAAGTGATATATCCTTTCCTTTTGGATACCATAATCCAAACTCTTCTGTTCCTTCAAGATATCTGAAAATCCTCTTCACTGCTAATACATGTGATTCCTTTGGTGCTGCTTGAAATCGTGCCACTTTTCCAACTACCTGCATTACATTTGGTCTGGATGTTGTCACATATAGTAGGCTGCTAATCATTGACCTGTATTTCCTACGATATGTAGACTTCAAATCATCAACTTTGCTCAACTTGCAACTGGTTTGCATGGGAGTGACAACTGGTTTGCAATCTTCCATTCTGAACTTCTTTAGCATTTCTTTGATATACTTGGTTCGAGAAATAAAAATCCTTGGTTGCTTTGATGTATATAAAGTCCCATAAAGAAGGATAGTTCTCCAAGTAACGACATCTCAAATTCATTTTTCATATATTTTGCAAATTTCTGGCTTAACCTGTCATCATCACTACCCAAAATAATATCATCAACATAAACTTAAATTAATAAAATATTACCTTGACTTACCTTGATGTAGAGGTTGTTGTCTGTACTTCCTTTTCTGAACCTTGCCTATTGCAGATACTTATCCAGTCTAGAGTACCATGCTCTAGGAGCCTATTTTAGACCATACAGGGCCTTCTTTAATTTACACACATAATCTATGTTCTCTTATAATCGAAATCCTTCTGGTTGTTCAATGTAGACTTTTTCTTCAAGTTCCCCATTTAGAAAAGTTGATTTTACGTCCATCTGATATACTTTAACATTTTTAGAGCATGCATAAGCTAAAAGAAAACAGATTGCTTCCATTATGGAAACTGGGGAATTTTTTTCTTCAAAGTCGATTCCTTCAATCTGTGCATATCCTTTACATACCAATCTATATTTGTTCCTTGTAACCTGTCCATATTCATTCAATTTATTCCTGAAAACCCATTTTGTGCTGATCACATTCTTATTCTTTGGTCTTGGAACCAATTCCCAAGTGTCATTTTTCTCTATTTGATCCAATTCTTCATCCATGGTCCTATTCCAAAATTCATCCTTGCTGGCTTCTTCAAAACAGTTTGGTTCAATTGTAGATAAGAGTGCTAGGTGTGTTTGTTCTAGTGATTAAATTTTTCTTCTAGTCTCAACTCCTACATCTTTGTTCCCGATAATTTTGATCTGAAGGATGATTCTTTTGTACTTGTTTACTGGGTGTATTTGGATATATTTGCTAAAATTGCTCTTCTGCTTTTATCAAATTCTCTTCATCTTCCTCTTCTACTTATTTTTCATCTTCTTCTTTGAAAATTTGTTCCATTGATTTGTTTTCTTCTTCCTTTGATTCTGGTCTGCCTGTTTCATCAATTGTTACATTGATGCTTTCAACAACTTTGTTTAATCTTAGATTGTAACACTTGTATGCTTTCCTTGTGCTTGAGTAACCAACAAGTATTCCTTTGTCCACATGAGAGTCAAACTTTCCCATTCTTCCATCTTCTCTTTTGATGTATCATTTTCTTAGAAAAACTCTGAAGTGCTTCACATTTATTGGTTTTCCTTTCCATAGCTCGTAGGGAGTTTTATCAGTGTTGTTTCTAAGAATTGATCTATTTTGAATGTGAACTGTTGTATGCACTGCCTGTGTCCAAAATATATCTATCAATTTGGAATCCATTATCATTGTTCGATGCATTTTTTGTATTGTCATGTTCTTTCTCTCAACAACTCCATTCTCTTAAGGTGTCCTAGCAATGAAGAATTGCCTTTTTATTCTATGACTGTTGTAGTAGTCAATAAATTCCTTTGAAGTGAACTCTCCTCCATTATCATATCTCAAGCATTTGTTTCTTGAATCCATCTCATTTTCAACCATTTCCTTGTAGATCTTGAAGTTTTCAAAATCTTATGACTTGTTCTTGAGAAAGAAAACTGCAGTCATTCTTTTATAATCATCAACTAATAACATAAATTATCTCTCACCTTTAATCCCTTTGTTGTAGTTGGTCCAACTAGATCAATATGGACAATTTCTAGTGGTCTTGTTGTTGAATATTCTTTTGATTTGAACCTGGTCTTCGTTTTCTTTCCTTGTTGACAATGCTTGCATAAAGTGTTGGCTGGTTTTGTGATCTCGAACATTTCTTTGACTGCTTCTCTTTTGCTGACTTTGACAAGCTTATCAAAGTGCATGCGACCCATTCTTCTGTGCCATAGCCAACTTTCATCTTCCTTTTCTAGACAACACTCTTCATTTCCAATTTCACTTAACACATATATGTTGTTTGAAGTTCTTGTAGCTGTACCGACCAATTTCCCTGAACCTTCTCTTCTTATCTCACACTTTTGTGAATCAAAAGTAACTTTATGACCTTGGTCACACATTTGACTCACACTTAGAAGATTATGTTTCATATATTCTACTAGTAGAACATTTTGTGCCTTTTCATTCTTGTTCCCAATTCGGACTGTGCTTTCTCCAATGATTTTGGCTGAATTATCATTTCCGAAGGAGACTGATCCATTTATTTCCTTTCACAATGTAAGAAATTTGTCTCTATCACATGTCATGTGTTTTGAACACCCACTGTCAACATACCAACCGTGTTTCTTCTGCTTATCTTTTAGAGCGACTGTGCATTCTTCATTGCTATACTGATCTTGCTTTCTTATCCATGTCATTTTCCGAGGTTCTTGTGTGCGACTGTTGTTATTCTGTTGAGGTTCTTTAGGAGGGATTGCCATTTTGCAATATTTGGCCATGTGTCCAAATTTGTTACATTTGTAACACTCCACTTCAATGCTCAAGGATTCAAACTTGTTGTAAATTCTTCTTTGTGTTTCACTAGGTCTTATTGAATAACCCCTTTGTGTATGACTCTCAAAGTTGTTATTGTTCTTGTTGTTAGCTCTACAATTTACAGCTTTATGTCCAAAATTATTACATGCATAACATAAACCAAAAAATATAATTTGATACCTGGGAGTTGAAGATATTCCGCAAGGAGGTGCTCTTATGAATCCTTCTTATTCTTGAGGCCTATTTGTCTGTTGTTGATTATGAAATCTGCATCTTCTTGGTGGAGGAGTGTCCCTGTAATCTTCCAATCCCCTTTGATTGTTTTTGCATAGATTTTCGGATTTTTTTCTTGCTCTGTTGTTTTGGAGCTTGATCCATTTTCTTTATGATTGTATCCAAGTCCAGAATTGTCAAGATGAGATTTTTGACTGCTGATATTGTCATCCAAAACTTTTGAGCTATTCTGCGTATTTTTCTTTTGAATATCATTTCTTATTGTGACAATCTCTGCTTCCAAGTTTCCAATGATCCTTCCCTTTTCTTCTAGATGTTCTTTGAGTGCTTCTTCAATTCTTTTATCTTCTTCTATTTGAACTTTCAATTTTGTAATCATTTTTTCTAGTTCTTGAGTGTCTTCCCTTTTGTCTAGTTTTGCTTGTAGTTTCCTGTTCTTGTTCTTTTATCTTCTGATAACTTCTATGGCACAGATTAATTCTTCTTGAAAGTCAACTTCTGCCTCTTCAATTTCTTCTTTGACTTCTTCATATTCTTTTTTAGAGTATTTTGTTGCCATGAATAAAACTCTTCCTATCTCACTGTCATTGACTTCATCTTCATATGATGATGAGATGTCTTGTTTGATGCATAAGATTTTCTTGAAATTTTTCTTTGTAGTTATTTTGCCTTTATATGTGTTTATGCCTTTTGAGTAACCTTCATCATTTCTCTTTTTCTTATAAGTACATTTGTTATAAAAATGACCAATTCCATCACAATTAAAACAATTTAAAGAAAGCTTACCTCTATACCTATTGTTGGTTCCCTTGTTTAGTCTTTTGACGAAGTTGGCCACTTCTTCATCATCTTTCGAGATGTCGCTGCTACTACTATATTCTTCTTGTTCCCTTTTCTTTTTCTTTGATATTTTGGATGCTTTGAAGGCTGCTTCTTTACATATGGATTTTCCTGTTTAGTTCTCATCTCATATGCTGTGAACATTCCATGCAGTTCGTCCATTCTTATTGAGTTTATATCCGATCTTTCTTCTAGTGCTGATATCTTAGGGTTGAATCTCATAGGAAGAGATCTTAATACCTTTTGAACAATTAAAGATTCTTTGATTTCTTCTCCCAATCCTATGACTGCATTCACTATTTCATCGACTCATAAGAAGTAGGTTGCGATATCTTCATCTTCCTTCATTTTTAGTTGTTCAAACTGACCTCTGTATGTTTGAAGCTTTGCTGCTTTGAGTTTTGAATCTCCTTCATAAATATTTCGAAGCTTGTCCCAAATATCTTTAGCAAATTTACAATGTGTAACTTTGGTGAATACCATATCACTGAGACCATTCAAAAGTGCATTTTTGTCTTTGGGATTATTCTCACCGATTTTCACTGCTTTGTCATTTGTTGGTGGAACTGCTGGTACTGTGTATCCATCTACAATTGATTGCCAAACTTGAAATTCCTGTGCCTATATATATGTCTTCATCCTTATGCTCCAAAAATCATACTTCTGTCCATCAAACTATGGTATTCCATTTGTATACGAGTTGGTACTCTCCATGATCTACCTTTCAGTGGTTAAACTGATTTCTGAAGGAACCTACTCTGATACCAATTGTTGGATTACTGAGAGGGGGGGTGAATCAACAATAGTGTAATTATAATCCTTTTTCTTCAAATGTTATATCTATGTAGAATTATTATCCAATAATGAGAAATAAGAAATAAACAATCACACACATACACAGTACACCAGTGTTTTACGTGGAAACCCAAATCGGGAGAAAACCACGAAATGCTTTTTCTTATATGTCTTGAAGATTTAAATTCATTGGAAGAACCAACTTCCTTTGATTTCTAGTTGCAACTGGAAGGAGGCTCCAACACCCTGTTTTCTCAGAATACAACCTAAGGGAAGCTCCAACTACCCAATTCTCTGGCTACAACTAGATGGAGGCTACAACCCCCTATGTTCTCAAACTACAACCACCTATCCTTGCCCCGTCCAACCGCCCTGAAGTAGAACTAGAATGATGGAACCAATGTCAACCTGTCACTGTGAGATATACTGCTATATAACTGTATCAACCTGTACCACTGCCCTGTATCCAATCTGTACAAATTCCCTATAATCAAACCGTACATGAACTGAACATTTATCTACAAAAATACAATAGATACACGACCTATAGTGATGCAGGCCGCATATGTACACGCCCTATCTATTATGCAGCCTGCGTATGCCTTCTGAAACTAGGGTTTCATTTCACTTGAAAACTTTTGACCCTCTATAACTTCTTTCACATAGATCTGTAACCTGTCACTATATCTAGACTATAACTGTACCTTGTGCATGCATCCTCATACATAACCTCTACTCACGGAAAGTATGTCTCTCTCTAGTCATGTGCCATATATGTATGTGTAATCATGAACAAGTATAATATACCTCACATGATCTTAGTCATCAACCCCTTTCTGATATTCAATTTCTTAATACATCAATAAATACAAGATCTCAATCATGTACCATAAAAACTCTTAGCCATATGCCAAGAAATACAAGATGTGTCTCAACAAGAAGTATCAATGATAAATATACTAGCACTGTATTTATGTAGATATGACTTATACGGAAGATTCGATATAGCCACTAGTCTCTCTAGGGAGAATCCTCAAATCTCCATTGCCATTCCTCGTGCATACATCAAAATCCAACTATTCATAAAAATAAGACATATCATTTGAACCAATGGATGGATTTGATGTATCTGAGCACTGTAGACCTTCCTGGGAGCTTGATATCAGAATCTAGAACCTCTGCACCTTCATCTTCTCAAGGTTCATGGATTTATCAACATGTACTCACCCTATACACAACCATCCCGTGTACATATACTCCCTATAGATAGACAACCTACGTACTGTATGCACCCTATACATAGATAACCCGTGTATGCCTCATAAAATGGGGTTTTCTGTAAATTTGAGAATTTCTCCATCATCCCTTCATGTTACCTCAGACATTCGCCACTTCAGATGTATCCACAAGTATTTACAAGAAGCCTTAGACAAGAAAATAGATATACAAAATGTACAAGTGTGTATTTAATGAGTGAGATTTACCTCTGATTTATATCTTCATGTAGCCTTACACTTTCCTTATTTTAGGGCTTCTTTTATTCATAATAATTTCTTTTGAAAAGCACTTTGACCCTTGGGGGCTTCTATAAGACTTATGAGGGGTTCTCCAACTTCGTATGGTCATAACTCTCTAATCTTGAGGAGCTATGTAGCGTTCCACATACCACCGGAAATGACATGACAAGCACTATCTATATAGGATAGTTTCCCTGACAAATTCACTGTCCTTCAACTCATTATTCTAGAACTAAGCATGGCTTCTCTTCCTCCACAAAGCATCTTCCCGTGAGGGATTTCACCGTAAGGGGACCACTTTGGATTTCATCCATATTTACTTCTTATCAACCATGATGAGACAATAATGAGTCATCTTTACATCAAACAATCTTGGTTCCATTACCAAAACCTTTTTCTTGCGGGGCTTTCTTCAAGGGTTGACATAAATGACAACCAACCTTAATCAACAAAGGGCCCACCGACTGAGAAGTGTAGCCTCTTTCTATTTTTGTTTTAATTATAATTTTGTAGTGGGAATGTCATTTTTGTTACAATTTAGTTTTAGTTTGATTGTTTGGATTCCTTTCAAAGAATTTTAATTCTCTTCTTTATCATGATTTAGGTAACTTGTAATACCCCTAGGCCGAACCCCAGTTGTAAATGTAAATGAAAATGTACTTAAGCTAGTGTGTTGTTTGATATCATTTTTGTATGCAGCTTCCATGGTATAGTGCGCACATGTATTGCGCACTAAAATGATGAAGTGTGCACATTCCACGATACCGCACAGGATTTTGAGGCTAGAGAGCCTTTATGTATATGTTGTGTTTTATAGGCTGGTGAGACAGTTATTATAAGTTAGGAGGCTTATGTGTTGATTTAGGCTGAAGAGACTAGATGCTAAAGGCTAGTGCACCTATTTTTGTATATGTCTTATTATTAGTATAATACATCGTTGTGTGTAGACCGACCATGCTAAAAGAGTATGGGGGACTAGACTCCACTAGTTAGGGAAAGGGGAGGGCTAAAAGTTAGGGAAAAGGGCTAAGCTAGGGAGATTAAGCCAAAAAGGAATATTATATTAATACTCCTTAAAGTATAAAGTATGGATAATTATTTTATCCTAAGTCCCAAGGATGGGTACAAGTGGGCCAAAGTAGCTCTCAACATGAAAAGTGTCAAGTTCGGAACATGCATACATATAGTTTGGAATTAGTTCATTTTCCCATTCATTCCATCATCATTCACGCACTCATTCAGTTGTCCTCTGTACCTTTCTGTTACTATCACTGTACATTCACCCATACCCATACTAGTACCTGTACCCATACCTAGTTAGCTTAGGAGTTGGACTGAAGAAGTGGGTTGTCAGGCCTGTGGGAGATTGAAGAGGTAGGTTGTAAGGCCCGTGGAAGATTGAAGAGGTGGGTTGTAAGGCTTGTGAGAAAATCTCTCTAGGTGAGAGAATTGTTGGAAATTAATCCCCGAAGGTGCTAAACTATAGCTACAGGGATCTGAGACTTCCTGTTTGGCCTGTTGCTAAAGCCCAGAAAGGAAGTGGGGCAGTCGAAGGACAGTTGAGCAGAGAAGGGGCACACTTCCTGGGGTGGGAAAAACAAGTGAGGAATGAGGGACTGTAGGCTGTTAGTTTGAGTTGGTACCGATGACAGAGTCTTTCCTATTGTCTGAGATACATTATCCTGGTTAGGAATCCCTTTACCTGGGTGGAGTTTAGTCCCATCTCGGGGGTGACCCACTATCGAGAGTGATGAGAAGTGTGGTATAAGGATGGGAGGTTCATGGAAGGTATGGACGCAGTTGGTGATATTTTTACCAAGATAAGTGTCAATTGTGTGTTAAATTACATGCTGCATTATTATTTATGTGTTTAATTTTATGGGTTTTTCCTGTGTGTGGTTTATACTTGTATTTATATTTATGGGTATTTCCTGTCTATGCTGCATGTATATGTTAATGTTATTTCTGTATGAATTTATGCATTTACAAAATCTATTTGTCTATTTTAAGTTATATATATTAAGTTTTGCAAGAGTTTATGTGTGTATATGTCTTAATTTGCATACAGTTCAAATTTTTTATGTGGCATAGCCTAGTTGGATGTTGGGGATGTTACAATATGGTATCAGAGCTCCAATATTCAACACTGAGCATGAATGGGCCAAGCAAGGGGAATTGAAACAAAATTTCACAGAAAATTATTTGAAAGTGGCAAGATTTCAAGTTACAGAGCATCCATGGTAAAAATTAGAAGCAATTGCATGGAATTGGGCAAATGCCCCAATTTCTGTTGTTAAATTCATGGGAAAATTAAGAATTTTGGCCAAGTAGTGAGATATTATTAATTTAACATCTGTTATAGAAAATTGAGACCTAGAATTGGTCGAATTTGAAGTTAGAGGGAAGCCATGATAGTTGAAGTGAGATTAGTTGATTAAAATTCTCAATTCGTGAATTGAGTTTGGGAAAAATTCATTCCAGGAATGTTAACCAACAACGATTTGTTGTTGCAGAAGTTGAATTGGTGTTACCAGGGTGACATTGAACAAATTTCATAGTTGCATAATATATGGTGAAAATTGGGAAAACTTTTGGAAAGAACCCCAATTTCTGCAGTGGAATTCACGAGGAATTGATGCGCATAAAATGAATGTGTACAGGCATGTGCACTAAAAATGCATGATGCGCAGTGAAAAGCTTATGATGTGTGAAAAATAAGGGTGCATGGTTATGCACACTAAAATTTTCAACTTGCGGTGAAGAGTGGTAATGCACGAAAAATATTGGCGCGTGGGTGTACACACTTAAATTTGGCACTGTGGGGTGTAGACTGGCAATGTGTGGAAAATATTGGCGCGCGGGTGTGCGCATTTAAATTTGGCATTGTAAGGTGTAGAGTGGTAATGCACGAACAATATTGGCACGTGGGTGTGCACACTTAAATTTGGTGCCACGCGGTGTAGATTGGAAATGCGTGAAAAATATTGGCGCACAAGTGTGAACACTTAAATTTGGCGTTGCACAATGCAGAGTGGTAATGCGCGGAAAATATTGGTGTGTGGGTGTGTGCACTAAATTTAGCATTGCATGGTGTCGATTGAGTGGCACATGCGTAATACTAGCGCGTGCTTTGTGTGCACACATAATAATGGAGAGCATGGTGTGCACAATATTGACAGTGCATAGAGGAATTTTGTTCGTGCACACAGAATGTGGGTATATGTTGTCGTGCAAAAATTTAATTAATGGTGCATGCAGAGTACTGGTGCATGGTGTGGGAATAATAACTTTGAAATGGTGCATCGCATAGAGTGTAATGCGCATATAATATTAGCATGTGACAAAAAATTGCACGCAACACGTATTAGTGCATGAACCAAAAATGTGCGTGGTAGATATTTGTGCACGATACAAAAGTAGTGTGCAACAGTTATTGGCGCGACATAGAAGTGATCCACATTGGTTATAGGTGTGCAGAGCATGCACTGCCTTATGATGTTTCTTCACATGATAAATATGGGTGTACATGTTCATATTTGTGCACGTGAAGTTGTTTGGGTGGTCTATAATAGGAGAAAACCAATGAATTTCTGCGACATTTTATACTGTTTGAAGGTCATCTTTTCGTAACGCATTTTTGAGGCCCTAAACAATGTTTTTACCTACTCAAAAACACCGAGAACATAGTGTATGAAGGTACACATTGTATTTTCAACCCAAATGAAATAACCTGGAGAGAGCTTTCTAATGGTGTAAACTGTTCGCCAAACGAAGATTTTATGAGGAAGTTACAAGACAAATAGTGGAGGGTAAATTTTAAGACCTAACTAACTATGAAGGGCCATAACTTTATGCTATGGAATCAGTTTGAGGCACAGGAGAAGTTTGTGGAAAGATATTGAACCATAGAAAATAGTCCTAGAGATGAATTAAATTTATAGGTATTGTTGTAACAATATTGAAATTTTGGCTTTCGGTAACTTAGGAGAGAAATTTTTTATAGTGTTTAACTACCGAAAGTGTAGATATGAGAAAATGACCATTTGTCTGTTATGCGCATCACTGAATGTTCTCTACCTATCATCTTCAGTCAAATAACACTGAAATCAACCCCAAATTCCATAGCAGTATGACAATCAGAAGCCAACTCATGAAAAATCCAAGATAGGGTTCACATGAGAATCAAAGAAATGTACCATATGTTTGAGTGTTTTGTCACAAGGAGAATGAATTGAAGCATTGGTAGTGGAATGACCACATACACTGAGCATTAAGCCACATGGAGAAAAATCTCACAAGTCCAGTTTTTTTTTTTGCCGTCGGGGACTTGGCTGACGTAGATATTTTAATAACTACAACCTCGATCCTCAAATTCACTAAAGTATTAAAGGATAAGCCGGGTCAAATAAAGATTAAGAAAGATTAACGTTAATAAATCTCATTGCAATTTCATGATTAAGGATTTCTCACGTCAAGTATTTTCAAAGTCCCGACACTTAAATCCACGAAAGGTTAAATATTAATTACTAATTGTGATTAATTAAGAGATTAAAACAAATGATTATCGTCTAATTAATCCCATCGCGATTTCGTGATTCAAGATTCCTTGCATGTCATAACTCTTGAGGACATGATACCCGAAAGTCAAAGGCCCGAAAGAGTGCAATTTAAAAGCTGAATTCTATTTCAGGGATTTGGCCATCGGGGATTTGGCCAATGTGGAGATTTTAATAACCACTGCTTCGTTTCCCCAAATCCTGAAAACCCAAAATCGGGACTCCATTCATATGCAAAATTTATTTATAAAAACACAATTTTCTCAGCCCTGGAGAGGCTTTTTTTCGCGTTCGGATAGTCGATCGACATCTACAAATCCTAATATATCCAGTGGTGTATTAATAATTTGATTTTGATCTTGGTAAGGTAGTCAAAATTCCCCCGAAATATGAGGTTCATTTTCAGAAATGTGGAGTTTTTTACTATGCCGAGTCATCATTTTCAAATGAGGATTCTGAGCGACTAGAGTATCATTTTGAGAAACAGTTGGAGAATTTTGTGCCTAACACATCATAGATCATTATCCTCTCTCATATTTCCTACAAGTGTCACATATTGGGAGAATCGAATCCATCTCCAAGCCCTAATTTTTGGATTTCATATTTTCCTGTTTTGACACATGTTTGTTAAATGCAGATTTGGGGAAAATGAAAAGGGGCCTCAGGGAACTGAGAGAGATTTTTTCTCAGAATAAAAAGATGCAAAAAATTGTCTTTCATTTTATACACAACTATTACGATTCGAGAGATACAGAGCCATAACCACAGCCCTAGTTTTTAGCAGTTTGGCCCATTTTCTATGGCAGAAAGTTTCAAGAATTGGTTGTAACTGTTGTTATCTTTTAGATTAGAGAGGATTTCGACCTCAATACATATATGAGGCATATTTG
>JZKD02S1879302.1:105540-150544 GCA_000966675.3 Picea glauca
CATGAAAAGGCCCACACCATAGGCTCTGAAACTTGGAATGCTTCCCTTTAGGTTCATTTAACCTATCCCACTTTAGAACTAAGTCTCCTACTTCAAAATTCTTTTCTTTAACTTTATGTTTATCAAACCATCTTTTCACTATCTGCTGATGGGATGAAAATTTAGACTTAGACTTTTCCCTCTCTTCCTCCAGCAGGAGAAGAGTGTTGATTCTTTGTTGCATGGCCGAGGATGTTTCATTGTTAGAATATTGGGCCAATCAGAGATGGAAGATAAAACCCGTTCAGGAGAATGGCTTCTTGTCTATGGACCAGGAAGTATGGGGAATTCCCTATGGCTTCTTTGGGTGTGACCCTATCATCCCATAGGGAATTATGGAGTTGGTTATACCAATTTCTATGGTTATCCGCAACCATCTTCTTTAGTATCCTTACCAAGTTCTTACTGGTTGATTCCGCCACATTGTTTCCCTGAGGGTAGTAATTTGCAGAGTACTTGATTATGATTCCTTTGTCTAGAGCGAACTCTGTCAATATGGTAGAAGAGAAGTAGGATGCATTATCAAAGACTAGAACAAAAGGGATATCAAACCTTGTAATTAGTTGTTGTTCTATAAATTGGATGACTATTTTCTCATTTACATGGGTCAGAGAAATGGCCTCATCCCATTTTGTGAAATAGTCAGTGGCAATAAGAATATACTTGTAAAATTTCGAAGAGTTGAGCATAATTTATCCTATGATATTCAACCCCCACTGCTCAAAAGGTCTAGAGATAGTCACAAGATGAAGTGGGATTGTTGCCCTTCTCTCCTTACCAACACTTATTTGACAAGTCTTACAATTACTAGCATGAGCATGAGCGTCTTTGAACAAAGTGGGCCAATAATAGTCGACTCTCAGGATTTTATGAGCAGTGGTGTTCCCTGCAAAATGTCCTCCAACGGGACCATCATGGATTTCCTTCAACACTTTATCAGCATATTCTCATTCAAGACATCTCAACAATACCCGGTCATAGTTGATCCAGAAGAGTACCGAATTTATAAGGCGGTATTGCGCAGATTTTAATCTGAGGGATCTCCTTTCTTTGGGGCTGAGGCTTTTGGGATAAGTCTTGTGGTGTAGTAGATAAGATAAATCCTTGTAGTAGGAGTCTCATCCTAGGGAAATGTATGTTACTTCTCCACACCAAAGTGTTATTTCATTCTCCCACCCAAGATCTTCATTTACTTGATCTTGGGCTTCGGCTGCGAGCTTGCACAAACCTTGCCCATTTACTGGTTTAGTGGGTTTTATATCTAGATCAAATTTTTGGACTACAACCATCCAGTTCCCTCTTCTTTCTCCCATTTCTTGTTGGGTAAACAAGGATCGGACCGCAGGGTGCGGCACAATCACCTTGGTGTGATTCTTAAGGATGTAAGACTTGAAATGTTTTACCACCTTATAGACCGTGTAGGCCTGTTTGTCTATGGCGGGATAATTGAGCTTAGATCCTTGAAGGTTGGTACTTATTAATGACACCGAGTCTTCATTGTTGTCATCATCCTTCTGAGTCAAAACCACGACTAGCGATTGGTCAGAGACTAAAGTATAAAGATTAAAGTCTTTATTGAAATTGGGACTTCGCAACACCGGTGCTTGGGATATGGCAGTATTGATGTTGTTGAAAGAATTTTTTCGTTCATCATCCGACTTAAATTTGACATCTTTGTGGATCATCTTTTGTAAGGGTTTGATAATTTCGGCTAAGTCGGTAGCGAATTTCCTCACGAAGTTGATTTTCCTAAAAAGGGACTGCATGGCCTTCTTGTTGTGGGTTAGCAGAAGTTGAGATACGGTTTTAATCCTTTTGAGATCTATGTGAATCCCCGCTTGAGATATAACATGACCAAACAATTTACCCTCCTTGACACCGATTATAGTTTTCTTAGGATTCATTGATATACCATATTTCCTGCATCTCTCAAAAATATGAGTTAAGTGTTGGATGTGTTCTTCTCTATTCTTTGAATACACTGTTACGTCTTCTAAATATACTACCACACATTTATTTATAAGTCCCTGAAAATCCACATCCATGGCCCTCTGGAAGGTCACTCTCGCGTTAATTAAGCCGAAAGGCATGCGTTTATAAGCAAAGGTTCCCCACTTGGTTCAGAGGGTAGTATTTAATCGGTATTCCTCTAAAACCAACACTTGATTGTACCCTGAGAAACCATCCAGAAAAGAGAAAATCACAGAACCTGACACGGTCTATAGGAGTTGCTCCATTGGCAGGATGGGATAATTGTCCTTTTTTGAAGCTCTTTTGAGGTTTTGAAAATCTACGCATAGTCAAATTTCTCCTGATTTTTTTTTTCACCGGAACGAGATTTTATACCCAAGTGGAATGCATGACTTGTAAAATTATATTCGCATCTAAAAGATTCCTTAACTCCTGATACACGAGAGGTTCCAAGGATGGATGCTACTTTCAGAGTTTCTATTGGAAAGGCTTCATTTCGGGCTTCAACGGGATGGTGTGTTGAATAATGCGAGTGCCATACATTTTTAAATCTTTATAGGACCAAGAGAAAACATCCTGGTATTGTCTGAATAATTCTAGGTAGGCTTTCCTCTCTTCCTTATATATAGTTTTACCAAGATTTACACGCTTTGGGGTTTTCGGGGTCCCGATATTTACCGTTTCATGGAGGGGACTAGAGCTACCAGTCTTTTCATTTTTGGGTTCTTTAAATTGTTCCCTTAGATCAAACATATTATCTAGGTTAGCTATCCCTTTCAGGATTGTGTGATCCTTTGATTTATCCATATGTTGGCCTACCTGAGAATCGACTTATGTTAGTTGCTCTTGGAATTATTCATCGTCGATGGTGAGATCTTTGAAATTGTCTTGATTGGTTAAGAAACTTATGATCTGTTCATCTCCTTCAAAGAATTTCCAATTAGAGATGTTATTAGGTACCGATGGCTTGTAGCGCAGTTCCAGAGTGAATTGGGAGACTTCATAATCCTCTAAAGGCGATAGTATATAAGAGATCGTAGCTAAGGAGTCACGAAGAACATTCTTTGCTATGGGAATTGTAGTGATATTGAAAGCCTCAAAGTGTTATATTAACTGATGAACCTCCTGATGGTAGTTGTTAAGATGAGGTGAATTGTAATGTACAGTATTCCTTACTTGTCTAACAATGATTTCATAATCTCCAAAAACTTTCATTTCCTTGACGCCTAGATCTATGGCTTTCTTTAATCCTTGTACTAGCGCTTCATACTCGATGGTATTGTTGGTGCATTAAAATTCTAGTCTGTAGGACAAGAAATGACGTTTACCTTTTTGATTGACAAGGATGCACCTTGCTCCTGACCCTTCTTGTGATTTGGATCCATCAAAATAGAGGGTCCATATTTGTGAGTAGCAATCGCTCCTTTCTCTCCTATCACCGGGGTTTTGTTCTCCGATATTTTCTTGCGGTAGTCCTAGCGTGGGGATTTGACAAAAGAGATAATATTCTATTGGCATCAAGGATTCTTCTTGGAAGACTATTTCAGAGTTTTGAGTAAGAGAAACATTGGACATGAGAGGAGCAGAGTTTTCGATGTGAGAATCACAGGAATAATTTCCCAATATGGGGAAATCGGTAGAGGCAGGTTCATTCGGGGTTTCCAAATCAGTGTTCATATGCTTTAGGTATCTCTCCCTATTGATCCTGATCATGTTCTTATATCCTTTCAACGGTAGCCAAAGGCATTCTCAGTCTGTGCTAAAATATCCATTTAGTTTTTTAGACCAATCTCGGCTCAATAATAGCCCATATGCCTCAGGGATATCCACCACAATGATGTCAATCACCTACATGAAATTAGGATGAGTGGCTATTTTGATCATCACATCTTTGAGTTCCCCCATGATCTTTACCTGGGTCCTGTCCAGTTGTATGACATGCTTATCAATTTTTAGAGGGACAACACCTAATTTATTACAAATGAATAAGGGCATGACATTAGAAGACGCCCCAGAATCCACCAGACAATTGTGGAGATTCCTATTGAAGACTTCGAACGTTAAAAGGAAAGGTGGTATGAAAGGCCTCTCTCTCCTACCTCCTGAGTAGGTGTTTATGGTTGGTTTTTCTTGCTAAATCTGTAGGGGGTAGATTCTTCCTCTGACTATCGCCAGTGGTCGGGTTTTCTACCAAATTTAGAGCTTGCAATAGAAGGTCTTTCTGCTGAGGGATTATACATATGTCCATAACCGACACATTGGATTTCAACTTCTTCAAATATTATACTACATTGTAATCTAATTTAGGATAATCCTAAGTATGGATGCTTATAGGATTTTTACCAGGAGTGAAAGGTATTTTCGGGCGATCGAGAGTTAACTTACTTTGCGAGGCACGGGTGGCATTGATATTTTTTAGGTCGGGTTGATCCTTACTACGTGTCTGTACTATCGATACCTCTACGGGTTGTTCCTAAGACTCAAAAAAATCATCCGAAGATGCGATCATGTCAGGATCCCATATCAGTATGGTTGTGTCTTGTAGTGGGTCAACCTCTTCCTCATCGACAATATTCAAGGCCGAGCTGCTAGATGGTTCGGTCAGGGAGACTTCGTCCAGAAAATGATTGGCCATTAAATTCATGGCATGGGCCCATTGAGGGCATTCCCTTTCTGATTGGTTCTCTTGGTGGTAAGTACATAAAGAATCATATGCAACATTCCCTAGATCAATGTTTAGGTTGATTGGGGGAGATTCAATTGCTTTGAAAGGATGATTTCTTTTAAAGAAAGGTTTATAGGGCCTTTGGCCTTGGTTTCCCTCACTTGCATTTATTTTCATATCTATAATCTCATTTTATTGTTTCTTGACCATGCGTTGCAGGTCTTCTATATCTCCATTACCCTTATCGGGAGTTGGTTCAGCCAGTTTTCTCGATGGTCTCATCAAAAGGAGTCCTCTCCTGGGAGGGGGATGGATTTATTTTCTCACTAGAGAGGCTTGACCTTCTTTACATCCTTTCATATGGAACTCTATCATCTTGGACTCTTTGAAATTATCAGCAAGGGTTTTCCTAGCAACTCTTTTAATGAACATGGAAATAAAGGTCGGAAGTGCGTTGGCACAAACCTTGATTATCAACTCTTGAGTTGGTTTCTCCACGGGCTGAAATTTGTTTAGGATAGTCGTGAATATTTGATTGAAATATTTGACCCTCTCTTTAGGGGTCATGGTGGTTGTGAATAGTTCGTCCATCAGGGCTCCCATGGTAGTTTCTTCAGCAAGTTTTTCAAGAAAATCCTTTTGGAACTTAGTTCAGCTGGTTATGGATCCTAATAGAAAATTAAAATACCACGTGGAGGTTGAATTCTCAAAAATGTAGGGGAAAAGTCTACATACTACATATTCATGTTGAACGTTCATAAGCCTTATCATGAGTATGAATTTCTTGATATGATCTTTGGGAAATCCTGAGGTTTTAGGATGATACTTGGGGAGCAACTTCTACAGGTGTCGAGGGAGATTGTGTACTCATCCAAGGATGGCCACAACGTCCCCGTCCAACCAAGGTTGGTTGTCTTGAAGTGGAACTTCCCTTTCCTCCTCATGACTATTTTTCCCTTCTATATATTTTGAGTCTGAGTTAGGCTCTTCCTCTTTTTAAAGGTCATCTAGCTCAGAGATGTTGTCGGCTGGCATCTCAGGTATTATATCAATAGGTTATTGGATTTTGGTAATTGAAAAATATATTAAGTCTTTGACAGAGTGTACAAAAACTTCATCGGGAGTGCTGACTACTAGCCTACTTTTTTGTTTTCTTTGAGGGAGGATAGGAGTGAAATGGAACGCGCTGATTTTTTGAGTGTAGGCTCTGGTAATTCTCCTAAACTAATTCACTTCCTCGTGAGGGAGGGAATAAGGTATTTCAAGGTGAAAGGGTTCTCCCTTGGAATGGGGTGAGCTATCCACTTCAAGAGTACTCAATAAACGTGGGATGTTTGTAGGATGACTAGCCATGCATGTGGGCCGTTACAAATCTGTGGGCTGTTTGAAACATTTATATAACTTATATGCTCAACCATTCATTCTTTAATCCCTCCTTCTAGCGCCAGTTCTGTTGATGGGGCCTAAATCACCTGACTCAACAGTAGGAACCAAACCCACCATCGAGGCCCAATTAAACTCTACAGTGTTTGGAGTGGAATGGTTCTCTAGGTCTTGTTAACTGGCCAAATTATTGATGGGCTTTTGTATCTTCTGTTGGAGGCTCTTCCTCAGTTAGGACAATTCTTTTTCTGTATTTATTTTGGGTGGGGTTGGTGTGAGAGATGCAAGCCAGCATAAACCAACTTGACAAACAACATGAAAAAAGTTTAAACTATTGGGAAGAGGTCTAACTTGGGATAACCCGCTGCTCGAACATGCAGATAATGATTTTATGCCAAAAGGCCTAGTAATAATACATCAACCAAATGAACATCCAATTACTGTCTAAGAGAACTAATTAACATAAATAAAACAGATATGTAATCAAGATCACGGTAAGCAAAATAATTCATCTACCATAACATTCATCACATAACAACACAACGATTTGTCTTCATCATTTAAAGAAAAGAACATCAAAACATTGCACCAGATAACTTGACAATATAATCAATTGCTCTTACTCATTTACTGCAACGTTCATGGAACAAGAAAGGAAGTAATTCTTCTCCAACTCCAATCACATACATTTCATTAAGATAGCTTTTCTTTGGTCCAGAAGGACTTCTCAATTCATAGTAGTCTCAAAATAATTATCAACAACCAAAAGAAATAGTTCTTGCAAAAATCATCGACCATTGACTCATTGGTCGATGTCTCTATTTATAATATAAAGTTTAACAGTAATTAACGGATAAATACAATTTGAGCTAATAAAAAATTGCCACGTGGTGTTATCATCTAATAGTCTTTCAACAGTGCACCTGAGATGTTTCTTGAAAAGGGTGACTTCTTTCATAATCAAACCATATGATAAAGGGTTCTTCATAGGTTTTGGCCCATGGAAATCTGTGATGTTCCATTGGAGCCACATATATCCTTTTGATGTCTGCTGCATGTGCCCGATACTTTGCAAGACTAAGGTTCAATTATTGAAGCATGATTCAGGCTTTGATCGAAAGTCCTACGAACTGTTGCACTTGCCCTGGATTTGCATCAGTGACCTTTGCACATTCTTCAGCTGATAACGCATCTTTTTCGGTGCACAGCTTGATTATTTCATTTAGGTCAATCAACACATTAGGGGTGTCGAAATCGGGGTGCCCGACATACTTCATTGCTTCAGTGATTAACACATACCTGCGTAGCTTGCTAGTCTCAATCGTTTTTAATAATTACGTGATCCCAAACACTACCTTTGGGTGACCTGTGAAGCCACCACTCCTCTTTGGTTTAAATGAATACATCATCATGCCATAGTGTGGTTAATCAAATATGATAGACATGAGTGTATAAATTATCATAGTAATTACTTGACCTTTGGGGTCGAAAAAAAGGTGTCGAGGATGGGTTATGTGCGTTTGTTCTCCCAAGAGGTCAGACATCATACAGATAAAGTCATTAAATACCTCCATAACCCATACCACCAGGTGTGCCAAGCATCATTCATCAATAATGGAGGTTAGAAAGTTCAAAAGGATCGAAAGGATCGCACCACACATTTTCCTGCAACCTCGATCGGTGGCGCTTTCATGTTCTGGATCACATCCGTCGATCAGCTATGGTGTGTCGATTTCTCAAACATCATGTCGTGAAGCATGGGTATTATTTTGGCATGCCTAGTGTTGCTCCTTGATTTCTCTATAAATTCCAGGATCTTTGTGAGAAATTCTACTTATATGTCGAGCTCGTATTCCCTGGAATTCTGGCTCGTTAAGTTCGTCTTGGAGAACTCTTGTTCAAAAATTATTTATCATCTATGGATGCCTTGAGTTACTTACACTTTTTCAATCATGGGATCCCCTTAAAACATGGGATGAGGTCTACGAGACAGCTGGAGTGCCAGGTCTCAGCCCCAACGTGCCTGGGACTCTTTCTTGTTGGCTTCTTGTGTTCTTGAGATTCCAACGAGAGGTACAAGTATTTTCCTGGAGGCAGTGTCAGCATCCACAGAGGAGCTTGGGATGGTTGCAGATACATCTGAAAGAGCCATGTTGGAGACTGTACCTTCTCTGGGTCCAAAACTGTAGAGAAGAGTAAGGCCTATGAATAAATCTCGGGAAGGAGAGGAGGATCGCCCTAAGGCTGAACTGAGTGCACGTCCAAACCTTGAGGAGTTTTTGATGCTTACCAGTCATGTGGAGTTGGTCAGGACCACTGGAAAAGGAGGCAAGAGAAGAAAGGAGAGGGTAGAAACACCAGGTACTCTCGCCGAAAATTCTACTCAGCAATTAGAGCGGGCTCAACTTGCAATAGCCAAGCTTTACCAAGATAATAGAGAAATGCGATGTAAATTGGTGGTGAAAAACCAGGGGATACCACTGTCGCAAGGTCACACAAGAAGCAACGTTTGGCTGCAGAGAAAAATTTGGGAAGCACAAGACACGATTGTGCAGTTGCGCGAGGTGTAGTGGATGGTAGCGACAACGAAGCATAAGACATCACAAAGTGCGAAAGAAAATTTGAGAGAGGACCAACGCATAGGAGACATATAGTTGGTGGGTTCTCACTTTGTGTTCTTGGAAGTGTTGCCTAACACCTCTTTGTCTTTCTTATTTTGTAAAATTTTGTAATACTATGGCGATTGGGTTGGTTATCCGAGTCATCAGGGTTGTCTATTCGTATGTAAACCAGGCCTGGCGGAAGTTTTGATTGTGTATATAAAAAGAAAAGAATTTGTTTGAATGTATCATGCTTCTTTCAGATGTGAATAAAACATGTATTCTTATTCGTGTCTTTCACGTAAATTATTATATTTTTTTGGGATCCTGGTTACTACGTCGTGAGTCTGTTAATGCTTTTCTTTGTAAAATCTTTGATATCAATTAATACTTTCGTGGAATTATCGACTTTGGTTATTGAAAAAATTTAATCATGGAAAGACATTTAGGTAGTGGATAAGAATCATACTTGGATTCTTACTTGCATCGAGAGTTCTTGAGAAAAGACTAGAGGCCACCACTGCTGATACCGGGTGACATCGAAGTAATTATCATGTCATGGAAACAATTAGTTCACCTTCACTGATACTGAACTTGTTTCGTGAGTTCAACGATTGACAGTGTCACTTTTATCTATGTGTGACGCTTACAATCGCACTTTTCTGTCGAACCTGAAAAGATTGGCCATCAGCGAAATCCTTTCTGAGGTTGTTCGTAAGAAAGAACACTACTATCGTTTGATGCTGACGAAGGTTGACACTCGTCTGATTTGACTTCCCAAACGATTTTCTCCACCTTAATCTTTCACCAATGCTGAACTCCTCAAGTGAGCTGAGAGAATTCTGGGTCATTGATTCCTTCACCAGTCGTTGTGTCTCTTAAGATGGTTCTTTTTTGTATGTTCGAGAGAAACTTAAGACATGAAACTTATAAGATAAGAGGATTATTAGTTTCAAACCAAGGTGAAAATAATCAAATGTAGAAAATAAAGTGTTACCCAAAAGGAAATGGTCATAGAACTTTTAGGGTGTGTTGAGCACTCAACAAGTTGCAAATGCAACTTGAAGATATCTTGAAGAAGGGGTATATATGCCCAAATGTGTCACCTTTGGGTGCCCCAATTTTATTTGCAAAGAATAAGGATGGAACATTGAGACTATGCATTGAATTTAGGAAGTTGAACAAGGTAACCGTGAAGAATAAGTATCCTTTGCCAAGGATTGATGACCTCTTTGATCATTTGAAAGATGAAAAAATATTCTCCCAGATTGATCTTATGTCAGGTTATCATCAAGTAAGAATTAAAGAAGAACACATCAACAAGACTTCTTTTAGAACAAGGTATGGTCATTATGAGTTCACAGTGGTTCCCTTTGGATTATCAAATGCACCAGTTGTCTTCATGTGTTTAATGAGTGGTATTTTTATTGAATACTTAGATAAGTTTGTAATTGTATTTTTAGATGAAATTCTTATATATTCTAAGTCAAAGGAAGAGAATGAAAAATACTTGAGGATGGTATTACAAGTATTGATGGAGCATCAATTGTATGCCAAATTGACCAGGTGCTCATTTTATCAAAATGAAATTCGTTATTTAGGACATATCATTTCAAAGGAAGGAATAGAGGTGGATCCTGAGAAGATAGAAGAAATTAAAGGATGGTAAGTGACAAATAATGTGACAAAGGTCAGATCATTCATGGGCCTTGTAGGATACTATAGGATATTTATTGAAGGATTCTCAAATATTTCACACCCAATGACTTCCTTGCAAAAGAAGCGTGTGAATTTTCTGTGGAAATTGGATTGTGAAAATAGTTTCCAACACTTGAAGCACTTATTAACAAGTGCTCCAATACTAAGGATTGTATACCCAAATGAAGACTTCATTGTATGCACCAATTCATGTAAAGAAGGACTTGGTGGAGTCCTCAATCAAAATGGGTTTGTTGTATGCTATGAATCAAGGAAGTTGAAGGAGCATGAAAGGCACTATGCCACTCATGATTTGGAGTTGGAAGCCATAGTGAATTCCTTAAGGAAGTGGAGGCACTACCTCATGGGGAAAAGATTTGAGCTGAGGAAAAACCATAATGGTATGAAATATGTATTTGACCAACCAACTCTAAATTCCAAGCAAAGAAGATGGTTATAATTTCTCAGTGAATACGACTTTGATATAATAATAACAAAGGGAAAGAGAACAAAGTGACTGATGCACTCGACAGAAGAGTGCATGAGTTGCATGCTATAACCATTAGCATGTACCAATCATATTTGAAAGACATAATTTTGGAGGCTACAAAATCAGATTTTCAATACAAGGAGTTAGTGGCAAAATTACAAAAAGGTATTTTGCAACAGAAAATTGAAGACTATAATTTAGAAAATGATGAAATTCTCATGTACAGGGGCATAATTTATGTACCAAATTTATAGGAATTGAAAAATATGATATTGAGAGAAATGCATAATGTACCTTATGTTGGGCACCCAGGTTATCAAAATACTGTTGCAACTGTCAAGAGACAATATCATTGGCCAGGAATGAAGAAAAAAGTTGTTGATTTTATTGCCAAATGTTTGGAGTGTCAAAAGGTAAAGGATGAACATAGACACCCAACTAGTTTGCTACAAACATTACCCATTCCTGAGTGGAAATGTGAAGTTGTAACCATGGATTTCATCGCCAAAATACCCAAAACAAAACAACAACATGATTCTATTATGGTAGTGGTGGATAAGCTTACTAAGGCTACCCATTTTATTCCAGTAAATCTCACTCACAAGGAAATCAACATTGATTATGTTTATATGAGATAAATTGCTTGATTACATGGTATACCCAAGAAAATTGTGTCTGACAGAGATCCAAAATTTACATCAAATTTTTGGAAGGGATTATTCAAGGGATTTGGAACAAATTTGAATTTTAGCACAACTTATCATCCATAATCAAATGGAAAAACAGAGAGGGTGAATCAAGTGATTGAGGATATGTTGAGGATGTATGTGATGGATAAACCATCAAAATGGGAAGACTACCTACACTTAGTAGAGTTTGTTTATAACAATGGGTACCACACATCTCTAAAGATGAGCCCATTTGAGGCACTTTATGGAAGAAGGTGCAACATACCAGTAAGTTGGGATAACCCAACAGATAGAGCAGTGGTTGAGCCAGATTTACTCATGGAAATGGAAGAGAAAATGTTGAAAAGAAAACAAAATTTAAAGGCTGCCCAAGACATGAAGAAAAAATATGTTGATAAGGGAAAAACTCACAGGGCATTTAAAGTGGGGGGCCATGTATTCTTGAAAGTGAAGGTCAAAATAAGTTCCTTGAAGTTAGGAAATTGTTCAAAGTTGGAAGCTCGCTATTATGTACTGTTTGAAATCCTAGAGAGGATTGGGCCTACACCATACATGCTTTCCTTGCCTACATCAATGACCATTCATAATGTACTTCATGTTTCATTGCTTAAGAAATATATACTTTATGTTAATCATGTTATTTATTGGAATGTGATTCAGGTGGAGAAAGAAGGTGATTTTCAAGTACATCTAGTATGCATTCTGGACCGAAAAATCAAACAACTCCAAAATCAAACCATAGAGCTTGTAAAGGTCCAATGGACCTGGTACGGTCCTGAGGACGCAACTTGGGAGCATGAATATGCTATGCGGGCATAATACTTGCATTGTTTTGAGGATTTTTGAAATTTTGGTTGTATATGTGTACATAATGCACTGAGGACAGTGCATAAAAAAGGAGTGGGGATTGTAATACCCCTAGGCTGAACCCCAACTGTAAATGTAAATGAAAATGTACTTAAGATGGTGAGTTGTTTGATATCATTTTTGTATGCACCTTCCATGGTATAGTGAACACATGTATTGTGCACTAAAATGATGAAGTGTGCACATTCTATGATACCATGCACAACAAACTTAAGTGCACATGATTTTGAGGCCAGAGAGCCTTGCTGTATATGTTTTGTTTTATAGGATGGTGAGCCAGTTATTATAATCTAGGAGGCTTATGTGTTGAATTAGGCCAGAGATCCTAGATGCTAAAGGTCAATGAGCCTATTTTTGTATATGTATTATTATTACTATAATACATCATTTCGTGTAGACTGACCACGATAAAATAGTATGGGGGACTAAACTCCACTAGTTAGGGAAAGGGGCGATAAAATTTAAAGAAAAGGGCTAAGCTAGGGATGTTAAGCCAAAAAGGAATATTATATTAATATTCCTTAAAGTATAAAGTATGGATAATTATTTTATCCTAAATCCTAAGGATAGGGACAAGTGGGCCAAAGTAGCTCTCAACATGACAAGTGTCAAGTTGGGAACATACATACATATAGTTTGGAATTAGTTAATTTTCCCATTCATTCCATCATCATTCACGCAATCATTCAGTTGTCCTCTGTACCTTTCTGTTACTATCACTTTACCTATACCCATACCCATACAAGTACCTGTACCAGTACTTGGTTATCTTAGGAGCTGGACTGAAGAAGTGGGTTGACATGCCCGTGGGAGATTGAAGAGGCGGGTTGTCATGCCCATGAGAAAATCTCTCTAGGTGAGAGAATTGTTGGGAATTAATTCCAAAAGGTGCTAAGCTACAACTATAGGGCTCTGAGACTTCCTGTCTAGCATGTTGCTGAAGCCCATAAAGGAATTGGGGCAGCCGAAGAACTATTGAGCAGAGAAGGGGCACACTACCTAGGGTGGGATGAGAATGTGGGGAATGAGGGACTGTAGGCTGCTATTTTAAATTGGTACCTATGATAGAGTCTTTCCTGTTGTCTGAGATACATTATCCTGGTTAGGAATACCTTTACCCATGTGGAGTTTAGTCCCAGCTTGGGGGTGACCCACTGCTGAGAGTGGTGAGTAGCATGGTCTAAGCCTGGGAGGTTCGTGGAAGGTCTCCACATAGTTCATGATATTTTTACCAAGATAAGTGTCAATTGTGTGCTAAATTACATGCATTATTATTATTTGTGTTTAATTTTATGGGTTTTTCCTGTGTGTGGTTTATACATGTATTTATATTTATGGGTATTTCCTATCTATGTTGCATGTATATGTTACTGTTATTTCCGTATGAATCTGTGCATTTACAAAATTTATTTGTCTGTTTTAAGTTATATATATAAAGTTTCGCAAGAGTTTCTTTGTGTATATGTCTTAATGTGCATACAGTTCGAAAATTTTATGTGGCATAGCCTAGTTGGATGATGTGGATATTACATAATTAAAGGCTCAAAGATATTCAACTCTTTATTTGTGTATATAAATCCCACAAGTCATATTTTCATTTGTCATAATATTTTTTGTCATGTGCAGTTCTTGAAATCGCCTTCAAACACAGATTTGGCGCACCGTCTATTGTATTATATATATTATCACTATGTTTTAGACTGTTTATACTCACCATTGTTTTATGTTCAGTCATATATGTTTTCCTCCATGCTGGTTTACACTCTATTACTTAACGGAATATTTGATGAGTTTCCATATCTCTTTCATGTCTTTACATCGATTCCTTTCAACATCTAAAGTCACTTAATCCACATAGTTCCACGCATTTATCATGAGGATCACACATAGTCACATGAGAGATATATCTACAACCAAATTAGGAGTTTTGTCATGCTTACAATGCATATAAAATTTACTTTGTGTATTTTATTAAATATGTAAGGATGGTAATGTAATCTATTTCAAAATTATATTATTTTGATTTCAGTCATGAGAGAATTTCAAGCATTGAATTAAGTCTCCTTTGATATATACTTTATCAATATATGATTTATAAAGAAAGGAGGAATTTTGAAGAATAATCAATGCATATTTAAATGCTATTGTGATTAAAATTACATATTACCATACTTACACAGTGTGTTGTGGTGTGTTTGATATATGCATTTGAAGAATGGTTTCTGAGCATAGGATCATTTTAATTCAAGATTTTTTTAGATGGTTTTCCTGTAGTTTAAATTTCCTTTTATATCCTGCACTTTAATTCCCATGCTTGGTTTTATTTCATGTACTTTGGTTTCTTGCACTTTAATTTCCTGTAGCTTCAATCACCAACAAATAGATTAGAGGTGTAACTTGTGAGATATGGCTTTCCCGCATTGGAATTCTTCCCAAGGTGTTAGTTTATTTCCTGTCATTTGAATTCATTTCCATTTTCTTGTTTCTTTTATTGCATTTAAGTGTGGATCCACTATAGGAAATAATCATTGAAGGACAAAAAACTTAAGTAAGCTACTCATGATTATTCACATGAACATCACCCTGAGTGCATGAAAGACTGTGATATAAGCCTTTATAGCACTAAGTTATTCCTACATCCCAGTGATGAATCCTTAGTGTTAATTTCCTGCAGTTTGGCTATAAAGATTCTTTTGTTGGCTTTAGATTAAGTTATACTAGGCTCTGATCCTACGTTTACTATGCCTGCACCTCGAAGCATTTGAGCCTCGGTTGATAATTAAATGTTGGAATTAATAGTGCATATATTTAGCCCAACATTTTGGCACCATTGTCGGGGAGGTGCTAAAGGGATTAGAGCATAGGTACATTGCTTTTATTTCTCCAAATCCTTGATTGTTCCTTTCATGAAAGAGTGTTTCTTTTCATGCAAGTGTGTTTATTTTCATTCAAGTGTGGTGTGATTTTAAGGATGACCTAAGGGCGGAGAGAGATGGTAAGACGTGAGGGAAGAGCCCACACATCCACTTTAGTGGGGTTGCACCAAAATTAGGTTGTCCTCTTCCTTTCAATAGTTAGAATTTGTATTTTATTAGTATTAGCCATTTGTTTTTTATATATATGAGAAGAGAAGCTAACTTGTGTGAACAGATAAATTGGTGACAGCAGGGTCCTAGTAGCATGGTGGCGCTTCAAGTGTATACTTGTTTTTCTTAAATTTTCTTTTAGTTTCCTTCTTTTTATTTCTTTAGAATTTTTAAAAATTTTCAGGCATTGTAAGAACCCCCCCTCTACACTAATCCATGTGTGACACATGACCCATAAACTAGTAATAAGAACTCAAATATGATCAAGATTTTGGAATAACTTTCTCAAATCCTAGAAATAGATGGGATCTCTGCCTCTCAGGAAGAGAAAATCTTGACACTAGTCAAGAACCTATTTTCCTCTCCGAAAGTGATAGAAGAAGAAGAGTTCCATGAGCTACATCCACAAGAATATCTAAAATCCTTTTGTAATCACCATTTCCAACTTATAAGAGAGACTAAAGAATCATGGACCACATTCGATGGAGAGCCACCATTAGAACTTGAGATTGAGGAGTTCTTGATAAGCCTTTCTGAATATCCTCCATGCATTGACGATACCAGTTATTCGAAAGAAGATGATCTGCGTGGCATGATAGAGGGAGACATGGAGAGTGGTATAAATAAGGAAGTGAACCAAGAACGTCAAGATTACATTGAGCTATGGTTCCAGATGACTATAAGATTGAAGCACCACTCTCTTCTTCAAAAAATCTTCACATCATCATTAAAGCAACTGGCTCTATGTACTTTGGCATACATTAAAGCTTATCTTTCAAACCCAAGTATGAATGTATTTCTACACCCGTTACACACATGGTTACATTGGAAATATTCTTACACATGAAATATAATTTCTTGTTCTTATATAGGGTAAAGTAAAAGATGCATGTTAGTTAACCTAGTTCTAAATAAATGCAACATATTTTCATGTTTATTTTCAAATAAATGAAATGAGATGAAGATAATATTGGTAATCTAACATCAAAAACCAAAACAACTTAATATATTTATTCTTCTTATTACATACACATTTCTGACTATTAATAATAACACTTTCTCATAAGCCTAATATTTAAAATATTATGGGGATTTACAAATATTTAAGGTCTGCATAATGATTCCCATAGGTAACTTGTACATCCTAGTTTCCTACCAGAACTTGTTATTCAAGCATTGTTATCAAACAATAGCATGAGAGTGAATGAAACTTCTACTTGTGAGGGAACACATTCTTATATGGAGAAAATGAAATTGGGGACTAGAGGCACCTTTAGGTCATTCTCTCATGGCCTCATCCACCACACTAAGTAAGTTTGCCTGTGATATGTCTTTCGACCAATCTCAATGCATAAGTCTATATTTCATCCGAACAATATTTTATGGGTAATCTATAAAATATCTTCCAACTCAATACCATCCCATCTTGTAAAAAGGTTTTCAAAGATGCTTCCCCATTCACCCATGAAGAAGAAATATATAAATTTTATCTTAAGGGTAAAGATTGGGACAAGAACCTTTGATGGAAAATGGGTGTAAGAGGCTAACCTGTCGGGATACTAAACAGGTTTGCTGGTAGCAGGTACCGGCCTATGGTATAACTAGGAAAACCCATCAGGGTACTGATCAGAATCGTGGAAAATGGGGAATTCTTCCTGTTAAGGATATTTCTTAGATGTCAAAATTACCCCATCAGAGTACTGAACAAGCTTCCTGGTAATGGGTTCTGATTTTGATGTCTTTCATTATGCCTAATCTATATTTGTCTGTATGAACAATATACTTGTGTAAATCCTTAAAAAGAAGCATGCATGGTTGAACAAAAGGCTAATGAACCTCATCTAATTTCCATTTGAGAATGTCTATAAGATGGTATTAAGACCCCATCATGCATACCTAGGATTTCATTGTCCTATAAGTGGAACCCATAAGTGTAGGAGTCTAATTAAATCAAATGCGAACTTTATCAATATCACTTGAATGACATAAATTCTCTAAGAAATTAAACAAGGATAACTGGTTTCCTATCGGTTTCTCATTTGTTAAAGACCACTTATTTCCTCATGTTTTCCTGTTCAAGGATGAAATGATAAATCCCTCATCATAATTAACATGGTTTCTTGAGCATACAACTATTAATGATTGATGAAATCATATGTAATAAGTAATTTAGGAATTTCCTTTATGTTTGTAATGTTTTAAAATTAATTTCCTTTCCAAATTTACAAGCATGGATAAATTTTAAGTTTTGGTTGTTTCTTTGGCATAACATCAATGCTTAATTCTTCTCTCATAATAACAGTGTTGGTTTGGTTCTTTTAGATTTTTTTGTTTTGGTACTACTGGTACAGAAACCAATAGGTTCCTGTACCAACAATAGATAAATTTAAATTTTTTTCGAGGGTACTTTTTGTAGGATATTTTCAACATCTCTCAGCTTTGGCATACTTCATTTCCTTCCTTTAGTCAACATGCACCAATTTTGCATAGTCTTGTTTCATCTTGCAACAAATTTTTTTTTTCTAATAAGAGTTTACATGAGGACATGCAATCCAACAAGCACGAGGGATATATAGACATAAGGAATCTTAGCATATCATCATTCATCAACTCTCTCTAGATATCTAAAAACTCTCAGTCTTGCTCGATTTAGTCTTCCTTTTTATCTAGCATGTAATCCCATTCATCAACCAACAACGCACATTAAAGTAAAGGTACACTTGAGGTAAAATTGGTTGAAGACTCTTTGATTCATTAAAAAGTTTAAGGAAACTTGATGATAAACCATTCCATACATTTTTATCTTTTGTAAACCATTATCATTCAATCTCCATCTACAATTCATAATAAAATGCATAATACTCTGATAAGGCCATTAGAATGAATAGCAAAATATTGTGGTACATAAATCCAACACAAAATCTATAGTGTCTTCTCTTTATATATATCATAAAGAATTCACATAAAAAGGATTAAGCCATTTTTTCCTAAAAACCACAAATAAACATTGGTTTTAAAGAAAAGCAACCGAGTATACAAACACCTAAGTCCATATTCATATTGACATACCATCCACCATCCCTTCATAGCCCATCTATATTTTGTCCTCAACTTTCATTTCTCTATTGTAAAAAAATTCAAGTTAAAAGCTCGTGATAATATCAAATTAAAAAGAGCATTGCTCCATAAGAAACAACACCTACACAAAGAAATAAAGTCATAGAAATCAATGATTAAATAAAATATATACAATTTTTTTTTGCATGAGGACATGCAAACCAACAGGCGTGGGGGAGTGTTGGGCTCCAAATATGTCATATTTTCTACTATGTAAAACCTCCATTCATAAGCTATATTCCCACACTCTTGATTCATTCTATAGCCATTATTCCATCACTTACCACTAATTACATCTACCATGTGTTTAATTATTGTTGTTTTGTTGTCTTTTTAAGTGATTAAAGATGTTTTTAGCATGATTTTATCGATGATGGTTTAATCATATGTTTCTATGTCCAAGCAACATGTCCCTGTTACTATACCTGCACTGTCCTTATTCTGGTACCTGTGCCATTCCTGTTCCGATACCATCACAATCATTCGGTACCAAAACATTCTACAATCATCCTGTACCAACTCTAGCATCTACATATATCCATTTTCCATTTGATAATAAAAAACACAAAGTAAAACATCAACACAATGTGGTGCCGAAATCATTGTATGAATTCATGGCATATTGGTCAAACTCTGGTTTGATTAAATTATCATTTTGATTAAACTGGAACATGATTTTATCCTCATGCACATGCATGCAGTGAGGATAAAACACACTATAGGAATTCACTACATGAACCAATCAAATCAGTGATTACAAGAAGGCTAGACTTGTATTTCTATGCTATTTTCAGCCATGTGAAATCTATATCGATCAAATTGTGAAGGATCGAGTAAAAGGGGGGAAATTTTGCATCAATTCGGTACCTGCTTGAGTGTGAAATCAATTTTTGACATGTGTGCACACCTCTAAATGGAAAATGTGTAAAAGGGTTTTTGGATATCCCTCCTATAGAAACATGTTTTGATTTGGATGCACAGATTCCAAGAAAATCAAATATTTTGAAAGTTGGCAAACCCAGATTTTTAGCAGAAAATTAGTTGGAATGGGCATTTTGCACCTCCGTTTGCGTACAATTGGTAGTAGATATAGAAAAACTGCCAAATGGGTTTTTAGAAAACCCAACTGGCTACAACATGAAAAAACATTTTTGTGAAACTTGCAAGGAATTGGGAGATATAGTGGGGTATTCAACGCCAACTTTGGAGAAATGACTGTCACGTCCATATTTGAAAAAAACCCAAATTGGTGCATTTTCCAGATTACAAGTTGTGCCCAGTCAACCATCAGATTCTCTTGTACACAAGATGTTTTCTTTGTGTACATATTGATAAAGAAACTATTCATATGCAGGTCCCTAGATAAACCAAAATTGGCACGATAATATTCAGTTGACCATCAAATCGAAGATATGGACAGATCGTTCCTCCAAGCTTCATGAATAACATATGTATTGAAACTGATTTTGTTAAATCTATTCAAATGGATGATCTTCTTATCTGAATGTTCTAAAACATAGGAAAGGTTCTCATCACTTCGATGTGAGGTTTTCCTATATATATATGTGTGTGTGTGTGTGTGTGAAACTATATGGGAGGAAGGGAACAAAGCATTGTTACTTTGTTGAAGGTACCCATAATTTCTGTATGAAGAAGAAGACTCGGTATTGTAATAAAGATTATATATGTTATTAGAAGTCTGAATTCAACAAATCATGTTCCTTTCTATCATATGAGATAGCTTAGCCAAGGCTCACCAACCAAATGACAAGGGCCCACTGACTCATAAGTGTAGCCTCTTTCTATTTTTATTTTAATTAGAACTTTACAGTGGGAATGTCGTTTTTATTACAATTTAGTTTTGGTTTGATTGTTTTGATTCCTTTCAAAGTATTTTAATTTGGTTCTTTATCATGATTTAGGTAATTAAAGGCTCAGAGATATTCAACTCTTTCTTTGTGTATATAAATCCCACAAGTCATATTTTTGTTTGTCATAATATTTTGTGTTATGTGCAATTCTTGAAATCGCCTTCAAACATAGATTTGGCACACTATCTATTGTATTATATATATTATCACTATGTTTTAGACTATTTATACCCACTGTCATTTTATGTTCAATCATATATGTTTTCCTCCACATTGGTTAACACTCTGTTACTTAACAAAATATTTGATGAGTTTCCATATCTCTTTCATGTCTTTACATCGATTCCTTTCATCATCTCAACTCACTTAATCTACATAGTTCCATGCATTGATCGTGAGGATCACACATAGACACATGAGAGATATATCTACGACCAAATTGAGAGTTTTTTCATGTTTACAATGCATATAAAATTCACTTTATGCATTTTAGTAAATATGTAAGGATGGTAATGTAATCTATTTCAAAATTATATTATTTTGATTTCAGTCATGAGAGAATTTCAAGCATTGAATTAAGTCTCCTTTGATATATACTTTATCAATATATGATTTATAAAGAAAGGAGGAATTTTAAAGAATACTCAGTGCATATTTAAATGCTACTGTGATTAAAATTACATATTACCATATTTACACAATGTGTTGTGGTGTGTTTGATATATGCATTTTAAGAATGGTTTCTGAGCATAAGAGCATTTTAATTCAATAATTTTTTAGATGGTTTTCCTGTAGTTTAAATTTCCTTTTATATCCTGCACTTTAACTCCCATGCTTGGTTTTATTTCATGTACTTTGGTTTCTTTCACTTTAATTTCCTGTAGCTTCAATCACCAACAAATAGATTAGAGGTCTAACTCGTGAGATATGGCCTTCCTATGTTGGAATTATTCCCAAGGTGTTATTTTATTTCCTGTCATTTGAATTCATTTCCGTTTTCTTGTTTCTTTTATTGCATTTAAGTGTGGATCCACTATAGGAAATAATCATTGAAGGAAAAAAAACTTAAGCAAGATACTCACGATTAATCACACGAACATCACCCCGAGTGCATGCCATACTGTGATCTAAGCCTTTATAGCACTAAGTTATTCCTATGTCCCAGTGATGAATCCTTAGTGTTAATTTTCTGTAGTGTGTGTTTGAATATTGTTTTGTTGGCTTTAGATTAGGTTAGTCTAGGCTCTGATCCTACATTTCCTTCGCTTGCACTTTGAATATTTCAAGCCCCGATTGATAACTAAATGTGGGAATTAATAGTGCATATATTTAGCCCAACATTTTGGAGCCGTTTCCAAGGAGGTGCTAAAGGGATTAGAGCATAGGTAAGCTTCTTTTATTTCTTCAAATCCTTGATTGTTCCTTTCATGAAAGAGTGTTTCTTTTCATGCAAGTTTGTTTATTTTCATGGAAGTGTGGTGTGATTTTAAGGAAAACCTAAGGGAAAAGAGAAGATAATAAGACATGAGGAAAGATACCACACATCCACTTTAGTGGGGTTTCTCCAAAGTTAGGTTGTCCTCTTCCTTTCAATAGTTAGAATTTGTGTTTTATTAACATTAGCAATATATATAAAAGAAGATAAGCTAACTTGTGTGAATGGATAAATTGGTGACAACAGGGTCCTAGTAGCACGGTGGCACTTTGAGTATATAATTGGTTTGGTTACATTTTCTTTTAGTTTTCTTCTTTTTATTTCTTAAGGATTTTTAAAATTTTTAGGGAACTGTAAGAGCCCCCCCTCTACACTAATCCACGTGTGAAATAGGACCCATCAACCAATAACAAGAACACAAAGATGATCAAGATTTTGGAATAACTTTCTCAAATCCAAGCAATAGCTGGGATCTCTTCCTCTCACGAAGAGAAAATCTTGATAGTAGTCAAGAACCTATATGCCTCTCCGGAAGTGATAGAAGAAAAAGAGTTCCATGAGATACATCCACAAGAAGATCTAAAAGCCTTTTGTAATCACCCTTTCCAACCTATAGGAGATACTAAAGAATCATGGAACACATTCGATGGAAAGCCACCATTATAACCTGAGATCGAGGAGTTTTAGATATGCCTTTCTGAATGTCCTCCATGTAATGAAAAGACCAGTTATTCAAAAGAAGATGATATGTGTGGAATGATAGAGGGAGACATGGAGAGTGGTATAAATAAGGAAGTGAACCAAGAACGTAAATATTACATTGAGCTATGGTTCCAGATGACTATCAGATTGAAGCACCATTCTCTTCTTCAACAAATCTTCACATCACCATCAAAGAAGTTGGATCTTCGTACTTTGGTATATATTAAAGATTATCTTTCAAACCTGAGTATGAATGTATTTCTACACCTGTTACATACATGGTTACATTGGAATTATTCTTACACGTGAAATATAATTTAATGTTCTTAGATAGGATAGAGTAAAAGTTGCATGTTAGTTAACCTAGTTCTAAATAAATGCAACATGTTTTCATGTTTCTTTTCAAATAAATGAAATGAAATGAAGATAATATTAGTGATCTAACATAAAAAACCAAAAAAACTTAAGATATTTATTCTTCTTATGACATACATATTTCTGACTATTAATAATAACAGTTGCTCATAAGAGTAATCTTTAAAGTATTATGAGGATTTACAAAATATTTAAGGTCTACATAATTATTCCCATAGGTAACTTGTACATCCTAGTTTCCTATAAGAACTTGTTATTCAAGAATTGTTATCAAATAGTAGCAGGAGAGTGAATGAAACTTCTACTTGTGAGGGAACACAATCTGAAGTGGAGAAGATGAACTTGAGGACTAGAGGCACCTTTAGGTCATTCTCTCATGGCCTCATCCACCACATTACGTAAGTTTTACCATGATATTTCTTTCGACTAATCTCAATACATAATTCTATTTTTCATACGAACAATATTTTATGGGTAATCTATAAAATATCTTCCAACTCAATACCATCCCATCCTGTAAAAATGTTTTCAAAGGTGCTTCCCCAATCACCCATGCAAAATAAATCTATAAATTTTATCTTAAGGGTAAATATTGGGACAAGAACCCTTGATGAAAAATGGGTGTACGAGGCTAACCTGGTGAGATACTAAATAGGTCTGCTGGCAGTGGGTATCGGCCTATGGTATAACTAGGAAAACCCGTCAGGGTACTGAACATACTTCTTGGGAAATGGGGCATTCTTCCTAGGAAGGATATTTCTTAGATGTCAAAATTACCCCATCTGATTACTGAACAAGGTTGTTGGCAATGGGTTCTGATTTTGATGTATTTCATTATGCCTAATCTATATTTGTCTGTATGAACAATATATTTGTGTAAATCCTTTAGAAGAAGCATGCATGGTTGAAAAAAAGGATAATGAACCTCATCTAATTTTCATTTGAGAATGTCCATAAGATGGTATTAAGACACCATCATGCATACCTAGGATTTCATTGTCATAGAAGTGGGACCCGTAAGTGTAGGATTCTAATGAACTCAAATGCGAACTTTATCAATATCACTTGAATGACATAAATTTTATGAGAAATTAAACAAGGATAACTGGTTTCCTATCGGTTTATCATTTGTTAAATACCACTTATATCCTCATGTTTTCCTGTTCAAGGATGAAAGGAAAAATCCCCCATCACAATTAACATGGTGTCTTGAGCATACAACTGTTAATGATTGATGAAATAGTATGTAATAAGTAATTTAGGAATTTCCTTTATGTTTGTAATGTTTTAAAATTAGTTTCATTTCCAAATTTACAAGCATGGATAAAGTTTATGTTTTGGTTGTTTATTTGGCATAAGATCAATGCTTATTTATTCTCTCATAATAACAATGTTGGTTTGGTTCTTTTAGATTTTTTTTTCTTTTTTTTTCTGGTATTGCTGGTACAAAAATCAATAGGTTCCTGCACCAACAATACATAAATTTAAATCTTTTTTGAGGGTACTTTTTGTAGGATATTTTCAACATATCTCAGCTTTGGCATACTTCATTTCCTTCCTTCAGTCAACATGCACCAATTCCACATAGTCCTCTTTCATCTTGCAACAATTTTTTGTGCTAATAATAGTTTGCATGAGGACATGTAAACCAGTGGGCGTGTGGGAGAGAGAGAGACATAAGTAATCTTAGAATATCCTAATTCATCAATTCTCTCCTAGATATCTAGAAGCTCTCAGTCTTGCTCAGTTTAATCTTCAGTTTTAGCCAACATGTACTCCCATTCATCAACCGACAAGGTACATTAAAGTGAAGGTAAACTTGAGGTAAAATTGGTTTAAGACTCTTTGATTCATTAAAAAGTTTAAGGAAACTTGATGATTAACCACTCCATACATTTTATCTTTCATAAACCATTATCATTCAATCTCCATCTATAATTCATAATAAAATGAAGAACACTCTGATAAGGCCATTAGAATGAAAAGCAAAATATTGTGGTACATAAATCCAAAGCAACATCTATAATGTCTTCTCTTTATATATATCATAAATCATTCACATAAAAAGGATGAATTTTTGCCTAAAAACCACAAATAAACATTGGTTTTAAAGAAAATCAATAGAGTATACAAACACCTAAGTCCATATTCATATTTCCATACCATCCACCATTCCTTCATATCCCATCTATCATTTGTCCTCAACTTTCAGTTCTCTATTGTAAAAAAAATCAATTTAAAAGCTTGTGATAATATCAAATGAAAAAGGGCATAGCTCCATAAGAACGAACACCTACACAAAGAAATAAAGTCACATAAATCAATGATTAAATAGAGTATATACAAATTTTGTTTGCATGAGGACATGCAAACCAATAGGCATGGAGGAGTGTTGGGCTCCAAATATGTCATATTTTCTACCATGTAAAACCTCCATTCATAAGCTATATTCCCACATTCTTGATACATTCTATAGCCATTATCCTGTCACTTACCACTAATTACATCCATTCTACCTTATGGTTAATTATTGTTGTTTTCTTGTATTTTTAAGTGATTAAAGATGTTCTTAACATGATTTTATTGATGATGGTTTAATCGCATGTTTCTATGTCCAAGCTATTGTGTCCCTTTCGTCACTTGAATGAGAAAAAGAGGGGCACTTGCAAGTCTAGTTGGGTTTGCTAGATAGGACAGGGGTTAGTGTATGAATCAAACAATTCAATCACATGAAATAACAAACAACTAAGCTAACAAAAACTAAATAAATAACTAAAGAAATAAAACTAAAATGCATGAGGAAATTAGAACCAAAATCAATCAAACAAATGACCAATAATGATGCCACCAATGGAGAAGTATATTAGTGGGAAAACACCATAGCAAAAGGGGGACTTATGGATCCCCTCTTCCTCCTTGGGAGGGATATTGAGTCCCATATGTGAGAGTTGTTCTTACAAATGGTAAACTAGAAAGAAAATGGTGAAGAAATCCAAGCTTATTCCCTCAAGAGGTGAGATGAATATATTAATGAGATGTTGCTATTATTCTCCAAGAAGAAAAGAGGTTCCTTGAAGGAGAATAGAGGCAACATAAAAATACAATGAGATTCTTGAATTCTTAGTGCACCCATGGCCTCCTTTTATAACATGTCTTTGAGGAAATATCCAACTGGTGTTTAGTGTGAACAAGGGGCCCTTTAGGGAACACTTAGGTCTTTGACCATCTCCCCAATCAGATTCAACTCGGATTTGATGGTCAAATCAAGTTGGGATCTGGTCTAGAAGTGGTTGAGGGGACGAAAAGAACCATAAATGCACCGTTCATAGGTGTGCACAAATTTTTTCATACATAGTTGTGCATATGGCACATTGTGCGCTCTATGGGCTTCTTTGGTCCGCACATTGTGCATGCGCTTCCTTTAGTGTTTTAGCACATGTCAATTTTTTGACGAGTTGTATAGTTTTTTCCTCTTGGAAATGAATATTTGGTGCTGTAGGTGAAGTAATAGGTGTTTGGAGATGCTGTATTCATGTAACCATTTTCATGCGATGTTCCAGGTGAAATTTCAGTGATAACAAATGACCCCTGATGTGCGAGGTTAGGAGCATATGTATAGCCGAAATGCATCAATGTTTCTTCTAATAAGATTACCATTGTAAGAAAGAGTGCTGAGAGGATCTGCAAGAGTGATCCCTTGGAGGGAGAGGGGAGACTGTGGGACCAAACCTTTCTCTAGGTAGGAAAATAAATTCTATATAAAAATGAGGTGGGCATGGCCCATGCTCATGTCATGTAACTCAAAAATGTAAGATAGTAACTGTAGTTGTATGCTGATGTAGATAACTACAACACCCTTTAGGGCAGTGTGATAATGATAGATGATAATTCAGATGGTGAACATACTTTAAAAAGAAGAAATGACACCTGTAATAAGTGTCGATGACTCATAGGAATTGATGGTCTAGAAAATTCAGAGGTCTTTGGCTAGTATAAAACAACTGCAATAGTCGAATAATAAGACCCACCATAACATGAGAGTATGTTGAAGTCAAATGTTAAGGGGGTCAATGAAAACAAAGAGAAATTATGGTTCTCTCTGTGCCATTCGAGACTCCTCATTGTAAAGGTAATGAGATTCAAGATATTGTCACCCTTCTTGAAAATATGCGGATGTCGACAGAAAGGGAGACACGACTCCAAGAAGAAAAATGGCTTCATGAAATCCATTGGATAAGATCAGGAAATGATAAGGAACACAGATGAAGTCAATATGCAGTGACATTCAAGACTTCCCTTGGTTGGGGATATATGTAAAGGATGAGTGGAAACAAGCGTGAAACTGAATATAGTGTCAGGGGGATGACTAGACATGGGTTAAATTATGCCAGAGGTGTGACAAAGTGGACAAACTCAAATATCAGGGGTACATGGACTGTGGGACACTCAGGGTTTATGGAGGATGTCAACAGGAGTAGAAGATAATGAATTCCCCAACCAAGTGAGACATGGGCTGCTTTTCCATAAAAAGAAGGTCGCCAAGGGCGACAATCAAAAGATATGTAAATGATGGAAACAAAGGATTTTTACAATTACCAAATGAATAAAGAATAATTTGGGATGAGTGTACAGATACAGAAATGGGTGCCCCAGTGCAAGATGGCTTGGCCTGTGAGGGTGCAAGTGTTGTGGGGAATTGGTGGAGGGTGGGGGGCCCATGGATGGATTTCTGTATGAGATAAATGAATGGAGGGCAATCTATAGATGGGAAAAATGATTGTGGATGAAATGGATTGTTAATGATACTGTAGAGGTGCAGTCAAAATAGAACCGTGATGAGATAATCTAGGAGTCCATTGGGAACGATAGAAAAATGAGAAGGAGTATGTGGTTGATTCTCAGAAATGCGTAAGACTATCGAGACTCCCATCCCTAAGGGGTGAAAGCAACATGAGTGTCAAAGTGCCAAGGGGAATATGAATGGGAAAACTCATGTGGGGGAGAGTGCTACTAGGTGACAATACCAAATTACAGTGTAGGTGATAGTACTGCAGATCCGGATGTGAGAATACTATAGGCAAATGTCGGAGGGTGTGTCTGGGAGATGCAATTGGTATTTAGAGAGAATGATTACATGCTAGTGTCGATCATATACCTGAAGGGGCTATGCTGGTTTGTGATGACCAAGTACCTGCACACATGAAAACTGAATACCCAACATGAACAATATCTAAAGATAAAGAACATATAACAACTATTTAATAATTTTGAACATGAGCATGCGTACCTGGACGTGATGTGAGAAAAATGCTCCCCTGGGGCTGAGTATGGATGGTGACCTAGGGAATGTGATTGTGTAGGTGGCAAGATCCTGATCCCATGGCTGAAGATGGATCGAAAAAAAAAAACTCTTTTCTCTTGTAACTGAGCATGGAATTTTGGAAAAAGGGACAATATATTGCTGTACTTGTGGCCACAATGCCACCTCATTTGTACCTATCTCCATAGTGAGTTGAAGAGATAATTTAAAGGAGATTTGAAGATTATGGGAGTTCAATTTGACTGATAGAGGATTTGGAAGATCCAGGTTAGTGGTCTCATCCTCTTGCATAGTAGATAGGGTTTATTTCCTGGGCAGGGTCGTACAGATGGCCGTACTAGGGCTTTTTGTGGGGGTGGTTCCACAAATGCATGGGAGAAGGAAGGATAAACGTGTTGAGATGTGAGGGTATAATTCCCTTTCCCATGCATGATGTGCAGCTGTTTTGAAACAATCATGCATAGGGGTGCGTGGGTGGGAAAAACAGGTGCGCATTAGATGCATGCCTGTTCAAATTATAGTCATGCACTGTGTGCAACTATTTCTCATATAGATGTGCATCAATGTGCAACTATGTTGAGAATAGGTGCCCATGAATGTGTGCCTATGAGGGTGAAAGATGTGCATTGATGCACATCTATTTCTTCGATAGTTGTGCATTGATGCGCAACTGTGTGAGGAATAGTCGCGCATGTGTGCGTGCTTGTGGGGGGTGACAACCACACTCTTGAGACAAAGTTGGGGTTTTGAAAAAAATTGTATCTTTTGAATATTTTTCAATTAATGATGGTGGATAATAAAATGTTGTTGGTGTGAATGCAGGTGATCATATCAGTATTCCAGTCCATTGGAGAGAGCGGGACTAGGAGTGCCTCAAGGAGGCGGTGAGAGATTAGCCTTGCATTCAGAGACTTTTGGAAGCCTATGAGATGCTTAAGTTTTTCAAATTTGCACTGATATGGGCACATGAGTACTTACTACAGTATCTTATTTTTATGTGGAAAAATGAGTTGCAGTGCTTCATTGTACGGGGGGAGAAATTGACATTCTTGGCTAGGGAGGATGTCTATTTCTTGACGGGGCTCCCTTTTCAGGGAATGACCCTACTTGTTGATCCCCACTTGCTAGGGGATGTACACTTGGTATAATTGGCGCAGGATTATTGTTAGGGGCCAAACATTATGTCAAGTTCGGTCGTCTACAATGAGGCGATGGATGTTCTCTTACATCACTGCATTGCATCTATGATTGTGAGGATCTACAGATCCTTAGTGACTCAGTGGATCAATGGTGGTCAACTGAGGATTATGCAGAGGGTATTGGATGGAGATATTTTCTCTTGGGGCTTGATGTCGCATGACAAGATGATGGGGTAGATATACTGGTGTCGGACTGCCAACTCTAGTGAGTTTTCCTTTGGATTGATTTTGGTAGCGTGGTTTTTGGAGAGGGTGCCCATGTTGTGCCCTAGAGTATTACTACCGACGACCGAGGCACATGAGACACGACTGATGCACTGGACATTGGTTTTGGTACGGCATGGAGGTGGGGAGGGTGGCCACTATTTCATGACCACCTTGGTGTGTGTGTGGCACTAGATGCCACAGATTATACTGCGGTTCCTGTTTGGTGGGACTAAATTCCAACATGACCCACTTATGGTGTTGTGTCCTGGGGAGGATTGGCACTAGAGAGGTATGTGGGTGTACTTTATGTTTTGTGATTTTGATAGTATAGCATAATTTTATGTTTGGATGGATGTTGATGCTATCTTTCTTTTTGTTTGTGTAGATGTGGGGCCACGAGGCCAAGAAGTAGAGTTGGTTGCAGAGTCGACTTGTCAGGGGCCAGTGAGACTGTTGTGGGTGGGAGAGTGACGTCAGAGGGACGAGGCTGGTGCGAGGCCAACAAATGAAGAAGGATCCATCTAGAGTCGTAGATTTGATGATCCAGGGCTAGGGCCATATCATGCACCTCAGGGAGAGGCTGGTGGGGATTTAGAGGATTTCCACCACTAGTTGGAGGTGGTACTATAGTGTGTTCCTGAGGGCATGTGGTCCCATATCCATGATGAGAGAGTCCTGGAGCAGTGTGTGGGTGGCCCGACAGAGTTGCGGGCCCTGATCTGTAGAGAAACTATAGTGGGGGTAGCGATGACTAGATGACTACCCCTCAGACCTAGAGGACCCCCAGCTAGTGGGGCACCTCCTATAGATAGAGGACCTGGTGTTGGATCTCTTGAGGCACCATGAGTGCTATGTTGTATTATTTTTGTATTTATGTGGGTTTGCAAACCCATTTTTGTATAGGGTAGTGTGACACCTATTTTGTACCCATAGGGGTGAGGACGGATCACTTTCCTATGTGCAATGTATATGTTGTACCATTTTGTAAACATTTATGATACATTGATCGCTATATATATGGATATACATGTTTTGGGATCTCTGTGATGCTTACGTGTGATGATTTTTGTTGTTGTGTTTTTATGATGTCTAATCTATATGTTGTGATAGACTTTTGATGATTTATGTATGTGTGATGATATCTTGATGTAATAAATTCCAATCTAATACTATGTTAGCCATCTTATATTCTATTTGATTAAATTGTCATGGAATATGTGTAAATGTAATGGAATCAAAGTTTTGAGATAAGAGTCTAACTTGCAGGTATTTGCGAAAGAGGCAAGGATCGCGGACACGGTACACATTGTTGAGCTGCAGGATGATGAGTTGGGAATATAATAAGGCGCTGAGGTGAAGAATGTGGTGGTGAATGGCCTTGGTAAGCATGCCAATGACAACTCTATATTCTTCTTGGTTGTTGGTTGCTAAGCCCAAACATATGCCACTGGAGTGGAGCAGTTCATGTGAGGGGGTGAAAAGGGCCCAAGTGACCGAAGCAAGATTTTTTGTCCAACGGCTAGCTCCATCAGCATAACTGATGTGGTAGGCCGATGGAGGAGTCATATATCAATAACATTAATGATAGATCAGGCATGAGGAGTGGATTTGAAAAAAGAAGACTAAAAACTCTACAAATGTGTACAAAGAAAATGCCTAAGGTAGAATGACTATACTCAGTCATAAAACTTCTTTAAGTACAACCCGTTGATGGGTTCTTTGAGAGGGTATCCTTCTGAGGAGGCTAGGATGTATGCACCTTTAGTGAGGTAGTGTTGGACGATTTAGGTTCCATGCCATAATGACTCAAATTTCCCATGACCGAGAGTATCATGAGAGATATCGTAGGATAGGATGAGATATCCTTTGTTGAATGAGCGAAGGTTGACATGGCGGTCAAAGGTGGATTTCAACCATTTTTTAGTTTCCTAATTGTTCTATAATGAAGATCGACGATCTTCATCCAGTGATTCTAAGTTCAACAAGCACTACTCCATTGGAGCAGTGCTAGGGAATAGCTCGATGGTGGTGCACAACATGGGAATTTCACACTCAATGGGGAGGGTGGATTCAATCCCATGGATGAGATGAAATGGTGTAAAATCGGTGACAGTTTTCACTACTGTGCAATAAGCCCATAATGTTGAAAACAACATATGATGCCAATTGGTCTTATGCTTGTTGACAATACGTTGCAACATGGTTTTGAGGAATTTGTTGACAACCTCGACCTGTCTATTGGACTGAGGGTAGTATGGGGAGAAGAAATCATGGGACAAGCCTAAATTTGAGGAGAGTTTGACGGATATCTCATTCTCAAAGTGTTTACCGTGATCGAAGACTAACTTTAGTGGAATTCCGAAGCGGGTAATGACGTGATTGAAGAAAAAATGCACTGTTGTGTTAGCAATGTTATTGAAGGTAGGCATGGATTTAGCCCATTTGGTAAAGTAATCCACTGCCACGATGATATACTTGTGTCCATTGCTATATGGAGGGTTGAAATTCATGAAGTCTATGCCCCATTTGTAGAAGGGATTGACAGTGATGACTAGATGTAGAAGAGAGGGTGGCGTTCGTTCCTTGTTTGCATAAAGATGGCATTTGTTGCATTTCTTAACAATGTGGATGCAGTCATGAAACAATGTGGACCAGAAGTAGCCTTCTTGAATGATTTTATGGGTGGTAGACATCCCTGATAGGTGGCCATCACAAGCATTGTTATGGCAATTGTTCAAGACTCTATCTGCCTCGTCGATGGTCAAACATAGACAGAGTATGGTGTCGACCCCACGTCGGTATAAGATGTTACTGATAAGGAGGTATCGAGGGCCCTGATGGTGAATGTGCTGGCGATCATAACATGAAATATCAGACACAAACTTCTGTGTCCGAAGGTATACAAGAAATTCGCCGTACCAAGGGTCATCCGATGGTATGTAGAAGAGGTGTTCATCGAGAAAATCCATATTGAGGGGAGAAATTGTATAATATGAGGGAAATTCCATGATTAGTTTGGTGAGAACAGGTGCTTTCTTGATTTTGGGAGTTGAAAACTTGAGGTCATATTCTTGAAGGATGACGATCCACTGGGTGAATTTACCAGTAATTTTCCATTGACTAAGCAAACACTTCATGGGATTAGAATCTACCACGACTTTGGTAGTGCGAAGCAAGATATAATTATGCAATTTTTGGATTACGAGGACAACTGCGAGGGCGAGCTTATCTTTATGATTATACTTCAGGGGTGGTCCTGAATAATTTTTACTAACATAGTGAATGACATGCTCGCAGCGATCGTCCCCTAGTTGAATTATAACTCCTGCTACTGAGACGGTTGAGGCCGACAAATAGAGGATGTAGTGACGATGATAGTCGGTTGGAATGATCAAAGGGGCATTGGATAATGATACTTTTAAATCATCAAAAGCAGTTTGGGCATGTTCATCCCATCGAAAGGGGATATCATGATGCATTAAGAGAAGGAAACTATGTGCACGAGTGGTGCAATTTGGGACAAAGAGTCGTAAAAGTTGGCTTTGCCTTGTAGGCTATGCAGTTTGCACAAATTCCTAGGTGGTGGAATTTTTGTGATAGCTTGGACCTTGAGGGGGTCTACTGTGATGCCGTGCTGGGAGAAAATCAACCCAAGGAGGCATCTGGTGGTGACGAAAAATACACATTTGAGGGGGTTCAAGCAGATATTGTAGTGGTGACACTGTTGAAAGAAAAATCGTAAGTCATCTAGATGCTACGTTTGTTTCTTAGATCGAGTAGTGAGGTGATCCAAGTAATCTTGGATGATGAGAGAGATCATGGAAAACATAATTCATGGCTTGTTGGAATGTAGCACCTGTGTTCTTGAGTCCAAAAGGCATGACACGATAGGAAAAAGTACCCCATGGGGTGGTAAATGCAGTTTTATACTTATCTGTTGGGTGGACTTGGATTTTATTGTATCTAGAGAAGCCATGCATGAAGGACAGAGCCTCGTGGCCTACAAAATCATCGATAATTTGGTGGATGAAAGGTCTGGGGAAGTTTTCTTTGGGAAAAGCATGGTTGAGATCCTGAAATTTGATACAGATGCAAATAGTGCCCTATTTTTTGTTAATGGGGATGGGTTTGGAGACCCATGACGTGTATGCGATGGGGTATATGAACCCTACAGTGCATAGTTTGTCAATTTTGGCTTTTATAGCCATGAATTTGGATGGGTGTAGGAGTCATTACTTTTGACGTACTGGGGTGACATCAAGCCAAGTGTCAATACGATGTTCAACGATAGAAGGATCGAGGTCAGGGATATTTGTCGATGACTAGGAAAAAATATCACAGTATTCCTGAAAGAGTGCTCTGTAAGCGGCGAGTTCCTTAGGGGAGCATACAACGCCAATGGTGATATCTTCGATGATTCTGAGTTTGATGAAAATGTCGATTTTGGTAGTGGGGGAAATGTTGTCCATGTTTCCTTCTTCAAAAGCATCGGGGGCAGGGATAGGGTTGCTGAACCAGTCTATATGCCCCGACGAAATAAATTTCTTGGTTTATATTTCACATATGGAGGTTTGGCTAAGAGGTTTGAAGGCTTCCTATGAGAGAAAGAGCACTCTGTGATGAAGCACGTTCCATGGGAAACCGGGGGTAGTTAGTTCCTCTAGGATATATTTGCCACAGTGGAATATGTGAGAATATAGGGGATCCAATGAAGTAACATTGGTGACTATCACTGTATGATTGTCTTTAGGTGGTGAAGACGTAGAGGGGGTGTCTCAATTGTGGTGCAATGTTTTGATTTTCATAAACCAAATGTATAGATACTGTGGGTTGTAAACTATGGTTAGGGGTAAGATTTCTTGAGGGAAATGAACCAGAGAATTGGGCAGATTTAGGGGAAAATCCTCAGAGAGTATATCCATAAACCATGGAGGGATTGGAAGTGACTCAAGTTTAGGGGAGGTGATGTGACCAGTATCTAGAGAAGGAATAGGGGGAATCACTTGCATCACAGGAAGTGGGGTGGTTGGGGGATTTTAAATAAGGGCCATTTGATGACACCTATATTCAATGATTGAATGACACTGGTATGTGAAATGATCAAGCGAGTCACAAAGAGAGTAGGGGAACCTCATCCGTTTGTTGACTGAAGTCATGAAACAATGGATTTCAGTGACGTGGGTACTCAATGGCATGGGTGGAGAGGGGTCTTGCTGAAAGTTTTGGCATACTACCATTAGTGTCTGTCGAAATTGAGGTAACACAAGGCAATGATGAGTGTAGTGGCCATACTTTGAATAGATGGTACATGAAAATTTGGTTCACAACCCTTTACTTCCTGTAGTAGGGGATGCGGTGGTAGTACTATGTGTTCTTGGTGAAGCGACGAGTGATGTGGTTGCTCAAGGGAGTTGGATTAAGTTGTGTAACTCAAGTAGAGAGGGACATCTATTTGTGGGGTGTCCCTCTCTCTCACAAAGTGCGCAAGGAGGTTGAATTTAGGGAGGAAGTGGAGCGGTGGGCTCTTTCTTCTTTTGTCTTCCCCCAGCTGTCGCGGTGGTGCTGACAAGTGGGGGTGAGGAAGTTGTGGTCAGAGTTAGTACTAGAATATGCATCGGGATTCCCTCTGTTTGGGGAGGGAGGGATGGTTGAGGGACCATCATGGGTGGGTGTAGATACCATACTATAATGGAGAGCACCATGTTGGGAAGGGTAAGCGTCCTAGCTACCTAGAAATATTGTATCCTCGGTGGGGGGCAGAAGAATGGAATTTGAGTAATGTCTTGGGGGATTGTTTCCCAAACTAGGATTTGACCCTGAAGGAGAGTGAAATCAGGGATAAGTGGTGTCGTAGGGTTCTTAGGGGTTTCCTGTGGTAGTATTTCTTCTACTAGTGGGATGTTAGGGAGTGGAGAAGCCTCTGTAGGAGGAATGGTAGCTCCAGTTTTAGTTCCATTGAAAGATATGACACACACTTGTGTTGAGGGGTGTATGAGCGATGGTGCTCTTGTTGGGTATGTGTTATATTCTTTCCATGTGTGTGTGTGGGCACTTCAGATACGACAACTGCATTTGACGATCCATCATACTATTTCTCTTCTTGTGCCATGTGCACCGAGCACTTTCCTAGGGATTAGGGTTTTGGTATCTACGAAATACCGAAAAACATTGTATATATTGTATGGTGAATGGTGAAATTCGATATAATGAATATAAGAAAGGTTTTCCCAGTTGATGTTTTCCGATATAAAATCTCTGTGTACTCTGTGTATGAGCCATTGATTAATTTCTGTCTTGTTTAAGAATCTATATGCATTGCTTTACTTCGCAGGTTTAAAACTTACATGTGGTATCAGAGCTCATTTTTGGCTTCAGAGGGACGCCTTTGTTGTTGAGGGTTTGGCTTGGTCTTGATAGATCAAGTTTATCTTGGGCCTGTAATAAACCTGGGTTTAGTGGGAGCTTTTGCAGTGGAGATTCAAGTAAAGAAAGAGGAATGGCAAGCTCATATAGAATCAAGATAGAGAAGTTCAATGGTAAAAAAATTGAGCTATGGAAGCTCAAGATGGAGGACCTTCTTGTAGAAAAAGAACAATGGATCACTATGGATCCTGGTAAACAGCCTATTGGTACACCATCTACTAGCACATAGGCTACTGGTACACAACCTACTAGTACACAAACTACTAGTACACCAACTACTGGTATGTCGAAGGAAGATTGGTACAATTTGGACAAAAGAGCAAGGAGTACTATTTGAATCTGCCTGGAAGATTCAGTGTTGTTGAATGTCTCAGGAGAATCTACAACCAAGGAACTATGGGAAAAGTTAGGGAATTTGTATCAATCAAAGTCCCTGGTAAACAAGTTGTTTATTCAAAAGAAGTTGTATCATCTTAGGATGGAAGATGGAGATTCTGTGATAGAACATCTAAATGCCTTTAATACTCTGGTAAGTCAACTTGGATCTGTTAATATTACGATTGCAAAAGAAGATAAGTGTATTACTTTGTTATGTTATTTTCCAAACTCCTGGGATAATCCGGTTGTAGCAATAGGTAGTACCACTCAATCTACATTGAAGTATGAGGATGTATTTGCATCCTTGTTATCTGAAGAGATGAGGTGAAAAAACATGGATGGTTACAACACAGATGCTTTATTTGTAAGAGGGCATACCCAAGATAGGAACCCTGGTAAGCCTTCAGGATGGAGATCTAAATCTATAGGTAGATCTAAGTCTCCAAGAATATCTTTGAGGAAATGATGGAAGTGTGGTAAAACATGGCATTATAAGAAAGATTGCAAGTCTAAGAAGGTTGAAAAACCAAAGGGGTTTGATAGTACCTCTTCCACAGAGGCGAAAACCTCCACTGAAGAAGGAGGTGATGTTTACCTAGCATCTACAAGTACACACGCAGACCATGATGTATGGTTGATTGAATCAGGTGCATCATACCATATGACTCCTCACAGGGAGTGGTTCTTTGAATATGAAAAATATGATGGTGGTGATGTATTCCTAGAAGATGACTCGACAACAAAAATATTTAGATGTGGAAGGGTTAAGTTGTTGCTAAACGATGGAAGGATTAGAAATATCCCTGGGGTTCTACACATTCCAAAACTAACCAGGAGCCTAATATCTATAAGCAAGTTGGGTGATGCAAGAGTGAAAACTGTATTTGAAAAGAACACTTGCAAGATGGTACGAGGAGCAATGGTGTTGATGAGGGGAATTCATTGTGGAACTCTGTACAAGTTGTTGGGAAGCACTTATACTAATGGGTGTAATAGTTCTGTTGTCCTTAAGAAGAAAAATGAAGGAGACAAGACCAATACTGTCCCAGAAAAAAAGACCATGTTGTGGCATCAAAGACTGGGGCATATTGGAGAAAAAGGCCTTCGAACACTACACGGTAAAGGTATGGTTGAAGGTATGTCTAATTGCACTTTGGATTTTGATTTCTATGAAAATTTCATATATGGTAAACATAATCGAGTAAGATTCCCATTTGGTGCTACAAGAGCAAAGGGGATCTTAGAGTTGATACAAAGTAATGTGTTTGGACCTGTTCTTGTTCCATCCCTAGATAAATCTGTGTATTATGTTTCATTCATAGATGATTTTTCAAGGAACACATGGATTTATTTTCTTAGAAAGAAATATGAGGTATTTGATAAATTTAAAGAGTTTAAGGCTCTGGTAGAAAATCAGACAGAGAAGAAAATAAAGGTATTGAGAACATATAATGGTGGAGAATTCTACAGAAATGAATTCGAAGAATTTTGTAAGAAGTGTGGTATAGCAAGGCAAAAGACTACTCCATACACTCCTTAGTAGAATGGAGTTACAGAAAGGATGAACAGGACACTGATGGAAAAAGAAAGGAGCATGCTCAGCGATGCTGGGTTAGGACAAGAATTCTGGGTGGAGGCAATGGGTATAGCATGTTACCTGGTCAATTGATCACCTTCATTAGTGTTGGATGATAAAACTCCACACGAGGTATGGTCTAGAAAGAAACCCTCTCTTAAACATCTTAGAGTGCTTGGTTGTGATGCTTATGTACATGTTCCAAAGGAAAATAGGAGTAAGATGGATAATAAAGCTGAAAAGTGTATCTTTATTGGTTATAAAGATGGTGTGAAAGGTTATAAGCTTTGAAACCTAGAAACCAAAAAAATTGTTTACAGTCAAGATGTTGTTTTCAGAGAGGTAAAATATGTGTCCAAACAGGAATTCCCACCAACACAAGATGAACCTGAGAAAATAGAGCTTGACTTGGATGATGAAAAATCTGAATCATCTGAAGAAGAGGAAGCAGAGGAAGCAGAAGAATAAGAAGAAGAACCTCATACCCCAGTATTGAGGAGACCAATGAGAGATAGAAGGCAACCAGAAAGGTATAGTCCACCTGATTTTTTTTCTAATTTTTCTTTATCTATTATTGATGATGATCCCAGAACTGTCAGGCAAGTAGTGAATTCAGAGGATAGTAAACTTTGAAAGAAGGCCATGGTTGAAGAAATGGATTCCTTGGATAATAATGAGGCATGGGATATAGTTGAACTTCTAGCTGGAAGCAAATCGGTTGGTAGCAAGTGGTTGTTCAAGAAGAAGTTTAATGCACAAGGTAAAGTGGAGAAATACAAAGCTCGGTTAGTAACAAAAGGTTATTCCCAGGTAGAGGGAATTGACTTTGGTGATATTTTTTCTAATGTTGCTAAGTTAACTTCTAGTAGATTTCTTTTATCTATTGCTACTGCTTTTGATCTTGAAGTGAAACAAATGGATGTGAAGACAACATTCCTACATGGGGATCTGGAAGAAGAAATCTACATGAAGCAACTAGAAGGCTTTATAGTGAAGGGAAAGAAAGAGTTGGTCTGTAAGTTAAAGAAGTCACTATATGGTCTGAAGCAATCACCTACGATGTGGTACCAAAATTTTGCACATACATCCTTGGATTGAGATTTGTAAGAAGCAGGGCTGATCACTGTGTATATTCCAAGCAGGTTGGTAATCACTTCATTTATGTAGTGTTGTATGTTGATGACATGTTGTTGGTAGGAAATAACATGGATGTTATCAGGGAGGTGAAATCACAGCTATCCTCCAAATTTGACATGAATGATCTCGATGCTTCTAACTTCATTCTAGGAATGGAGATTAAAAGAGATTGTGCAAACAAGAAACTCTAGTTGAATCAAAGAAAATATGTTGAGACGATATTGCATAGGTTTAATATGCATGGAAGTAAACTGGTCAAGGTTCCTATTCCTATAGGTGTAAAGTTATCTACAGATCAGTGTCTCAAGACACAGGAAGAAGAAGAGGACATGTCCCATGTTCCATATGCCAGTGCAGTTGGAAGTTTGATGTATGCAATGGTTTGTACTAGATCGGACATTGCGCATGCAGTGGGAGTTTTGAGCAGGTATATGTCAAAACCAGGGAAGGAGAATTGGACAATAGTAAAGAGGGTCTTCAGGTATCTTCATGGCACCACCAGTTATGGATTGTGCTACCAAGGAAGACCAAGATTAGACAGAGTGTTGGACATACATGGATTCGTTGATGTAGACTGGGTTGGATATCTGGATTGCAAAAGATATACAAGTGGGTATGTGTTTAACCTATTTGGAGGAGAAATCAGTTGGATGAGCAATAGACAGGCTGTAGTGGCACTCTCAACTACAGAAGCTAAATACATGGCAGCCACTCATGCAAGAAAGGAAGAAACATGGTTACAAAGATTATGTTCAGGTATTGGGTTGGTACAACAAGCAATGCGATTAGATTGTGACAATCAGAGTGCAATATTTTTGCTATTTTGGGTGGATATTTTTTTTGGGCAGTTTTTGCTATTTTTAGCGGTTTTGTAAATTAATCCCGTATTAAGGGATTAGGGTTTTGGTATCTATGGAATGCCTAAAAACATTGTATATATTGTATGGTGAATGGTGAAATTCGATATAATGAATATAAGAAAGGTTTTCCTGGTTGAGGGTTTCTGGTATAAAATATTTGTGTACTTTGTGTATGAGCCATTGATTAATTTCTGTCTTGCTTAAGAATCTATATGCATTGCTTTACTTCACAGGTTTAAAACTTACAGCTCTGTGGTATGCCCCCAACAAAGATTGGTCCTTGAAAATTTCGGGGCCCATATCCATGAGTGGATATGTGTCAAAACTAGTACGGACAAGAGATAATATGTTATCGATGTTGGAGGAGTGGTTAGGCTCATAATGTGAGACTTGGTCGATGGTGATGATCTTCCCATTATGGGGGAACATCATTGTTTGAAACATAGAAGAGGTTGTAGCCTTCATAGCGTACATATAGCTACGTCTAAACAAGATGTTGTAATAGAGTGGGGCGTCGATAACCTCAATGTCGATAAGGAGGGGTTTTCCCCCGAGTTCAAAGAGGACATTTTGAAAGATCCCTTCAGGAGAGGATGGTCATCCATCATAGGCTCTCAAAGTGATGGCAGATGGTATTAGCTCAGGGGAGCCAAGTTTCTGCCATACAAGTTTGGACATGATGCATGTGGATGCACCTTCATCAATAATGCATTGATGAACCATGATGTTCTGAATCTTAGCTAGTATCTGGAAAGATACCAAAGTGGGGAGGCGAGGTTCTCCACAATCTAGATCAAATGTGATGATTCTAGTGTCAGCAGGGTCAACTGCCCCTAAGGTAGAAAATAAGGATTTCTGTTGAGTTGGATAGGTTTGGAGGACCTCCAATATTTACATGCCTGCAGGATATTGCGCCAAGTCATCGACCAGACTGTATTTGTGTGCTACCCTAGCCTGAGGGTTGTTGACATTCTATCGTAACAGGATGCGAGGGATACAAATGGCAGGATATGCATTAGGGTGGGGAATCATCAACAGTTGTATAACTATAGCTGGGGATACTTTCAAAGTGGTGGGAGTAGATTCAGGGGGTTGTTGGCATCCAATTCAATTTTTTCTATTGTCCTATCAGCTGCCTACACCTATGTCTTCCGAAATTTAGATTGTCGTCGCATTCTTCAAATAGAAGATATTTTCATTTCTTGCGACACTTGCAAATTTGTCTCCATTAAGTTTTCACGACTGTAAGCGTGAAAGCTTCCCCTTTTGAGGTCACATTCTGATCACTATCTGAATTGTTGTCATCTTTTTATCGATATTTTCTATGACACTTACCTTTGGTTTATCGTTGTGGCTGAAAAGAATTTTAAACTATGCCCATTTGGACATTCTTACTTTGATTGCGTAACTTTATTTTATTAAACTTATGGAGCATTGAGCATATGGGTTTATACTTCATTAATATTATGGGGTCATGATTTATTTTTGTTTTTATATATATAATGTGATCCTTATAGTTAATCTTTCTATAGCTCTTGGCTTGTAAATTTGATAAATATCGATTAACACAATGGTTTATACTTTTGATTAAAGATTTATGCAATGGCGCATGTTTAACTTTTGGGGTTGGTTTCACGTTGAATGTCAATGGTTTGAAAAAACTGTAGTCAATGGCGCGTTGGTATAACACTCATCGTTTGATCCTTTGGTTGGCCGAATGATATGGTTTGAACTATGCTATGATTGTTGGAACAGATGTGCATTTTGCCGGTTGTACTTTGCCATAACTATTATGCATGGCGGTGAATAACTCCACCTCCCTCGCATGCGCACATTAATGCTTCCCCTTTGATCATTCATTGCTGTTAGAACTGAATGACTCCGCTCCTGTCCGTTGGTAAATTCCATCAAACCCTTACCATGTGCTCACACCATGGCCCCTGTCATCCGAGCTGAACCCAATGGTAGCAAGGCTCTGTTGATGTTTGACAGTGCCTGCAGTGACCTCGAGGACAATGGGTGGCTTCCATTTATACAAAAATTCGAGGGTTTTAACCTCAACGTAGTTCAACAATTTTCCACGACCTTTGATGGCTGTCGAGCCAAGGTCGGCGATGTTCAATTGGAAATTGACGAATAGTTTATTAGTCTTGCTACGGGTTTTCCTGCCACTGGACAATGGTGGTCCAAGAATTGCAAAGTAGAGGAGGTCCCTTGGACACTGCTCTTCCAGTCGCGGAAAGTTATCTCCTGTGATAAAGGTTTGCCCGTGACCATGCTTAAGAAGTGTTGGCATGATTTATTGATGATAGTCAAATAGTTTATCACCTGCGAAGGTCGGTATGGGTTTGTTTTCTTACACCACCTTCGTTTGCTTATGGTTTCTATGGGTTATCATCTCAATATGCCCTTTGATTTGCATAGAAGCCTGTTTAAAATGTCCAAGAAGTACAAAAAGAACCAGGCTGATAGTATCCTTTTTCATTATGGGCTGGTTAAGATTATTATTGTCTGTCATTTGAGTCTACGCGAAGATTGTTGGAGCAATTTCCTTGCTCGGAATGATTTTGAGGATTTGAGCCCTCCAAAGGTCGACAAACCAGTGGTGAGCGAGATTAAGTCTGTACCCTGAGTGCCCTACAACATCCCGTTACCTAAACCCTTGGCCGACTCACCTATCGACCTACCCCACTCTGTGACTAAGGGTGTTGAGACTGTCAAGCCTATGGGTAAAAAGCCTAAGGAGAAACCCATTGTAAACGCCAAAGGAAAAAAGAATGCACGTTTGATTTCACGGATGGCAAGAAATAAGCCAAAACCCCCTGTCGATCCAAACCCTATTGTGTTGAGTGAGGACTCTGATTTGGAGGTGGAACATTTCTTGGCTAGAGAATACCCCTATTTGCAAGGTTTGTGTGTTGAACCCTCGTATGACTTTGTGTCAAACCTACCCCCTTGCCTACAAGATGACCCTAACTACCTAGGAATTAAGCTACCTTGTGAAGCCCCTGGTCATTCATCCAAACCCTCTCCTGCTCTATCAAAACCTACAGTGCCACCTTGTGATAAATGCAGCTTGTGGTTAGAGAGATATTATCTTGATGTTCCGATTCTGCAGTCTATAATTCACTCTTTGGAGGACCAAGTTGCACTACTTACCAGTCAAAAGGCTAAGTTACAAGCCACAGATAAGAAACAAAGGACGACAGGCTCTATCTTGTTTAAAAATGTGGAATCAGCTACAACAGTCGTGAATTCTAAGTTGGCATAATTTGAGCTTCGATATCACACATGTATGTTTGATATCAATCATTTTTTGTAAATAATTTAGGTTTATATAATGAACTCAAATTTGGTTTCAAATAGCTCTGCTCACAGCATTGATTTGCTCTGTCACATTGTATGCATTCTATACATAGCTATGCTTTGACTAAATGGAAGTTCATTTTCCCAGTTTAGTTTCGATTGGATTTTCATCGATTTGATTGATTTTGGTGTGGATTTGATTTGTTTAATTGAGTTAAAATGGATGCTCTGTTGTCAATTGAAGTCGTTTGTATCTATTCTAGACATGAGTTGTTTCTCATATCCAATTTAGAACACAATCACATTTCGTTTTGATTTTGTTATAATGCATACGTTATGATTGGCAACAATTTTGATATGGTTAAATTGTTATGGTTTTATGTCCCATATGATTTTCGACCAACAGGAATACAATTCGGATCATTTTCAAAGTGACTCTATACAACACGCCCAAATCGTGAATAGATTCAATTCATAACAATTATGCTAAGAACCCAGCCGATTAATTCACATTGGTTTACTTGACTCTCTTATCAGTTGGATTCGTAATGGCAATGGATACTCTATTTGATTTTGATTTGTAAACGAGATTGGATTCACGATTTATTTCTATATTAAACTCAGCCATGATTTGTTCTGATTATTTGCCCAGTTTGCAATTATCACTCTTGTCGATTCTATTAAGATTGTGATCACAATTAATTGATTCTGTCGGTTGACTGTGCAAGGATCAGTGATCGAAATTTATCACAAAATTGGTTGGGTCGATGCTGTTACATGTGATTTCATTTACACATAATCGAAACAGTCTTTCCATCTGTGTATTTGATTAAACGATGTGAATCTTTTTCTATATCATTATAGTTATAACGAGTGGAAGATGGTTGTGTTGGATTAGATCGTATCACATACGATATGACTCATTATTGATTTTAATTGGATATGAAACAGTCTTGTTACTGTTAGACCCGATTTTATGGTAACAGTAAAACAGAGTATTCTTATCCCTGTTTTCATTTGAATCACTTTTGATCCTGTTTAATATTGAATGATAAAATCATTTGGATCTTAAGTGATTCGTTTTAAATGATCATTGGAAGAAAATTGGTTTTGATTCATTTAAAAGATTTGATTTGATTCTAATTCTGATCCTGTATGTTATTTTAGACTAGCTATAGAATCAGATGATTCTGTAGCTAAGTCTGTAGGATAAGATTTTTATTGTTTTGTTAATTAAATATCTTTCTAACTTATTATTTTTGGTTCATTGCAGATAAATTCAAAATTGCATTGGATATGATGAGCAGTTAGAGGATATTTGAGATATTTACTTGCATTTTAATTTCCTAGTTTAGTTGATTTTGGGGATATTTTCCTAGATTATGTAAACAGTTTGATACTATCCACAGGGAGGTTTTACCCTGTGGAGAAACTTATAAATACTTATTATTTTTGTAATAATAATCATCCTCATTGGTGGGAGAACAAGGATATTGAATTTTAATACAGACTGAGGCAGAATTTGGTGTTTTGTTACAGCTTTAGCTTCTCATGATATCAATATTTTGTTTCATGTTATGTATATCAATTTGTATTGGGTTAATGACTAC
>JZKD02S1879302.1:150594-166568 GCA_000966675.3 Picea glauca
TTTTTTTTGTGTCTGGAGGAATCAACAACTAGTTGGGCACGTGCTCGCGTTACACGTGGCCGTGTTATCCAACTGCTACCACTATAACCTCCAGGTGTGCCCACGATGCCCCTTATGCGGCACACAAGGTAAGTCGGGGGGAATTGAATTCGAAACCTCATGGAACTTCATTTTCACGGCACTTACCAATTGAGTTGCCCCCCCGGGGGCACTACTTTAGCTATATTAATCTTTTGCAAATGATATAATTTAATCACTGTAATCCATATCTGATTTCTTCTAGTGTTAAAAAACATAGCAATTGCTTAGTTCAGTTTGTGAATGACAAATTTCTCTTTTTCATAAGTTGAATTATTAAATATAAGTTTTTTCATAACAGGTTTCCCTTATTGCAGAGATTTATAAATCATATAATTGTTATGATTTTTTATGTCTTGTTTGTCCTGTAAACAACTCAAAGAGCAATGCAACCTATCATTTACGAGAAGTTTCTGGATTAACCGGTGCGAGTTTCCTTCCTCCGACCAGCTTCAAAGTCATTATACATAGGGAAAATTAGGCGCGTTTCCAGGTCAGTTTGTCATTTGTTTGTTTAGTAGTGGTTTAGTTTAGATATAAGGTTAGTTAGATATATGTGTGTCTAGTATATTAGATTGTTTAAATTCAGTAAGTTTCATTTCTTATTCATAAAATCAAAAAATCAATAAAAATATCTCTAACTGTCTTAGGACAGAAAACACATGAGTTTTACATGTTTTATTTAAATCTGCCAGTTGTAAATAATGTATATTTGTGAAGAAGATATAATGCATTAAGAATTTAGACAACTAATTAGTAGAGTTAGTATAGTAGTAATTTGTAGTTTTTATATATAATTAATTAGATTAGTGTATTAGTTTCTTTTAGTGTTAGTAATAGTTTGTTTTATTTATTGTTAGTTAGTTTAGTTAGTTTTATTTAGTTTTAGTTAGTTTGTTTTAGTTTTAGTTAGTTTGTTTTATTTAGTTTAGTTTGTTTTAGTTAGTTTAGATTAGTTTTCTCTTTGGTTTTCTTAGAACCTTAGGACGGCCAACGGAGCCGTTAAACCCGTCAGGGTGGTTCATTCCAAACGGCTTGGGTTATTAGACAACCCTGGACTGGTTCCACTCTCTCAGTTGATAGATGATCAATTTTTCCTGTCAACAGGGGTGCACTGTATTGATGACTGAACGTTTGTAGAAGAATTTCTTCTTCGCTAGTGAGGAGGATATTATGATCTGCCGGGTTCCTAGGGTTTTTATATTGTCCCATATGTGGTGGGGCAGGATGCATTTCCTGTTGGGTATTCATCACCTCTTGGTGTGGAATAGGGTTTTGTAACATGTCCAGGGGTGGTTGTTGCAGATACTATTTTGGGGCCTGATGAGGGGTAGGAGACACTTGAGGGCGTGGTACGCTCATGGAATCTTTCATCCATTTGAAGTCAATAATTTGGGGGAAATGGTGAGTATAATGACCATGCTCACCACAAAGAGAACAAGGGAAGTTCATCCTGAGGTTGTTGTTGTTGTTCCTCCCTTAGCGTTTGTTTTTATTTCCCCCTTGGGGGTTTTGGTTACCCTGTTTCTAGTTTCCCCCAGCAGGTTGGTTTTGTTGGGGGGTATTTCCCCCTGGTCCTGGGTTATGATTGTTTCAGTTTTTTCCTTTCTTTTTTCCATTATTTAGATGATGAGATAAATTTACCGTATTCAGTTGTTCAAAATTTTGAAATTGCTGAATGGGAGAGGGCTGAACAAAGTTAACCCCAGTGTGTGGTTGTCCTTATGGAGGAGCAGTTGATTGTGGAGGACCAGGAAATGAAAAATATAGATTATTTTGTGGAAATGATCTATAGAATGCATAGGAAGGTGTAGCACATTCAATAGTTCCTAGGTTATAAGTTGAGGTAGCGGGGGTACCAAAAATTGTTTGAATGGATAGGCGCATCACGGGTGCCTACACAGGTCCACTCATGGGTGGAGGGAGGACAACGAGGTATGGCTACTGATAAGGGGGGGAAAGGTAATAAGGGGGTCCTCCATACATCAATGTCTATTGGGGTGTACCATACATAGGTGGTGGTTGGATGTATGGATTGTGGTGTTTTTTGTTACTAATCAATCCATTCGTTGAGTGAGACATCCTAGGATTGTCCTGGCTGAATGGTATGGGTCTCGGGGCGTCAAGTAGTATTGTGTATAAGTATCATGACTGTGCATAAATTAGGTCGTACTGTTGAGACTTTCTTATGGATTACTCTTCAGTTTGGGGGAAGGTGGAGGCCACATATTTGGCAAGGAGAGAGACCAGTGATCTGAGAAACCAATCGAGGCATTATTCTTTGGTGGTTTCTACTTTGCATAAACTATGTCACCGATGCCATTCATGAATGTTGTCAGCGATATGCATGGTTGAGGTATGTTTAAAATTAGAGAGAAGTTCAGGACCATTTTCATGATGAACTTGTAGTTGAAATAAGGTCAAAATTGTTTTGGCCAAGGATTCAAAAGTCACATGGGACCCTGATTTTTCGTCCACATACCATTTGGCTGCTGGACCTGTGAGTGTGTACTGAAATAACCTTAAACGGATGGATTCATCCATGATGGTTTTTGAAGAGAACCATAAGTAGAAGGCCATGATATGGTTGGCGGGATCTTCTCCTGCATTTCCTTCAAACTTGGGAATGTATGAAGGTAGTTTGGTAGGCATAGTGGACCATGTGGGGTCATGCAATATAGGGTCATTTGTGAGTTTACTCAAATCATGTATGTTGAGGGAGGCAAAATATGGCATGTGGAGTGGCAATGGATGATTAGTTCCATCCATGGTATGAGAAGGTTATGTACCTGACCCTTGAGGGGGGTTGGGTGGGGTTATACTTCTCCCTTGAGAAGAAGTTCCCCCCCTAATTCCTTGTAAAGGAGAGCTAGTAGATGGTGGCCTTGGGAATTTGACCCAAGTAAAGTGGAACCAAGAAAAGATGATCCCAAAATAGTAACAGTCACATAGGTGTGAGATGGTTGAGATGGTGAGTTGGCGAGACTAGGAACTCCTCCTATAATAGGAGGGAGATTTTGCAAGCATCTAGAATGACAGGGATTATGTGGGTCCCCTATGATGTCCAACTGGAAAAGTGAAATGGGTATAAATGGTGATGAGAGTAATAAATGAACAAGAGACTTGTATAATTTGGACCTTCACAATATATCTCACAATCGCATGTAATCAAAATATCATCACACATAAATCAAATTGAAAAGAAGCATACATGTGGGTAGGTGGATTTTTTCTATGTGGGAGAACAAAGAAAATAAATGCTCGTGTCCTGTAAAGAAGTAACTTCCTTCCTCTCAAATAGCACTGGACCTTCCAATATCACTCAACAATGGGGTCTGAAGCCACCAGAAGAGGAACTAGTGAAGGATGAAACAATCAGTTATAATGAGGGGTAGAGGGTGCATATCCTGAAAGAGATGGCGATATTTCCTATTAGCCACACAAAATCTGATCAAGGTGCAATTGCATCCCACAATTTCCACCTGAGTACATGTCCTAAAATTTAGCTACTAGGTACCTCGGTCAAAGTGTGGAATTTAGATTTTTGGCCTTAGAAATGGGTCACGGGCTGGGTCCCTTCCAAGAGTTGGGTGACTCAAGGGGGGATGCACAGAACAACCGGACCTTGGCCTTCAACCCTTCACGGGTATCTCCCTGACTTATGGTGTTAGGAACACTTGAATTGGAGGATTTTAAAGTTCCCTATTTTGTCAACTTCTAATGTTTTGAAGATGTGAGAACAAGATAACAGGGGGGTTATTTGGATGCCTACCCTTGAGATCCTACCTAGACCAAAATATTTATTTTGGCACCTCCCATGGAGGAAAACTTAGTGAGTTTTTAGAAAAAAATTAGATGTGGTTGTTTGAGAGATTGGGGGTTCTGAACCAATATTATTTGAATCAAGTGGGTGTGGATAATTCCTTCAAGAAATAGTGGAACATTCTAGAATCCCTTTGGAGGAAACCTACTTCAACCGCCACAATTCGAGATGAAATTATGTGAGTGAGTAGTGACTTTTTGTGTGAGAAAGTGAACACATGTGCCAAATTTTTAATAAGTTAGGTGTTGATTTGCAGCATGTGGACTTCCTATGGTCCTTATAGATATTGATTACCTATCTTGCTAGATGCCATTTGTACAACCTTGCAAAATTTTAAAGTCCCTAAAGAACTAGCATGTGGACATATGGGTCCTTACCAATCCTTTAAACTCCCTAATGTGATTGAATCTAAGAAATATTTTGAAAAACTATCCTATATTGAAAGCATGTGGTCATGTATGGGCTCATTACTATAATCCTTAAACTCCCCTAGTGATGTAAACTAAGAAAGTAGCTTCAAAAACTATCCTGTGTTTAACATGTGGGCATGTATAGGACCTTACAAATTTAAGATGTTTTGAAAAGAAAATAAGAGGACCCCTAGGGGGGATTTGTCCTCTCCTAAATATTTTAAGGGAGATAAAATGTCTCCTTAATCATGTTTCTGATTCTCAAGATCACTCTATGGTGCGAGAGAAGAGCATACTCAATGATTAAAGTTCAATTTCTGGTCCCAATGCAAGTGTTTATATATGTGATAGTAAGGGATCTCAACTTAACTTTTACCATCAAAACAAACCATCCATGTGGCAACTCAAAGCAAAAGAGGAGAAATATGGTTCCTTTTAACCCCCTAAGTGCCTATGTTTTGACTAAACCTTCATGTGGAGAGGGGATATAAGTGTGGTGCATTTACAATATTGCATAAAAGCAAGATTTTGAAGGCTAGGGGCCTTCAAAACATCACAAAAACAATTACAATGTTGATATTCTGGACAGATGCGTAGGTTATAGTTTAGACAGAGGCACAGTGGGTGCACAATGTGCAGTGAACATAACACCTTTGGGCACACTATGCACAAAAAAACAAAGTGTTTTTGGTGCACAATGTTCAGAATGTGCATCTGTGGGCCGAGATACCCACGCTTGTTATGATACGTGTCCGGGGGGGGGAATTTTAAGTGGAATTCTCCTCCTCTAGCTCCAAACTCATCTCTTTGAAGGTAAGGCTAGGCTGGTTATGATCCCTGCAAGGAAAATGGGTCAAGAAGAAGTTCTCAAACAACCCAAATAGGGAGGAAATTGATACCTTATCCCCATTATGGCCACCAATATGTTGTGTCCCTTTCATCATTTGTGTTAGAACTAGAAGTCACCTCTGGATTACAGCAAAGGTAAGCCCAATAGACATAATTTTTTATGTCACAATGAATAAATTTAAAGGGGGTCTAATGGATGCAGACTCAGGATAATATCACTTTAACTCGAAAAGATGGGTTGGTATGCACATGAATATGAGGTCTTGATCTAAATTCAGTTAGTAAGTTGTAGTAAGGGTGAGTAAGATGAAGAACTTGAAGAGAAAATGTAGAGGTTTTCTATGGACATCCGGTCTTCCAGCAGCCTAAGGAGGAAAAACTTAGAAGACAAGATCCTCTTGGTTCATAGTTTCAGAGAACTAAATGAAATTATCACTGAACTGAAATCAAACATACATCAAAATTCAATGACAACAACTTGACTGGATCATCCATGCCTGAGTCATTTAGTGTTGGAAGGAAAACACAACAACAAGGGACTGATTAAAACTGGTCACTATGTCCCTATGATCAAATCTACATCACAAAAACATAACTACCCTCGACTAGATCATCCATGCCTGAGTGTTTTAACATAGCTATTACAGAGAGACAAAAGGAAATTGACTTACATTAAACAAGAAGTCTCAAATACAGATACATAACCAAAAAATGAGAGTCTTCATTAAAACTTTACAAATTGGGAGCATAGCTCAACCATCGACCATAAAAAAATATCAAAATTAACTATTTATACTCAGAACAACTCGCTCCCACCAGGGGTGTGATATGGTCATTTCATTCAAGGCTCAATGTCTGCATCTTCTTCTATCAGGCTACACTTGCATTCTTCTATCAGACGCAAGATGAGATCGGTATGGGCTTTGTAGAAAAATCCATTGATAGGGGGACTTTGTGTTGACAATCTACCTCCACGACCAACTTTCCATGCTTTCTATTTATGGGCTGAAACAAGGTTTCAACCACCTCCCCCATTTCCATTAACTACTTTCATCGGGATCTGGATGAATCCTAACACCCATGAATTTTCTAGGAGATGTTCACGACTCCTTCAAATCAATCCCCACGCCTCGAGAACATGCAGATCTTCCCTTGTGAAAATACAGGCGCCCTCAGCTTTTGATGCGTCTCTTATCCATTGCTTCATGTGACCTCGGGTCATGACCTAGGTCTCCCTATGTGAAATTTTAGGATTTCACATTTCGAGAGTCTTCATTCTCCTTGATTCCAAATATCCCGATGCTCGAATCTTGCGAAAAATCCTATTTGGACTGACGGTCGGATTTTCTTGGAATTTAATGGCCCAGATGCTTTCTTGATAACCTCATCTCCCCACCACTCAATAGATGCTTATCCTTATTTATGGCTCTGATTCTCATATAACCATGGGATATGATTGTGGGCTCAACTCTTGGGCATTTTGTGACTTCACATTTCACAAGTCTATGTTGTGCTCCAAGCTAAAGCCTCCAAGTCGTGAAATCATGATTTCTGAGATCAGTTGCCACACGTCCCCTTGAATCAGACGACCTAGATGAATATCAACATTTCAGGACTTTGAGTCTTCGACATGTTAGAACTCATGAAGTCTTCCCATTCATCACTTCAACTTTCCTGAAATGACTTTCTCAACGATTCAGATCTGGTGTCACGCACCCTGTTGGATCAGACGGCTCCTGCTGATTTTGGATTTTGGGGGTTTAGATATTTTACAAATAAATTCAAAAACGCTCTGAAATAATAATTCCCATGAATATTATCCACCATTTATCTTTGAACTTTGAAATGCAAATTCCTTCACCAAACTGAACTTGCTCACTCTCTTGATTTGAGTCCATATCAGATCGCTCTAATTGTTTCTCTTGTGCTCAATGTTGTGAATTGTGTAAATAAATACTTGGAGGACTGGCTGAGGGATTGGGAAAGAAAAAGGATCAATGACAGAGGGAGAGAGGGAAGTGATTAACCTAGAGAGAACAAATCTTGGGGTCGAGACTTCTAAGAAAGGACTACACAAAACAAAAGGTCACCCAAACGATTGAGGACAAAGATAGAGAAAATTACAAGCCAAAAGGGGGAAAACTTAAGGTTTGGTCGGTGAAAAGGAGAAAGGTAAGGAAAAAATATAGACCTAGGTAGAAAATACCAACCCACAAGACTCTGAAAAGTTTGTGTGATAACATTTGGCTCCACAGGGGATAGCATGCTCCCTAGGAGCTGCCAAGAACACACTAGAAAATTTGGGTCATTTTGCGACGACTATTTCAATGCTCTTGTGACTTTATGTCATGGATATTGTGACAAATATAAGTTCATCCAAACATCACTTCATGTGATGTGGCACGTAGACGAACCTAACACAATGTTGTAACAGAGACAAAGGAGGCAAATCATTGCACATGAGACAATATAAAGATATGGTCGCACTAGTGACATGTTAAAGAGATCGTCACAAGAGTGACAATATAGGGAGATCATCACATGCCCAAGAATATATGTATATTGTCACAAGTTCAACAATCCAGAGAAATTTGTGACGAATTAGTTATAAAAGTGATCATTGCAAGAGTGACGAGAACAAGGCATTTTGCGACGATATTGCTATACAATGTTTCGTGATTTGTATAGCAATTTCATTGCAACATTTCTAGAATTAGTCTCTCTTGCAATGACATATATTTATTTAAAAAAAATTAAATTTGATTTTTGAGCAGGATGACCGTACAGATCCTTGCCTAGTTGTTCATCCTTCAGAATACCAGGAAGCGTTAGTAGAGCCAATCAAGCTAGTGGATCTACCTATAGATGTTGTAGTGACTAGAAAGAGGTTAGTTTGGCTTCATGACACTTTGTAGGATGTAGAGAGGCATGCAAATCTCAGTGATACTTTAAGGGAGAGAAAATGACCTCAAAGTTTCTCAAGTTACATAGATTCACAATTATGAGGATGAGCAGGTGGTTCCACCAGTGGTGACGCAAATGGCCCCACCAAGTACCATCTTAAAAGGAGCCAAATTTTAGAGAAGGTTAGGTGTCAGGATCTAGTACGAAGAAGAAACCTTCCATAATAGTTCATAGGATATCATACTTCAGAAGATGTTAGCATATGTAGAGGGAGAAGATGGCTCTAGATATCGTATAGACTCAAAGGGAGTCAAGTTTTAGAGGCTTCATGCAGAATGAGAGTGAGCCTAATATCAAAGAGAGTTATTTGGATCATAGAGGGATTCGATCATTCATATGGAGTTCCCCCTTAGGTTCAGGTGGGATAAAGACATCTTCTAGGAGCACCCCTCACTCCCGGTTCCAACCCCTTGGAAGTTGTTTTTTTCATCGATTTCGATAACTAGTGATTTTCTCAGTAAGAAGCAATGCAACATTTGGATTTAGGGGTCCAATTTACGAAAACATGCTTAAGGAGTGGATGGAAAATGTGGTCACCTAGTCCATGCCTAAACAAGCATGCAACATCTCATGTAACTCAAAAATGCTACTCAGTTAGGTTTTTATGCCATGAGGAGGAATTGTCCAAGAGTCTCTAAAATGGTTTGGGATGCAAATTGAAATTGGGCATATAGATAATATCAAGAATTGGATTAAGGAACCATCGAATTTGATGGATTACTGGGATAGGATTTCATTTAGAGCACCCCTCACTCTCGGGTTCCATGCCTCGGAATTTGCAGTACTCAATGGTTTCAAGAACTAGTGTTTTGATCATTTTGAAGCAATGAAACATTTGGATTAAAGGATCCAATTTATGAAACCATTCCTTGGAAGAAGATGGACAATGTGGTCACATATTCCATGCCTAAACAATCTTGCACCATCTCACATAACTAACAAATGTTTCTCCATTAGTTTTTTATGCCTTTAGTTGGAATTAGCCAAGAGTCCCTGAAATGGTTTGGGATGCGACTTGCAACTGGGCATAAAATTAAAATTGAGACTCATATTGAGGAACTGTCAACTTTGATGGATTATTGGGATAGGATTTTAGTTAGAGCACCCCTCACTCTCGGTCCCAACCCCTCAAAAGTTGTTTTTTTCATCGATTTTGATAACTAGTACTTTGCTCAGTAAGAAGCAATGCAACATTTGGATTTAGGGGTCCAATTTATGAAACCATGCCTTGGGAGAATATGGAAAATGTGGTCACCTAGTCCATTCCTAAACAAGCATGCAACATCTCATGGAACTAAAAAATGCTACTCAGTTAGGTTTTTATGCCATGAGGAGGAATTGGCCAAGAGTCCCCAAAATGGTTTGGGATGCGACTTGAAACTGGGCATATAGAGAATATCAAGACTCAGATTAAGGAATCATTGGCTCTGATGGATTACTAGGATAGGATTTCATCTAGAGCACCCCTCACTCCCGGGTTCCATGCCTCAGAATTTGCAGTACTCAACGGTTTCAAGAACTAGTGTTTTGCTCCGTTTGAAGCAATGAAACATTTGGATTAAAGGATCCAATTTATCAATCTATGCCTTGGGAGCAGATGGACAAAGTGGTCACATATTCCATGCCTAAAAAAGGTTACAACATCTCACGGAACTAAAAAAATGTTCCTTCGTTAGGTTTTTATGCCTTGAGGAGGAATTGGCCAAGAGTCCCTGAAATGGTTTCGGATGCGACTTGAAACTAGGCATAAAATGAAAACCGAGACTTGGATTGAGGAACCATCAACTTCAATGGATTATTGGGATAGGATTTTAGCTAGAGTACCCCTCAGTCCCAGTTCCAACTTCTTAGAAGTTGTTTTTTCATCGATTTCGATAACTAGTGCTTTGCTTAGTAAGAAGTAATGAAACATTTGGATTTAGGGTTCCAATTTACTAAACCATGTCTCAGGAATGGATGGACAATGTGGTCACCTATTCCATGCCTAAAAAAACATGCAACATCTCATGGAACTGAAAAATGTTGCTCCATTAGGATTTTATGCCTCGAGGAGGAATTGGCAAGAGTCCCCGAAATGGTTTGGGATGTGACTTGTAACTGGGAATAAAATGAAAACAAAGACTCAAATTGAGGAACCGTCATATTTTTTGGATTCCTGGAATAGGATTATAGCTAGAGAACCCCTCACTCCCGATTCCAACCCCTCGGAAGTTGTTTTTTCATCGCTTTTGATAACTAGTGCTTTGCTCAGTAAGAAGCAATGAAACATTTGGATATAGGGGTCCAATTTACAAAACCATGCATCAGGAGTGGATGGAAAATGTGGTCACCTAGTCCATGCCTAAAAAAGCATGCAACATCTCATGGAACTCAAAAATGCTACTTCGTTAGGATTTTATGCCCTAAGGAGTAATTGCGAAGAGCCTCAGAAATGATTTGGGATGTGACTTGCAACTGGGCATAAAGTGAAAACTAAGACTCGGATTGAGGAACCATTGTCTTTGTTGGATTCTTGACATAGGATTTTAGTTAGAGCACCCCTCACTCCTAGTTTCAACCCCTTGGGAGTTGTTTTTTTCATCGATTTCGATAACTAGTTATTTTCTCAGTAAGAAGCAATGCAACATTTGGATTTAGGGGTCCAATTTACGAAACCATGCATCAGGAGTGGATGGACAATGTGGTCACCTAGTCCATGCCTAAGCAAGCATGCAACATCTCATGGAACTCAAAAATGCTACTTAGTTAGGTTTTTATGCCATGAGGAGGAATTGGCCAAGAGTCGCCGAAATGGTTTGGGATGCGACTTGCAACTGGGCATATAGTGAATATAAAGAGTCAAATTAAGGAACCATCACCTCCAATGGATTACCGGGATAGGATTTCATATAGAGCACCCCTCACTCCCGGGTGCCATGCCTCAAAATTTGCAGTACTCAATGTTTTCAAGAACTAGTGTTTTGATCAGTTTGAAGCAATGCAACATTTGGATTAAAGGATACAATTTATGAAACCGTGCCTTGGGAGAAGATGGAAAATGTGGTCACATATTCCATTCCTAAACAATCTTGCAACATCTCACGTAACTAAAAAATGTTTCTCCGTTAGGTTTTTATGCCCTGAGGAGGAATTGGCCAATAGTCCCTGAAATGTTTTGGGATGTGACTTGTAACTGAGCATAAAATGAAAATCAAGACTCAAATTGAGGAATCGTTGACTTCGATGGATTCTTGGCATAGGATTTTAGCTAGATCACCCCTCACTCTCGGTTCCAACCCCTCAAAAGTTGTTTTTTTCATCGATTTCGATAACTAGTGCTTTGCTCAGTAAGAAGAAATGCAACATTTGGATTTAGGGGTCCAATTTACGAAACCATGTCTTGGGAATAGATGGAAAATGTGGTCACCTAGTCCATGCCTAAACAAGCATGAAACAACTCATGGAACTAAAAAATGTTGCTCTGTTAGGCTTTTATACCCTGACGAGGAATTTCCAAGAGTCCCCGAAATGGTTTGGGATGCGACTTGCAACTGGGCATAAAATGAAAATCGAGACTCAGATTGAGGAACCGTTGTTGTTTTTGGATTCCTGACATAGGATTTTATCTAGATCACCCCTCACTCTCGGTTCCAACCCCTCAGAAGTTGTTTTTTTCATCGATTTTAATAACTAGTGCTTTGCTCAGTAAGAAGCAATGCAACATTTGGATTTAGGAGTCCAATTTACGAAACCATGCCTTGGTAGAGGATGGACAATGTGGTCACCTAGTCCATGCCTAAATAAGCATGTAACATCTCATGGAACTCAAAAATGCTGCTATATTAGGCATTTATGCCTCGAGGAGGAATTGCCAAGAGTCCCCGAAATGGTTTGGGATGCGACTTGCAACTAGGCATAAAAAAAAAATAGAAACTCAAATTGAGGAACCATCATATTGTTTGGATTCCTAGCATAGTATTATTGCTAGAGCACCCCTCACTCCCGGTTTCAACCCCTCAGAAGTTGTTTTTTTCATCACTTTCGATAACTAGTGCTTTGCTTAGTAAGAAGCAATGCAACCATTGGATTTAGGGGTGCAATTTATGAAACCATGCATCAGGAGCAGATGGAAAATGTGGTCACTTATTCCATGCCTAAAAAAGCATGCAACATCTCATGGAACTCAAAAATACTGCTCCATTAGGCTTTTATGCCCCAAGGAGGAATTGCTAAGAGTCCTCGAAATGATTTGGGATGCGACTTGTGCACCAACCAAGAGCTAATAAGAGAGTCCAAACCATAACCAAGAGATATTCCAAGCCAAAACCAAAATTTTCTAGCTATAACAGCCGCAACAACAACTCTCCTCCAAACTTGCACACAACTAGCCAACTCCAGTGCACACAAGTGTTGCTTCTACAGTTGTGAGAATGCCTACTAGAATGAAGACTAGCCTCCTATATTTATACTAAATATGGCAAACTGCCTGGGCTGACTTCTCATTTTGGGTGCCTATTTACTTAGTATATAATATTTCCTTTAGCCAACTTCTTCTCTTGGAGGCTAATAACCTAATACAAATTATCCTCTTGAGCCGACTTGTCTTATAGGGTTATTAGCCAACTAATTAGGGTTTCTTCTTGCTTCCCAGAATATTCTATTCTTGTCAGGTTTACACGTGGAGGTAAATACCTCCCACAACTACCATAACATCAACATGTTTCACCTTAACCTTATTCTTTTTGTTATGGAAAAATGACCCTTGATGAATACTATTAGAACAAATTTGCAAGAGAAACTTCAAAAATCAAATACATCCATGGAAATGCTAAAACAAGATGAAGAATGTAACATTACAAACCCTTAAACTTCATATTTAAATGGATATTCAACTAATTTTAGATGTAATTTCCCTATCAATGCAACCATAAAAATATAATGGAGAGAGCTAGTTGTTTTATAGACTTGAAGCTCCATCTCCTTACAATAAAACAAAATTTAGTGGATGCTAGATACATGGAAATCTGTAATTTACATTACCTTCATTAAGTATGAAAAAGGGTTAATACTTAATCATGCTAATGGTGTTCTTAACTGATGCTCCTCAAAACTTGGTATAAATACATTCTTATCAGATATGAAAGGTTAGGGAAACCAATTTAGTTTTGTTGTAGTACCATTTATGTTGCCTAAAAGCTTCCTTAAATCATGATTGCAAACCTATGTTTCTAAAATTCTTTCTTAATAACAATGGTCATAATTTTCTAAGGAAATATTCCTCCTTGTATCCACATGTTGGCCTATATTTTCACTGATCAAAGATCTCACATCTACCCACTTCCCCAAAGGATAAGCACCACAAATAGGGTCGTTGGCTTCTTGAGTTTTCCCTACAACAATCCATAACTTGACCAGGTTCATAGATTGTCTTGCCACAGTACCTAAAAATAAATAGAGTCTTACATGATAGAAATGGCCATTAGCATTGCACCATTAGCTCAAATAAGAAACATTTAAGTCTGTACACATCACTTTTTCTAAGAAAATACTACAGGCCTAAAGTTCTTCAATAGCCAATATTGTCTTGGTGTATCTTCCCCTACAAATTTCAATGTAATTTTTACCATCCTGGTGATTGATATTTTTCCATTTTTGAACTTCATTGAACACATTATTCTTCAAGGTTTTCTAGCTATAAAACTCCCCATGCTTTCCATAGCCTCTGGCACTAGTCTACATATGTTATTATTTCCTTGCAAAATTTTCGAGTTTGATTGTAAACCGAGAGGTAACACCACACTTACAACCATTCCAAATAAAATACCATGAGGATTTAAAGAGACCACTTACTCATGAAATCAACTCACATGACCATTGATACATGAACATTCATCAATTGCAAAGAATCATAAGAAAAACTCTTCAAGAGAGCACTCTAGCTAGCCATCCATAACATTAAAAGAAATATACAAAGAGTTTCCTCCAAAGAGTCTCCAAAATATTTTAAATCAAGATCTAAGGGATTTATTCTGCAATCAAAGAATTTAGTTTCCACTCTTCACTCTTCATTTGACATTTATTAAGAACCCTTAGTGTGCACCTAAAAAGGCTCACTCAAACCAAATTGATATTCAAGTTTTAGGCAAGATTTAAAATTTGAAGAATACATTGGTAGTTTTAGGCATGTAGTAGGAAGATTGAGCATAAGAAATGGTGTGTCATATATGAATGCATAGTCACCTTTCCCAAGGTGTGCATTTAATACTCCAAATATGGAAGTTCAAGAAAATAAATAATATTGAAGTCAACATTGTCAAATATTATCATAATGACAATAAATATAAGAAAATATTTGCACACAATAACTCTCTACACTATGAAAGATACCAATTGGTTGCCCTGTTCTTTTCCATTTGTATTTTTTGGTAAGATAAATGCTCCTTTTTGAACTATGGGGAGTTGTTAGAATCATTTTCATGAGTTATCAAATTTGCTTAAAAGGGTTCACCACATTTTGTGCCCAACTACTCTTCCAACCTTATATCTGGGAGACTTCACCATATATACTATAGAGATACAAGTTATGGCCTCAAATCTTATGCATGGGTACCATATGTAGACATTAAAGTCATCCAAAAATGAATATTTTGCACCAAAGTCCATCCCAACATCATATAAACACCAAGGAATGCCAAAATATCTCCAAAATTATACAATAGAGGTTGTTATGAATTTACTCACTGCTGTAGCAATTTTGTATGAATTCCTGAGTGTGGACTTTTGAAAAACACTTGGACTGTAGGCTATTTCACACCATTTGACTGCCTAATTTGCTGTTATGGTATTTTAGATGGATTCTTGAAGTGTTTTATATGGTTGACATAGATTTCATGTGCCCTCACTATTCTCTTTCATCACAAAAAATATAAATGACAACAGACATAATGGGAAACAAACTCATAATCATTGAATACGGGAACATAGAAGAAAATTTACACTTGTTTATTAGCAATAATACTCAGAAATTTGGGCCTATTATACAATGGTGATGGATCATCTAGTTGCCAGGAGAAGTGAACTTTGTTGTTGCTTTAATAACTATTAGAATCTCCTATCAACCACCTGGCATAACCTTCCAATCCATGATTTGAGTTGTCAACGGAGTTTTGTGCCTTACTCTATATGTAAAATGTTCCTAACAAGGCTCACGAACTCCTCCTCTCTTATAAATCGACCCAACAATGACAATTCATCCCCCAGCAAGATAAATTGAACCCCCAATGAATGTGTCACTACCCAGCAAGGGGAAACTCGTCCCCTGAACCCAAAATTTGTCTTCTATGAACAAGAACTCGAGCCATGTAATTTTGAATACATCCAGCAATGGAGTTTATCTATTCCCACAAGAGATTCACCCTTCTATCTTTAGGTAATGCATTCCCAAACTCACAACAAATGGTTGGGGATAGGGACCCACAGATTTCTTAAGAAAACTCAACCTCCTTTATTATGGCAGAGATATCTAATCTATTGTGACCATGATAGCACCCAGGTTACAATAAGCTCAACCTCTAGGTTAAGAACACCACCATCAAGCAATACAAACCCCAATGAATAAGAAATCAATCCCCCAGTGAATACTCAACAACTGAGAGTCTTTGTAGTCTTGATAACCACTAAAACCAAACCCTTGTTCCCCTCTCTGCTAGCTTCCTTGCGTAGAGGTCTGGTCTCAGTCTCTAATTAGATATGGTCTAAATAACCCCTAGTCCTAGTCTAGATGTGAAAAAGGGGATTTTTTTAATGTTTTATTATATTTCATTTTTTATTTAATACATAGTTTGGCATATGTAGTTTTTTTTTGTTTTTTT
>JZKD02S1879302.1:170305-180381 GCA_000966675.3 Picea glauca
TTGTTACTATAATTATTACCCTCTACTAATATTATGAATTGGAAATGCATTCATAATGAATTTTTTTGAACTGAAATGTTGTGGATTTGAAATCATAAGAATACAAGGTGAGAAGGGTTGACCGAATGCCGAGAGGAGATTCAGACATCCAGATGAGTCAGGTAAGTACCGAAATTATGACTCTATCCATGCTCAGACCACCTATGTTTTGCCCTTGTTCTCACTGATATAATGATAATAGGGGATAATTTAGACTTAATCTCTTCACGCTATAGTTATATTCTCGAAAGGAAGTCCCTGCAATTTGAACAGGGATTCCGTTTATATTTTTGATATTGACATCCTTTTGTATGAGATGGTCAATGACAATGGTTAGTGCGACCTAGAAGGTAGATTGAAAACATTATGGGTTAAAAATATTTGATCAATGTATTATCATATGAGCTACATATCAATACAAATTTAGTTGATTTACCAAAAGAATGAATCTACTTTTTTATAAATATTTTTATTCACCAAATTTAATCTCATTTTTAAAATATCTCTGCCTTTCATTAATAAAGGAAATTTGGAGATTCCCTGTGCCTGTTCTGGCACCTTGAAGGTATATGGTTTAGGGGATAGATAAAAGTGGTTTATATTTTGTCATCTTTGATGAATGACAGGTTTATGGGTGTCGGGTATTTTGTCATATTTTATCATAAACATGTTCATACAAAACATGTGTTTTTTTGGCTCCATAGTATGCTCACAGGAAATGCATCAAGTGTTGGTCCCATAAAAAAGGAGGAGATTCCAAATGTGAATTGTGCTGTCAGGTTTCATGACTTTTTATTTGGCCATGTTTTTATTCTTACTATCAACAATTTCATATATATATTCTTACTATCATTATTATCCTCCACTAATATTTTGAACTGGAAATGCATTGATAATTGTTTTTTCTAAACTGAAATGTTGTGGATTTGAAATCGCAGGAATACAAGGTGAGAAGAGTTGACCGAATGTCGAGAGGAGATCTGGGCATCTAGACGAGTCAGGTAAGTACCGAAATTCTGACTCTATCCATGCTTAGTAAACCTATGTTTTGGCCCCTCTTCCCACTGATATAATGAGAATAGGGAATAATTTAGACTTAATCTCTTCACGCTATTGTTATATTATCGAAAGGAAGTCTCTGAAATTTATTGACTAGGATTACCATTGTTAATTTATGGAGAGATTTTTATTTGTTTAATTAGGATTACCTATCAAATGGAGAGATCTTTATTTGTTATATTTATGTCACTTTGTAGAAGATGGGAACGGTTATAGTGAGTGTCTCTCTTGTGATGAAAACACAGATGAAAGTGTAACGGTCAATAGTGAGCATCGCTCTTGCTACAAAAACACAGAAAAAAGTTTTCTACCATCGAAGTTTGTGACGAAAGAGTACTTTCATCGCAAGTAGTTGTCATAATTTTTTCAATATGTAGTAGTGAAAAGTAGTTCCAATGCCTTAGCTTTGGGTTATGGAGTCTCTCATTGAAAATGAAAAAACTAAAAGAAAAATAAAACATGAGTGGTATTTACAGAGGTGGAATGTTGGTTACAGCCTAAACAAAATATTTCTTCAAAAAATGCCCATTTATAGGGATACCAAAAACTTCACCACCCTCCAAATTCTACAACCAGTAAGTATTGTTTGGAAACACCTCAGATATTTTTAAGGGCCCAATCTAGAGGGCTTCAAATTTACCGTGTTTTCCCTTGTCCTATTTGGGTGCATCCCATTTGAGTACAAGATCTTTTGTTTGGGTCATAAGTTTTGGTAAACCCCGAGTGCCTAGTGGTGGGTGTAGCATGAAGCTCAGAAAGTATCATGGATTTCAGTTTTGAATATTTACTTAAATAAAAATGTCCTTTGTATCGAAGCTCATCATTGTGCCAAGAGTACCCTAGGGAAATGGGAGAATTTTCCTGCAATTGTTGTATTAGATGCAAAATTTTGGGATCATGTAGGCATTCTTGGTGAACAACTTGGAGATAATCTGGTACAATGAAGGTGAGGGAAAAAAGGGACCCTTCATCTTCATATTTTATTGAAAGTGCATCAAAAACCACATTGTTTTTTCCTTTCTTGTAAATGATCTCATAATCATATCCAAAGAGCTTAGTCACCCATTTTTGTTGCTCTGGGGAGGAAAGGAGTTGTTCGAGAAAATACATGAGGCTTTGATGATCTGTCTTTATTTGGAAGCATTTCCCCAATAGATAAGGGAACCAAAGATCCATGCATTCAGAATAACCAACATTTTCTTTTCATAGATTGATTTTCCCAAATTTTTCTCGTATAGTTTTTTGTTGGTAAAGGCCAAAGGCCAACCCTATTGCATAAGAACTACTCCAATTCCTTTCCCAGAAGCATCACATTCTAGGAAAAAGGTCTTTGTTAAATCAGGAAGGGATAGGATTGGAGTGGTGCACATGGCCATATTCAAGGTTTGAAAGGCCTGAGCAGCTGTGAGATTCCAAGTGACATAATTCTTTTTAAGGAGAGCAGTGAGAGGGGCCGCAATATTTCCATAATTCTTATCAAAATTTCGATAATAACATGTTAAACCTAGAATCCACGCAATATTTTGAGAGTTTTTGGGCGAGGCCAATCCTGCATAGCTTCAATCTTTTTAGGATCCACCCTGACACTAGCCTTGCCAACAAGATGACCCAAGTACTCAACTTCCGAGGTGCCAAAAGCACATTTAGATTGTTTGAGGAAAAGTTAGTACTGAGAGAGTAAATGGAGAACTCGATCCACATGAGCAAGATGGGTTTTCCAGGTTTTATTATAGATGAGGATATCATCAAAGAAAAATAAGACAAAATGATGAAGAAAAGGATGGAAGACATGATTCATGAGGATTTGGAAAGTGAACAGAGCATTACACAATCCAAAGGGAATGACCAAAACCTCATAATGGCCCTCATGAGTTCAAAATGCAGTCTTATGAATGTCATCCTCGTTCACATGTATCTGGTGGTAGCCATAATGAAGATCAAGTTTAGTAAAGAACTGGGCACCACTCAATTCATCCAAGAGGTCATCAATGACAGGAATGGGAAATTTTCCTTTAATGGTGATTTTTTTGAGAGCATGGAAGTCAGGACACATGCACTAATAAAATTATTTCTTAAGTTCCATGACCACAAGAGAAGAGTAGGGGTTCATAATAGGACAGATAACAACTATGTTGAGAAATTCTTGAACAATTTTTGAAATTTCATTTTTTTGGGAAAAGGGATGACGATAGGGACGAATATTGGGACGAAGGATTCCGAGGACAAGGGGAATGGAATGATCATGAACACCATGGGAAGGAGGGAGTCCCCGATGAGTGGAAAAAACAGCTTGATGTTTAGAGAGGATGGATTGGAGGTTCGACGACACAAAGGGTGTCTCAGTGGCTTGAATGACATGGATTTATATGATAATGCCAGAATGACCTTTTTTGAGAACCTTTTCCATGCGATGGGAAATGATAATCTCTGGGGAATCGAAGGTGATTCCTTTGAACTTATATTGTTGGCCTGTCTAGTCAAATTACATGGTTAATTCCTTAAAATCCATGATAATGGGACCCAAAGTCCTTATCCATTCTGCACCCAACACAATTTCACAATCACCCATGTCGATAGAAAACATATGATATTTCATGTGGTACTAACCAATTTGGATCTACACATTTTCACAATGGCCACCACATTTCATGGACCCGCCATTGTCAATCATTATTTGAAAATTTATTGAAGAAACATATATATCAATTAGTTTCTTGGGAAATGCGACGATGAATAAAATTATGGGTTCTTCCACTATCAACAAGAATGATGACCTTCATATTCTTAATGTAACCAATTAGCTTGAGGGTGTGGGGAGCAGAGAAGACAATGAGAGAATTAAGGGAAATGACCAGTTTGACTTTGAGAGGGTTGGAGGGAGGATTCGGGTCAGTGGGTTTAGGTGACATGGCCAAAAGGGGAGCCTCAACATTGTCTTCCAAAACATCCTATGAGATGGACCTAAAAAGATATTGCTCCTTACACTTATACCTAGAAAAATATTTGTCATCACAATTATAACAAAGGCCTTTGAGTTGGCGTTCAACCATTTCTTCCCTGTTCAATTTCTGGATCTTTAGTGGAGTAGAAGGAGGAGTGGGAGTGACTAGTTTAGTGCGAGGAATAAAGGAGGGTTTTTGGTTTTGAGAAGAGAAAACTTGTTGTGATTCCTTATCTCTTTTAGTATCATCCACCCAAATTTGAGGTTGAGTCATGAGGACATGGGCATGAATCTCATCCTTGAGGCCACTCATAAAACATTCTTAGAAAAAAGCATCAGACATGCCCTCTATACGAAAATACAATCGCTCAAAATCATCTATAAAGTCTTCCACTATGCCAGATTGTTTCAAATTTGTCAAACAACATAAATGGTTGGATTCAGTGTGAAAGCATTCATAAATATCTGCTACAAATTGTGTCCAAGCCACATACCCTTAGCGATAATTTTTTCTCCATTTCCACGATTGCCAATGTTTTTGATCTAGATGGAGAACACGATACTGGAGTTTGGCCAATTCATATGTAATGACATACAAAGAGAAATAATGTTCCATTTGAGTTACCCAACCAATGGGATCCGAGCAATAAAATTTGGTCACATCCACATGCAGAGTCGTAGGTCACGCTAAAAGTGATGGGGCCGAAAATTTTGGGAATGAGAGGAATTTTCACCTTTGATTTGCAAAGGTGGGTCAGATGAGGTAATATCTGTAGGGATATGCATCTTGGTGTAGATCATTGTAGTGAAGGAGGAAAACTGGGTATTGAAGGCTTCAAGCTGAGTAGCAAGGTCATGTTTGATGTTCTCCATTTTGGCGTCGATGGAGGAATGCATGTTTTTATTGATGGTGGCAACATTGACATTGAGTTGTCTCAATTATTGTTGGGTTTCTGTGAAATTAGAGTACAAGGAATTGAAGTGAGCTTCCAAGTCTTGGTTACGGTTATGGGCCATGATGAAGAGGGAAAACTACAAGGGGTGGGTGGGATCACACAGAAAATGGGTTATGGGTGAAGTGTATCACAACGATTAGGGTGATGAGGGGAATACAATGGGGTAAATCCAAAATAAGGGTGTTGGAAGGGGGTCACGTCCATGAGAAAATTGTTTTGCTGAAAAATTATAGGTATAACTGCGATAAGGGAGAAGAGAGGAATCCAATGAGATAGCTCTCAAATAATGGTTCCAACAGGATCCATACTTTGTTTTTTACTCCTGCGGAGTTATACTCCAATGTGAAGAATACTGCAGTGATGAAATGACCAAATTCTTAATAAGACGAAATGTGTAGTAATTTCGCAACTTGAATGCAGGAGACACAGTTGCACGACAATAGATGTTGTCTGTTCTATTTTTGTTTCCATCCCAAGGGTTAGGTTATTCTAGGGTTATAAAGACAAGGGTTTTCCCTGTGCTATAGCTATCTGATATACATGCAAGGTCCAACAGTAGTACTCGTCCCAATATCTTAGGGCACCAACTAAGGAGGCTAGACCGTGTCCTTCTCCGTACTACCCAACTAACCAGGTACTAGAGAGTATCTTCTCGAGTGTTGTTATCGATGGAATTATAGTAGTTAGACAATCAATCGGTTTAACTATGGAGGACTTTAGGATATCTATACTGATCCGTGTACAAGTGTTGTCTGATGCGCTACCACTCGAAGGGGTACCAATAGGGGTTACAAGGGTGGCCAACAGATGTTCCCTTAAGTACCACTTGTATTTCCTATGTGTATGAATCCCCGACCATGGGTTTATGAATGTAACAACAAATCTTTGTAGCTTTAAGATGCCATAATAGTCTCTACCTTGAAAAACATTTAACCCACAATTTTCTGTTGAGGAAGATGCTCTGATACCACTTGTAATATTCCAGATACAAAATAATATCTAGAACAAAAATAATTGGCTAGAAATGTCAGATAAACAATGATATAACCAAAACAACACCAAAATAATACCAAAATAATACCAGAATAACACCAGAAAGAGAACTTTGATTACTGAGAGAAATGTTCACTTGCCTCTTCTAGGGGGAAACCTATAATAGAGTGGAGTTATATTACAATAATATACAAGACAAAACTTCTCATACCCTCTACTCCTATTTATACTAAATATGTCTATCCAAAAAATAAATATAGAGGAAGGTCCTTCTAGAAGCAGAAGCTTCTATTAGGTATTCTTACATTTGACTTATTCTTCCTTATTTATAGGCCTTATTAATATTGGCATTTATTACATGGAAATATATTATTCTACCTACGTGAGGTGTTAGGTCCCTAACACTTCTCCTCATAGCAATATTTAGGCTTGTTAATGGCCTTGTCCAAAGATTGAGGTTTAGAAAACTCAATTTTGTCTTTATAAGATTGAGGTAATCTACTTAAGAGACGTTGGATTTTTACCTTTTCATCTTTGATGTATTTGACATAGCTCAATAGCTCGAAGAATTTATTCACATATTCATCCATGGTCATTTTCCCCAACTTTAAGTCATATAATTCTTTGATTTTACCATTAAAGTATTTGTTAGAGAGATACTTCTACTGAAATTTCTTCTTGAACTACTTCTAAATAATTTTTCTGACATTGATTTTTTTAACTTATTTGAGATGATCCTACCAAATTGATGCTCCACCATTTAAATTGAATACAACCACTTTGACCTTCATGTTTCCAGAGAAATCATGGACTTGGAAGTACTTTCTTATTCCAATAATCCAAGCCTCAACTTCTTGATCAAATTTCACTTCACCATCCAATGTAGGTGTTTTTTCCTTTAGAAATTCTCCATGGAAATTATCTCTGAAAGGATTCATCCTCCCATGTTTGTGAAAAATATCTTGAATTTATTAATGAGTCTTCAGAGGAAATGAATCACTTGTGGAGGATTTTGATGGTGTATTTGTCATATATTTAGAGGTATTTCTTGTGCTATGGTACCTCTTATGAGTACAACTTCCAGATATATTCCTACTCATACCAAAATTATTTGAATTATGTCCATGATGCATTTGCCTCTATATGTCCGTCAATATTTGAAGAATGGATGCATTTAGTTGGTTCCTCTCTTCTTAAGCATTGATTAAGGATTTAATTATCTTCAATGCAACTTTAAATATCGACTACCGTCAGGCTCCTCGTAGTCTCTACAATAGATAGAAGTGTCTCATGATTTCTATGTCCATTGGACTCTACCTCTACATTTTTATCCTGCATATTTTCACCCATGCATTTTCTTCAAAATATTAAGACCTTGGGCATCCTCCATGATGGTAGTTTCTTAAATTAATGAAAATTGAGTATTTGTATTTTAATTGTCTTGATAAATCAAATTTGTTTTACAAGTATTGAGTGCGTATATCTCTTCCCCTTTGAAATACCTTTGAAACAACTATACATTTTCTCAATTTCGAAATTGGAGAAAGAAGTTATGGGTCTCAAGAGATCATTGTATTTTATGCCTTTTGCACCTTGTTGTAGCTATTCATATCTAGATTAAACTGCAAGTATTATGCACACCAACAATTCTGATTAGATATAAATAACAACAATAAAAATAGCTTTTGTAATAATTTTACTATGTCTTGTCTAGATTGCAACATAAGGGCTTTCGGCACTAGAAAAAATTAAATTAAGGAAAATTATTCACAAGGGTTTTCAAAATATCAGGGACATTTAGAGGGTCAAGGAGGTGGTAGTGCCCTTATGGCCTCCCTACAAGTTGGGTTCATGGAAACACTCTCATTTTTTTCTTTGTAAATAGATCATTGATATTATGCAATTCTATAAGCAAATTCACCATTTTTGTTTTGTGCTTTACTACCGACTCAGAGCCCTAGTGAATGCACCCTAATTTTCCCTTTTATTTGCAATCCAAGTTTTTCATGTGTCATATTTTCATTGTATGTGTGTGATCCCTACCATATTTTTATGTTTTGATGGACCCAATCCACTTGAATGGTTCCATCCCCTCATTATTAAGGAACATATGTGACATGTTCTACTTTAAATGGTCAAATCAATGCTTATACAAGGACCATGATCTATGGACAAGATTCACTTTGGAGCACAAAGATATATCTTTTTAGTGTGCCACATGCCCTCTGAAGTGGTATACCACTTGGATGTTTGGCAAACATATAATGGTTTCAAATCTTAGAAGTTAGTTTCTAGTACTGTTCTTTGGGTATCTGAAGTGGTATCTAATATCACCTATGGTTTACCCACTTTGGAGGCCCCATATTTGTTTCCAATAACAAACTTATTATCTTTGAAGTGGTATAGCAATAAAACCTATGGCTTACCCACTTTGAAGGTCTCGAGTTGGTTTCCAATACTAAACTTAGGAGATCCAAAGTGGTATATCAATACCACTCAGTGGCTCAATACCACTTCCTTTCATTGTGATGGCCTTAGAAAATTAATAATTTACTTGAGAATTAGTCAAATTGACACTTGGCATATGGCCATGTCAATTCCAACTTGACCATCGTAATATCCTAGTATGACTTCCCAAATTTGACCACTGTCTTTAATTGTGACATTTTTACAAATTAAGGACAATTGGATAGATTTATTCACATGGATAAAACTGAACAGGCCCAACTCATCTAATTTTTTATGTGACCTCCCAACAATGTGGAAATTCTTAATACAAATTGAATGCATAATGGTGAAGAATGTTGTTCCCTTCACAAATCTTCCCAAATTTCACTTAGCATTGAAGCCACTCTCTGATACCACACTATGGAATCCTTTGCCAACAATACTAGCCATAGGAGAAGTATCCATGAGACAAGTAGCCATGAGATAGATATTTCAAATTTAGGCCTTCAGAGGTGGTATCCCTAGAATAGTAATTGATTAATTCTATCGAGAAGGACTAAAATTAAACAAAACACATGCACAGGTGAAATAATTAAAATGTAGTGGAATTAAACAAGCACAGATTCACTAAAACTCATGGAAACCAAATAATCAATCAAATCACATACAAGATACCAGATATATACATTTCCATAATGGAAAATAACACTAATTTTGCATATTCATAAACAACGATAATACACTTATATTTTAACATAAGTTGGTCAAAGAAACTAACTGCATACTAGTAATTTTCCACCCAACAATAGATATCCACTGCATATACCACCCCAAGTTGAGCTACGAGGTCATTAGGAAAAGGAAACAAGCTACAAGATTCTATCTCTCTCAACCCAACTCATTTTCTCTCATTCTTAGCTATTATGCTCATTACAAAACACTCCATGCATCTTATCCAACCATGAAATGGCTATATTACTCTCATCCACTACCCCACACAACATAAGAAAGATCTTCCCTTTATCTACTCAATATTCCCTTAGGTATATTATTTCTCCTAGTACTCATTAGTGTGGGAAGAAAGAGGCCAAATTGTCGTATGTTTTTTAGAAATTTCCTGTAAGTATATTACTGGGCTCTCCAACATTGTGTGTGGGTATTTGTTACAATGGTGTACCATAAAATCCTACTTAGGTGTTGTGTGATCTAAGTAAAAAACACGATAAAATAGGATCAAAACAAAAAATACTAGCAAGTTTATTTCATATTTTACCTTAAGAAAAAGAAAAGATACAAGGAAATGGCATGCATCTAACATCTAAAGCACAATACAAAGTAAAAAAAAAAATGAAAATAATTTTATTGCCAATAGAAATAATGAATTACAAGAGAACACCTTAATAATGGTTGTAGAAGCAATATGGGCTCCATAGTCACCTTGAGGGAAGGTCCTTTATCTCTTTGTGTGCTCAAACTCCAAATTTTGACGGTAAAATGAAATCCAAAACTATAGAGAGAATGTGACTAAGGTGCAAAATCTTTCTAGTGTAATTTTGATAGTTGAACCTTACAATGAGTGACTTCAATAGATTTATTTATAGGTGAAAATGTGGACCTCTCTTTAGAGTTACCTTCGATGT
>JZKD02S1879302.1:199340-210787 GCA_000966675.3 Picea glauca
CAAAGGCACTAAGTCTGCAAAAGAGTTCTTAGAGCATCACAGGGACGACTCTATCCCCCATGGAGCCAAATGTTAGCGATATTTCTTGTTAAGGGAGTTGGAGTGCGAAAGGATGGGTTGGACCCCATTTGTCCTAAGTTTTGGGTGATAATGTGCCCATGGTAAACAACATGCAAGACCGAGTGGTCCAGATTCACGCGCCCGGATCAACGGCGCGCGTTGGATTCCAGACCCCCCTTGCCTTTCTACCTTTAAGCAGGGGGGGGTCCGGAATTGGGGGCGCACCTCTCCAACGGTTCAGATCAGCGCACCCGGATCAACGGTGATGAAGATCATTCCGGACCCCCCCCCCCGCCTTTCTACCTTTAAGCGGAGGGGGGGTGGTCCGGAATTCCATATGCAGCTTTTCGACGGCCACGATCGAGGCACCCAGATCAACGATGCTCGTGCGGCCCTGCCCTTCTCAGCTGCCTTGTGCTTAACCAGTGTGGGCCCTCCTCCCATCATTTCATACTTCCTTCCACCTTTCCCCTACTGCCGTGTGTCATCCATTTACCCCTCCTCTTTGGTCCGCGTGGACTTACCTTCTTCTCACCATCCACTCATTACCTGCCACGCGTCCCATCCCTTTCCACATTAGCATCTTAACCAAGGCGAGTTCGTTTCTCCTGCCTTCCCCCTCCACTGGGTGTCTTCTGCCATGGATCATCCTCTGTCACCCCTCTCACTTCTTGCCACTCCTTCCACGCACCTCCCCGACATCATCACTCCTATCATACACCATATCTTCCGTGCTGGCCTCCATGCCCATCCCTCAAGCTATTCAATTATTCCAGATGGCAGCGCGAGAAGTCTTCCGTATCCCGAAATGCCGAGTTGGTCGAGCCATTCTCAATCCCAAGAAGCAGTTATTGAAGCGGTTGAGGGTGGTTAGACATCGCCTCCGCCATAATGGGGACGTCCTGCAATGAATTAAAGGCACGTCGATTCGCCGATGTAACCATCAGAAGATCTATCGCATCTGCCACAAGTTGCACGATTATTCAAATATTGCGGCTGCAGAGTGTCAGAAGCCATGCAGACACAAAGCTTTTAATGCATTTTCTCGGTTCTGCTGTTGTTGCTATTTTGAGTATATGTAGGCATTTTTTCCATTTTTGTATCTATCGATGGTTGAGCAGAGCTCTCTGGTTGTAAAATTTTAATGAAGCATTGTTGTTCTGGTTATGTACGAGCTTTGGAGATTTCTTGCCTTATGAATGCCAGTTTCTATCATATCTTTGTTTACACTGTATTAGAGCAGCTCGGAATTGGAGGATCCAGTCGAGCTGTAACTATTATAGGATGATGTTGTAATGGATCATTGTAATAGTTACAGAGCCTCTAATCAGTCCCTGTAATTCTCTTAGCACTGAATGACTTGGAATTGGAAGATCCAGTCAAGTCCTCTTTCAGCTTCTTGAAGCCATGAACCAGGAGGATCCTGTTTTTGGAGTTTTTCCTCTATAAACTGCTGCAAGCCTGATGCCCAGAGTTGTTTGTCCACTTTCTCCTAAGTCTTCCACCTGTTCATGTTTAAATCAACCCACTGGCTGAAGTTAGGATTCTATACCTCCTCTGTCCTTATGAACCAGACTCAGTCGCTGAGTTAGAGTGATACTTCCTAGAGCCGTTATCTCCATTTGATCACCCTTCATAAACAAATCGTGACATAAAACTGATGGGCGTTGGGCTCTGCTCCTGCAAGCAATCCAAGAGTGACTTCTAATGCTAACAAAAGTGAAATATTCTCTCTAATGGATGGTTTCTCCGGATATAATCAAATCAATATTGTTCCCAAGGACCAACATAACACCCCTTTTATTTGTCCTTGGGGCACTTTTGCCTATCGAAAAATTCCTTTTGGTCTAAAAAATGCTGGCACAACCTTTCAACGTGCTATGTCTTATGCATTCCATGATATCAAGCACATAGTGCAACCATATCTCGATGACTTATCTGCTCATTCCATGCACCGTGTCGATCATCCGATACATCTCTGAGCCATTTTCCTTCGATGTCGGTTTTACCATATACGTTTGAATCCTCACAAATGCATTTTCTATGTAGAATCTAGTTGACTTCTAGTATTTATTGTTTCACGTCAAGGGATCCAAGTAGATCTTTTGAAGGTCAAGGTGATTCTCAATCTCCCTCCTCCTTCTTCGCTTCTCCAGTTACAAAGTTTGCAAGGGAAAGAAAACTTTCTTTTTCATTTTATCCCGAACTATGTTGAGCTAACTCTTGGATTTACACGACTACTCAAAAAGGGGTCTGATTTCGTATGGGATACCATCGCCAACAAAGCCTTCGAAGCTTTGAAACTGTCCCTGACACGTACTCCACTCCTCTTCCCATCAGATTATAGTCGTGATTATTTCCTCTACCTCGCAGCCTCAGATTACACCATCGCAATGGTTCTCATCCAGGAGGATGATTCTCATGACGAACATGTCATCTGTTACTTGATTCAAAGTCTAACGCCTATCGAAACCAAGTATTTACATGTTGAAAAACTGGCCTTGGCAGCCGTCCAAGTAGTTCAACGTTTTCAGTACTATATCCTCTCTCGCAAAACTATAGTAATTTCTAACTGCAACCCTATGCAACACATTCTCACACATCTGCTAGGGGGAAAATACTCCAAATGGATCATGATACTCCAGGAGTTTGACTTAGAATTTGAACACGCTAAGTCCAAGAAATCCTTAGTGTTTTTCGAGTTGATATGCGGCTTTCCCTACTCTGAGATGGAAAATATAGCAGCCAATTCCTTACCTGATGAATCCCTTTTTCTGATTGGTTTTGACGATCTTTGGTATGGATATATTGTCATCTATCTCCAAACCCAAACTTTCTGGCCCAATTTGTCTAGTACTGACTGCCATCAAATATGCTACCAAGCCTGTCAGTATATTATCCTCAGTGATACTTTTTATCGTCGTGGGATTGACTCAGTTTTTTAACGCTGCCTCACGTTTGACGAAGCCGAGAAAGACCTAAATGACTGCCATTCTGGAGCCTTTGGTGGTCATATGTCTGGGTATGCTACTGCCCAGAAGATCTTGTGAGCTGGGTATTTTTGGCCTTCTTTATTTAACGATTGTATAATTTCCATCCAAAAATGCCACGCTTGCCAAACCTACAACCATAAAATATGATCACATCCCGCTCCTCTTCACCCTGTGGTCCCCGTCGGTCTTTTTTCGAAATGGGGTATCGATTTCATGACATGTCACCCTTACTCAGCCGGGGGGCATGGATACATTATTGTAGCCGTAGACTATTTTACGACCCATTTCGTAAAATATCTCATTTTGGTGTTCCTCAGGCTATCGTCACCGATCACAGTAGCCACTTTAGAAACTTCATGATGTCCGAACTCACTGAAAATTTGGGTCTTCACCATGAAAACTCAAAACCCTATTACCCACAATCCAACGGCCAAGTCGAAGCAATTAATAGAGTCCTCATGACCATGCTTCAACGAATGATAGGGATACACAAAACGAGTTGGCACACGATGTTGTTTTCAAAATTGTGGGCTTACCGGACATCCGTTAAATCTTCTACCAGGTTTACATGATTCTGGTTAGTCTATGGTCTAGAATCCATCCTACTGATTGAATGTGAGATACCCTCCTTAAAACTAGCCATCGAACTCCTCCCAAACACTTCTTTCGAAGAAGAACATCTGTTGTATCTCATGCGATTAGATGAAACTCGTCACGATGCTACCCTAGTCATTGAAGCCCAAAAGAAACGTGAAACGTGTTAAGGCCCAATATGACAAACATGTCAAGCCTCGCATTTTCTCCAAAGGCAATATGGTTCTCCTCTACGAACAAGATCGGGATATGCTAGGAGCCGAAAAATTTGAATCCATGTGGTGAGGTCCGTATATCGTGAAACGAGTTTTGGAGAAAGGAACTTACGAGTTAGTATATTACGATGGTATCCCTTTGAGTGAACCCAGAAATGGGTTTTACTTAAATAAGTACTATGCCTAAAATTACCAATGCATGCGTACTTGTATTTTATTGTATCATACTTCTTGTGTGTTACTGTAGTGTGCTTTTTCATTATCTAGTCTTTGCTCTAATTCTCTTATGTTACGTTGTGTTTGGTTTCCATATGTCAGAGTCTTCACTACCCCACATTGGTTTCTATATGTCGGAGTCTTTAGAACCTTACTTCTGCTGCTTGGGTGATTTACGCCCCTACAAACGAACTTATCACTCTATGAGGTGTGTGTCTCGGCCGTCCGACCAACAATATTGCAAAGTATAGCGTCATTATTGAATTGTTGATTGATGCTATCTCGCTCGGTATCCGTCACTTGGTTGTATGACTCGATTCGTAGCTAGTAGTACTACAGTTAAGTAATGTCTATGCTATTCGAAGTCCTACTTTATTATGGGTATATTTACGAATTCACCTCTTGGAATGTTATTTTGATTATATTGAGTATCAACATATTCCTAGATGTCTAAATACATTAACTGATGCATTAGCTAACTATGTATTAGATAGACATTTGGGCCACTTATAAACCAATCACATCACATGTATCACACAACACAAGATAAGCCGGTAGAAGCCATATATATGTATATAACGATCAAAAGTTTTTTACAAAAAGTTTCTGTCCAAGGACCAAAATTTCAAAATCTGAAGCTCATAGCTTCTACAAATTAGCATCATGGGTGACGCTCATGATAACACACGATTTCCTAGGAAACCCTACGAAGAAATAGGCCAATAGACTCTGACACGCCCACCGTATGGCGTTGATAATGCTGAGGGATCTCTCCAATAGGCATGTCCGGAATGTCAGTAGTCAACCCCTCTATGTTTTTCTCCACTGCCTCATAGTCTTCAACATCCCATCGTGGCACTAGAGCCACCTCTCCTCATCGATGAATAGGAGACATACCTAGAGGTCGGTATGGCCCCACATCTGTGTCATCAAAAAGAGATTTTTGATCTGTTCTTGGACAAACATAAAAACATTTCATATGATAAAAATCACAAAAACATTTAAAAGAACAAAATGTGTACTTCTTACCTAGGTCACCACACTTAGCAACTTTAGGTAGGGATAAATCCAGATCCCCTCAAAAGTCCAATCTGGCGTAGGCGTAGTCATCAACCATCAGCATCTGTGGCCACAACCAGTCAAAGAATGAATTATTGTATTTGATGATAGGCCCAGCTATGTGTCGGGCCATGAGGTTACACCACCTCAGCATCCTCAGATCTTGTGGGGCTAGTAAACCCCACTCAACCTATAATCTTAGTAATGGAACGCTCTCAAGAAAGAAGGACACCAAAAGTGATTCATACACAAACTGCTTCAAGTCACCCTTTCTGCATTTCGTCAACTACCTCTTCATACTGCGGAGAACTGCATCTGACCAGTTGACGACTCATGGCTCTGTGCACTCTATGGCATATTGGAAGTAGCTCTGGAGAGCCATGTGTGGAGCTGATCTCCCAACCATGCATGCTATGGTGAAAATGATGGTTCTCAGGGTCAAGTCTTGGACCCCCCAAATAGCCACCTTACCTTTGCTTCTTTCTGCCTATAGGACATAGTACTGGTGACAATACTCACTCATAGGGATTCCACTGCCTCGGCTACCAGTCAAGCTAGTGTGGTACCCACACCATCATAACCCTATCAGAAAGTAGATATCCTCAATATCTAGGGTCAAGGTGTGGAATCCCATTTGAAATAATTGTTGATCCACGCCCCACATATGAACTAGGTACTCCAACAATCTGATTTGGGCCCTCATGCCTGGAATCCTGAAGAATTTCAAGAGCCCACAGTCTCGGAGGGCAGAAATGGTACATGGGTCATTCCCGAAAATGGCATCTTCCTCTTCATGTTCTCTTTCTCACCACTCCAGCATCGTGACGGTCAAATGCCTACACAAGAACCATAAGAAGAGAATCAACAACACATTTCAAGCCTTGGCATATTTTTTATTGAGCAAAAATCAAAGTGAAATTTCATTTTTCGGCCCTCACAGGTGCCCCTTTAGCACAATGTGAGATTCTCACAGGTGCCTTTGAGGCCGCCTGTGAGAATGCCCGGGCGTAAGTTTTGGCCCTAAAACAAATCCAAAACCTTGAAAATTGCCAATGAAAATAAAAACTAAACCATGGAAAAGATAGGAGATCAAGAGCCTACCTCGTTGATGGAGACGGTTCGCCAAATGGTCTCCTTTGCCTCTCGCGATCGAGTAATGAAAATTGAGGTAAAAAGAGGGGTTTTGGGTAAATTTCTTGGCAAAATCACAATGAAAATGGTAAAATCCCATTTTACCAATATTTATTTACTTTTTACCATTCTTGTTGACTTTTATTTTGTTTTATTCATCAAACCTAATGCCTAATAGCCCTATGAGTGTGAATTTTTTCAGATATAATGAATTTGAAGTCCACTCAAAGGAGTACGGATGTTTTCTCTTTTTTCATCGTATGTATAACTGTTTTTTATGGTTTTTAGACAAAACCTCGAGCTTGGTGTTTTTTCATTCTCGTGCTCGAAAATACACGAGAACATAATCAAGCACACTTTTATCACTTTTTCGGGATCATAAAGGTTATATGAAAAAGGAATCCCCTGGAGTTCTCTTTAAGCTCTTTTCAGACTCTCTAAACATGAAAAGATTGCTGAGGGATCTTGCTCTTTTCACGCTCGTTAAAGTATTTGAAGAAAGCATCTGTTGGGTGATAATTTATCTCTTTTTCGGTCTCATAAGACTATTTTATGAAAAAGGAACTGAGAGAGTTCTCTTTTAAGTGTTTTTCCAGACTCTATAATCAAGAAAAACCTTCGAGTTTTCTATCTTTGGACTCGTTAAACAAACATCGAAAGACCTGTAATGGGATCGAGCCACTCCTTCCTAGGGTTCGTTAAAACATACTCTGAGAGACTTGTCTGAAGGATGAGCTTACATCAACAAGCATATGTTATCCTCCTCAAGCTTGCATAAAAATAAAGAGGTACTTTCCAGAAATGGTGAGGGAAAATTTGGGAATGGGATGTGTTTTCGTATTCATATTTTTTGGCAGTAAGTGTTGCTCTTGAACATGACACCCCCTATTCATTATTTGAAGCTAGTTTGGGAAATCCTGAGTCATCTCTGGGTCAGTGCTACCAAATCCTTGGTCATGTCATTCATATGTTCAAGAGAAGTGTCAGGCTGCTAGATTAAAGATTTTAATGACCTGAAACACTGAATTGTCAAACCAGGGCAAGTAAACTTAGAGCTACTACACTGTATGTGCAGGTAAGACTCTAATCCCTATCTAAAGACTATTCTTAGAATAAAACACAAACTCACTCTTAGAAACTGAATCCTAATGACTATCCCGAAACTTATCATCTCCTATTTAATTCATCAACAGAAAACAGTCCTATGCCTAAGTGCAGGTGCTTCTATTTCTACCCTAATGCGATTTCACAAGACTATCTACCACTATCTTTAATCATCTAATCATCACTACTTCTATCTAATCCATAACAGAAAGAGTATTTCCTAAAATTATTTTAATCTAAACATCGAAAATAAATCTAAATCTATCTACAGGAAAAATAAAGAAATATCCTACTTACCCTACTGGTACCGGAAGCTTCCTCTAATTCAATTGCAATCTAACTATCCTATCAAAGCAGAGTAACCTAACTATCTAACAAAGTAGAGCAACCTAACTATCCTAACCAAAACAAAATAGATTCAAACTCTAAGTTACATTCAGATTGAAAACTGGAATTAAAGCAAACCTAGTTCATTCTCTTAAACTCTACAGGAATCAACCATTCTTTCAACACTCATCAAGGTAAAATATATCAATATGCCGGAAACGGTACAGTTGAAGAATAATTTGAACAAGTTAATTCCCAAACTCAAGTAAGCTAACATGCATGCAAATACAAAGATACTGAAATAACTAAATCTAATACAGAGAAAAGCAACGACTTGAATCTGTTTGGCGGGCCCAACCAAAAGGTACAATCGCCGAAAGGAAAAACCAGAACTACTCAATCATTCTACGCAAACACTAGCCATGCTTCATGCTCCATTTACTCAGAGAAATAACTCAAATCGTATGACAGTGAAATAACATAACGCAAAGGCAGATTGTATTCAGAAATGTGTATCAGAACATAACATAACCGAACGTTTCTTAGGAGTGATCCTCTGTTTATATAGATCCTCTTTAAAGATAGTTTAAAGCAATAGTACATTAATTCAAACGGATCCCAGATACGAAAATAAGTTGAAATCAGTTAAAAAACGGTCTTCACATCTTCGTGCCATGCAGTGTCACGAAGTGTGAGTCATGAAGTATTACAACTCTGTTCTATAATTTCTCCTTCAATCTGCATATGAGTGATGACTCCATCTATCATGTAAATCACATTGTCTCCCACTCTGGCCATAACGCACAGATCATTAGCAACTTCATTGGTATCTCCACGGGGTACAAGCTGGTACATGGTACTGGAAAATCCTGTTTCAAATAGAAATAGTACCTAACTCAAGCCACATTAGTTTCAATATTAATTTAAAGCATCAAAATACATAAAAATAACTTGAAACGTAAAAATACCTTGAGTAACCCCATTAAGTGGTAAAGAGATGTCAAGTGTGTCATAACAAGGCCAAAAGGGAGTGGTACTGGGTATGGAAATGGAGGTCTTTGTGATATAATATAGGCAAAAAAATGATCAAAACTGGAGACCAACAAGAAGTTCATCCAAAACCTCTATTGAGTCGGCCATTTGCAGTTGTCTATTCTTACCAAGTTGGCCTTCCTTGTGTCCATTTCCATCTATATTCATACTCTATTTCACCTTCAAAATCTGTTACTTATTTCATGTCATTGATGGGGGATACATCAAGGCCCTACTGTGATGATTCTTATTCCATCGACTCCAACTCATTATCCAAAAACAAGACTTAGAAATTATTTGGTACCTTGGAACTTGCATGCCTCAATGGCAGGTTCTCTCGCTTCCGAAAGTGGGTTTTCATCATTGACCCCTGATCGAGAGATTTCGTTGAATGTTCAACCTCATCTCATTTATTCACATTCATTATATTGTACTAGTGTACCTTGGGATTCATTGACATTAATGGTGATTTCCCTCGCACTTGTTAATGGTTTCATCCATGGCCAGTAATCAAGTGGTTTCTACCATGTTCGACTTCAACACATGTAATCACATGGCTAGATTCATACTTTCAGGTGACGGGATTGAAGACCCTGGGTCTCATCTTTTTGATCTGAGTTGCGATGGAATATGTATGATTTATTGACACATAGATCCACTTTTGTATGTCACGTGGCTATGTCATCTTAATTTGAGTCTTCTCACATAGATCCATAGTGTATTTCTAGTGGCTATGCAGTATATTTGATGGAATGGATCCACGGTGTATAATTGGTGGCCATGACCTACGTTCATGATGTCATTTGTTTGTGCTCTGAGTATGGGAATGCCTACCTCGAAACTGGTATTATATTCTACAGATGCTTGGTTGTTTGGAGGTTTCCGATTAGGTGCACTCCTGGTTTCTGACACACACACAAAGTTTACAAAGTATTTTGGTTGTCACAGATTCCGGCCTCATACTTTGGGGGACATTCTGTTACACATGATTTTGGTCTCTCAGGTGATGTCTTAACAATGGTGTATTCAGGCTCCCAACAAGGACTTTTTTCCTGAGAAAAGTGGCCCTTGTCTCATTCCAAAAACATGTTTTAAAGTGAGTTCACAGGCTTCCTATGGCCTAGGGTACGAGAATCTCTCATTCTCGTAGGTCACCCACACTTAGGGTGCGAACTTCTTGCAGTTTGCTCCATACACAGGGTGCAAACCTGTTTTTAAACTTGGAAAGGAGAAGAGGTCTCGAGGGTTCTAGAAGGGAATCTTCTAGTAAATGAGTTGGCATTCGCATGGTTGTCATTTTACTAACTTCTCAAATTTGATGGGATCATCCTCATCCATGTAACCATCTCTCCTTCTCCTATATATTGAAAGGTTTCTCATGGAAAAGGTTAAGCAAGATTGAATGAAGAATTGTGTGAAGCACCCTGCTTGGATAGAGGCTTGAAGACTCTAGTTGGTCTATCAAGAGGAATTGGATCTTCTTCATGCAAGTACATAGGAAGTGTTTGTGTTAGAACCAAGGGTCACTGAAAGGAAGCTTGTGACATCAAGGCAATCAGGTTGTATCTTCTACTTTCAATTAATATGATACAACGACATGTCCCTTTCCCATAAAGTCACTCTTACTTTATTGTGTAGTTCCTTGATCATATGAATAAGTTGACATTGAATACATTTTTCTATATTCACTTTGGTTGGTTTGTGTTTTCTTGGACTTGACCTCACAAGAGAACTGGAGCGAAGCAGGAGAAACAGAGACCTAAGGAAGTGATATAAATGTATGTCACTTATTCCTCCCTATTAGCAGATTCAATGATTACAACTTAGGGAAAGATTCATGTCTTGTCCTGTTTTTTTCTAGATCCAGGTAGATCTAGGGAGCTCTGTTAGTTTCTGCACCTACCAATTAGTCTGATAACACTTTTTTCCTTACAAATGCACCTTCCACATTCCAAGGGTTGATAAATTCCATTTTCAAGTCCTTCCTTCAAAAAATTGTGTTAGTATTTTTTGATGATATACTAATCTATAGTAAGTCTTGGGAGGATCATGTGTGACATGTTGACAAGATGCTACAACTACTAAAGGAGAAACAAATATATGCCAAACCATCCAAATGTTTCTTTGGAGTAAAGGAGGTAGAGTATTTGGGTCATATTGTATCTCATGAAGGTGTCAAGTTATACCCTAACAAGATTAAGGCCATGATGGATTGGTCAATTCCCAAAACATTGAAGAATATTAGAGGATTTTTGGGTTTGATAGGTTACTACCACAAGTTTGTTCGAAACTATGGAAGAATAGAAACACCTTTAATGACACTAACTAAGAAGGATTCATTTTCATGGACTCCAAAGGCAACTAAATATTTTGAACAACTTAAAGAGGTGATGTGTAAGGCTCCTGCCTTGACCACTTCATAATTCACAAAAACCTTTATTGTGGAATGTGATGCCTCGTGAAATGGAATTGGTGTTGTCCTAATGCAAGAAGGAAGGCCCCTGGATTTTGAAATTTGACCACTCAAGGGAAAGGACTTACACAAACCCATTTATGAGAAGGGAATGATGGAAATACTACATGCATTGAAGAAATGGCGTTCTTACCTAATAGGTAGGCACTTTAAGGTCAAAACAGATCATGATAGTCTTAAATACTTTTTGGAACAAAGACTATCTTCAGAAGAACAACAAAAATGGGTAACCAAGATATTGGG
>JZKD02S1879302.1:220042-231034 GCA_000966675.3 Picea glauca
GGATAAAATTGCTTCTTGATTGCAGTAATAAATTCAGTCCATGATAAAGTAATCTTACCATGTTTCTTTATTTCATCCTTGGTCTTGGCTTCCCACCATACCAATGCTGCTCCATACATTCTTAGCGAGGCTAGTTGTATCTTGGTGTTGTCATCATGAAGGTTTTGAATCCTTAAATAAACTTCCAATTGTCTGATCCAATTATCAAGTTTTTCTACATTGACTTCACCATTAAACATAGGCAATTCAAATTTGACATCAAACTTTAAAAAAGGACTTTTACCAGTGGTTTTCGACTTATGAGACTGATTTACCGAAGTTGAGGAAGATGATGTAGAGGAAGGGGAAGAAGATGGAGATGGTGGATCACCATTTCCTCCATGTCCTTTCTTTGACTGTTCATTAATCTTCTTGCCTCCTGTGGAACCCTCTCCTTCTTTCTGGTTTTTAGACCCTTCTCCATCAATCCTATCATTTCTTTCTTGGTAGAGGATCCTTACCATTTCAGTCATATCTAATATAGCTTTCCGAAATATTCGTTCTTCCTCCTTGGGATCCATCTCTTCAGGAGTTTATCCTTCTCTTGAAGACATGCTTGAAGCTGCTTCTAAGGCTCTTGGAGGTGGATTTCTGACCCTTCTTGGCTGTGGATTCATTTGTGCACTAACCAAGCTTCCTTCACCTCTTTGGAGTTTTAGCCTAGTAAGCATGAAAACTTGCAAACAAGTAAATTAATCTTTGCACAAAACCAATGTTGAGTAAAAAGACTCTAGCTTCAAAATATCTAATCCTGAGCTCTGATACCATCTGATCTGAAAATGAAAATATTTGTATTGTTGTGCAAAGTATTCATTTCCATAAAAAATAAATGTGCAAAGGGTTCTTTCATCATGATTTATAAACTTTCAATGTGAGGAAGTATTGTTTTGTTTTATTGTTTTAATATCTTAAATCAGTCTTACACAGCAAAATAAATTCATCATAAACACACAACACATGTTGAGGCAGTTCACCCCTCTTGGGCTACATCTGTTGGGTCCAAGGCTCTCAATGGGCATGTCCTTGATCTATTCATGCTCAAAATGCTGTTACAATAAGTAATAGGCCAAAAAAAGGCCAAACCAGCTGATAAAACGAATTCAGAGTATAGACAGAAGATTAAAATGACTCTGTTATCACCTAAAACAGTGAAGGTTGATCTAATGCAGCTCCTCTTCCCTCAAGGCTCTGATGGCTCCTCAATCTCCTCTGACTTGAAAATGGCTGAAAAACACCTCTGTTGGCTCTACAACCTGTTCCATTCGCTCCATAAGGCTGAGAATACCCAAAATCGACCAAAATTTCGTGCAAAAAGGTTTCATGTAGCAAAATTTATGCCCAAAACTAACTCTGTCCTCTTTTCCCCAAAAAACTCCACCAAAATTGGAGTAGCAGGAGTTAGCATGGCTAAAAATAGAAAATCACGCCAAACAAGGCGGACTTCGCCCAAAACGTGCCGAACCGTTAGCATTCAAATTAATTGTTTGATTCATGGTCACATTGCCTCCGCATAACCCGTCGAGTTCAAAGGTTTGGAAACCACGTTACAACCCATGGCACATAACAGTTAACCCCGTGCAATGTGAACGCAACCGTTTGCAATCCATGGCAGTTACCCCGTGTACAAATGAACGATGCCAATCCGCAACCATCGAGGGTTATGGCCACGGTTCTGACTTGTGGTTTGGTGTAAAGGGGGCTGGTCCCCTTTTTTGCTGCCCATCCGAACATGTGTCAAGTTTTAAAAAAAAATGTGCCCTTTCCACCGTAAGCACTACCACTAGCATAGGCGGTTAGGACTCGGGGTTGTCTTGCCATTGACCCGCGGTCGAATCCTACAATGCAAACTTTGTTGCGCGCTCCAAATGGGTTTTAAAATTAATTCCATGTGACGGCCTCCGCACCCACCACATTTAAAAAAAAACAACAAATGTATATATATATTTTTTGTTTTTTTTATTTCATTATAAATATTTTTTATTTTTTTTTGTTTTTTAATGAAATAAGGGATATTCTAACTTGAATATCTTTCACATGCAGAGTCGGTTTTGCGTGCCATTTGCGGCAACAGGATCATATCGATGAGACCTATCCATTCGTTCTGACTTCAACCATTTTTGAGCAATTTCATTTTTGAGCATTTTCTTCACTTAGGACATGATCTCCTTGTCAGTTAGCCTTCCTGGCTATAGGTTTTGGCCCATGTGACTGTTAACCCATGACTGCAATCTTATCCCTCGTCGAGGCTACTGGGTTTCTAATTCCAAAATGCACTTACCTTCAGAATTCGCGATCCCTCAAACTCCGATTCTTTGCTAGGCTGAAAGCTAGCTCCCACAATGGCACCTCCCTTCTTTTCGGGATTTCTCGGTTCAGGATTTCATGATGCGTAAAAACTTTGTCACCGGGATCCCCAATATCCCAATGACCTAAACATTGATGAGCGACATCCTTTTCGGAACTTTCCCTGATGGCGTTGATTTCTGCCATGCATCCTCCTCCTGATGGATAGTCCCAATTCCTCTGGGGTTTCGAGACTTGTGATGTCTCAACTTTCTTGTCCTCAGGAACTTCGATTTCCTGATTGCCAATATGTCACTCTCTTCAGATTTTTGGCACCTGTCCCAAGTGGATGGATGGTTTAGATTCACCCTTGAGGTTTGGCCAACTGCAAAGCCAAAGCACTTACTTGTACGAGTCCCGATGACCACGCCTCTCGTCAGAACTTTCCTCCTCATGTTCGCGAAGCTTAAAATTTGTGCAACTCCTAGTCGATCCAACGACAGACGGGTGTTTGGATGAGATCTGACGGTCCTCAATCTCTGGAGCTTGAAGTTCGAACACAGCCGTAACCCCACTCACTTCTCTGGCAGATCTAACGACTGACGGGATTTCACCAATCCTCCCTGCCAATTCCTGATCGTCGATCCCTTCCCTTCGACGAGATTTGAAAGCCTTATCTCTCCTGAGGTTTCAGACAACTATGATTCTTCACGAAGATTTTTGTGCACAAATCCTAGCAACAATTCTCAACCACTTCTTAGCGTTGAGTTCTCTCGACTCTGTGCACACCTGCAGTAGCAGTCCTTCGATGTTCTTAACTTAGATTCAGAATTATGAGTTTCTCCTTGGCCTACATGCTTCTTGCACGGCTCCTGTGCACAACTGCACTCTGAGGAAATGAGAACAACCGCTACCTCTCCTGAAATTTCAGAGACAACCCTCTGAATTTCTTATCGACGCACCCCCTGAGGACAATTTCAACTGCACTCTTTACAGGAATCTTGCTCAGACAGAGAAACAATTGAAACTCATTCCTTCTTCCCTCGAATTTCAAACTCACACATGAAATCACATACACAACATATAAAAGAAAATGTATACCAGGAAGCAAACATTTAAGAGTATAACATCAGTACATAGAGAACAACATAAACCAGGAATTTGAATCAAAGCTTTTTTCTATTAATCCAAATATCAGTACATGGGTGTTTCTACACATCTCTCTGCTTCTCTTCTATGCTCCAATGCTTCTACTCTAATGCCCCCCTTCTACAATGTGCAATGAGGGTGTCTATATTTGTTTTCCCTCTTTCTTCTAAAACTGTCTAATCTCTTAATTCAAGTCTATCTACCTGCATTAACTAGTTTAAATGCCTCCTATCTATTAAGGATGAGAGCGAATTTCTCAGGGTCCAATACAATATACAAAGGCGCTCCTTCATAAATGAATTCATTAAATATTTGGTGCATCAAGTTCAAAAATATTTTCAAGCAATTATCATGTGCTCAAAAATACGTTGCACTTGGCTCCATGCTCGCTTGACATTTGTGATGCTCCTGCATCATACTCCTTCGCTTGAAAAAATTTCATGGGCTCCTGTCCATGAGCTCTTGCATGGTATATCCATGCTTCTGTATCTCTGCTTCATTCTCCCAGCTGGCATCTTCCACTGGATGGCCCTTCCACTTGACCAGATACTCATAGTATTCTTTCCTCCTGGTCTTCTTACTGACTCTCTTGTCCAGTATTTGTTCCATCTGTGGCTTTTCTGCAACTGGCATCTGCTTTTTCCACTGAACTTCTAGATGTTCACCTTCTATTCCTGTCTCCCCAAGTTTATATGGGTATAAATCTGAGACATTGAATATCGAAGATATTTCAATCCCATTCGGTAACTCGATCTCATAAGCATTTTCCCCCAATTTCTTCAAGACTTTACATGGCCCGATTTTCTTCATTTTTAATTTATTGTATGTTCCCCTCGGGAACCTTTATTTTCTCAAGTACGCTAGAACTAATTCACCAACCTTGAACTGAAGTTGTCTCTTCTGCTGGTCGGCTCTATGCTTATATTCGTGACTTGAGTCTAGCAGTCACTGCTTCACCTGGCCGAGGAGTTCTTTCATTACCTCTGCAAACTCTTCAAAACTTGTGCTCCTAGTCGCAGTCTGTTCTGAATCCCTTAATTCAGAAACTCCTCTCAGCTGTGTGCCATAAACAATATGAAATGGAATTTTTCCTGTGCTCCTGTTCACTGATTCATTATATGCGAACTCTGCCTGCGGCAAGACATTATCCCAACTGTTGTGGTGCTCTGCCACCAAGCTTCTCAACAAGTCTCCCAGACTTCTGTTCACCACTTCTGTTTTCCCATCTATCTGAGGATGATAGGAAGAACTAAACATCAATTTAGTCCCCAACTTCTTCCATAATTTCCTCCAAAATTTCCCTATGAACTTTGTATCTCTGTCTGAAACTATACTTTTGGGTAAGCCGTGAAGTCGAACGACCTCTTTGAAAAAAAGATTTGCGATGTGAGTCGCATCACTGATTTTCTGGCATGGGATAAAATGTGCCATCTTGGAAAACATATCCACTACCACAAAGACTGAATCAAATCCTCTTTGCATCCTTGGTAATCCCAATACAAAATCCATATTGATTTCATCCCACGACCTCTCTGGTATGGGTAATGGTTGATAGAATCCTGCATTCTGCTTTCTTCCCTTTGCATGCTGGAAAATTCTACATCTATCTACAAACTTCTTGACCTCTGACCACATCCCTGGCCAAAATTATGACTTTATCAGCTTTGCAAATTTTTTATCGTGACCAAATTATCCGACCAATCCTCCATTGTGTTTCTCCTTTAGCAGATTCTCCCTCATGGAGCAATTTGGAATACACAACTGATTGCCCTTAAAAAAAAATCCTTCCTGGATCATGTACTCTATCTACTGTCTTCTGTCTCTGAGAAATGGGTTCTCATCTACTCCGTACGCTTCTTTAAAATCCGGATCATTTGCATACATGTCCCTGAGATCATCAAAGCCTAACGTCTTGACTTTGAACTCCTGCATTAGCAAACATTTCCTGCTCAAAGAATTAACCACTTTGTTAGCAGTACCCAAAATATGCTTAAGTGAAAAAGTGAAATTCTGCATGTATTCGACCCACTTAACATACCTCTGATTCAAAATTTCCTGTTGAGTCACAAATTGTAGTGCATGGTTATCACTATATAAAACAAATTCCTTTGGAATCAAATAGTGCCTCCATTTTTTCAATGCCTGTATGATGGAATAGAACTCCTTATCATACATGGAGTACTTTTCTTTTTCCTCATTCAACTTCTCACTAAAATATGCAATCGGTCTATCCTCTTTACTCAAGACCACTCCTACGACAAATCCGCTTGCATCACATTTCACCTAAAATGTCTTCAGGAAATCCGACAACACCAAAACTGGTTGTTCCGTAATCTTCCTCTTCAACAATTTGAAGCTCTTCTCAGCCTCATCAGTCCAGTAAAAATACTTATGCCACTTCTTCACTGTATCCATCATTGCTGCACTAATTCCATTGAAATTTTTGATGAATTTTCAATAGAAACTAGCCAGTCCATGAAAACTTCTCACCTCGAAAATATTTCTCAGTGATGGCCAATTTTTAATTACCTCCACCTTATCTGGATCCATCCTCAGTTCATCTACAGATATAAAAAAACCCAGATAAATGAGCTCTGTCTTCATAAACGAGGATTTCTTCATGTTTATCAACAACTTCTCTTGCTGTAGCTTCTTCATTACTGTAGCTAAATGCTTCAGATGTTTTGCCTTTGTCTTGCTGAAAATTAATATGTCATCCAAATACACAATGACAAACTTCCCGATGAATTCCTTCATGACTTCATTCATTAACCTCATAAAGGTACTCGACACATTTGTTAAGCCAAACAACATAACAAGCCATTCATACAAACCTTCGTTTGTCTTGAATGTTGTTTTCCATTCATCACCTTCTCTCATGCGAATTTGGTGATATCTACTCTTCAAATCAATCTTTGAAAAAAAAATTGCTCCACTTAAGAAATCCATTAAATCATCCATTCTTGGCAATGGAAACCTGTACCTGATGGTTATCTTTTTGGTGGCTCTTGAGTTGGTACACATTCTCCAACCTCCATCTTTTTTCGGACTGAGTATCGTTGGAATGGCACACAGACTCAAACTTTCCCTGACCAAACCTTTGTCTAGTAGCTCCTAGACTTTCTTCTTGACCTTTTCATTTTCTTGCGGCGTCAACCTGTACACGGCTTTATTTGGAAAACTATCTCCTGGTATGAGGTCTATATGATGACTCACACTCCTCATCGGTGGCAACAAATGAGGTAATTCGTCCACCACGATGTCAGTGAACTCTTCCAGTAGTTCTTGAATTTCTCCTAGAAAATCATCTATTCTTGTGCTAGTCAAAACGATCCTTGGTTTCCTGACCACAAAGAATTGTGGATCTTCTTTCTTCTTCACCTCCGTAAGAAGCTCCTTTCCACTCATGAGGAGTACAATATTTCTCCCTTCTGGTTTTACCTCCTTATCCTTGATCGAAAGAAACATATGAGTTCTCCCATTCTTCTCTAAGGTATATGTATTCATTTTCCCATCATGAATTACATTCTTATCATATTTCCATGGTCTGCCCAACAATAAATGACAGACATCCATAGGAATAACATCACAGAGTATTTTATCATTATACCCTCCTATTTGGAATTCAACTAAACACTGTTTAGTGACATTTACCTTATGTCCCTTATGTAGCCATGAAAATTTGTATGGACTTGGGTGATCAGTCATCTCCAGCTCCAGATTCTCTACCATCTCAGTCGAAATGATATTATCTATGCTACCACTGTCCACGATAATCTTGCATACCCTATCCTTGGTTTTGCAAGCAATTCTGAAAAAGTCTGTTTCTTTGAGCTGAGTCCTCCATCTCCTTCTCGGGTGTTAAGAGAACTTTACGCATCATCAGTGACCTTCCACCTTCAGCATCTTCTGCTTCAACATCTCACCTCTGTGCTTCGGCGATGTGAGCTTCTCCTCCATCCTTCTTTTTCTCTGGACAGTCGAATGACTTGTGCCCATTTTTTCCACATGTGAAGCATGTGATTACTCCACCTCTTCCTCTTCCTCTACCTCTGGTATGAAGAAAAGTGTTTTTGTCAGCATACCCTCCCCTCTGCTTAGTATGCTGCCCCCTCTTCTCAGCATGTTTCCCTCACTGTGAACTTCCACCTCTCTTGGTTCTAGTCTGAGGCTTTCTCCAGTCGTCCTTGGGATTTTGGTATTTATCTTGGGCAACCAATTTTCCTTTGGGCTGAATCCTACCTTGGCCTCTTTGACCTTTCTTATGGCCCAGCTTCTCCTCAGCTTTCAAATCCATTTGATAAGCATCTTCCACTGTTCGGATGGTTTCCATGCTCATCTCATCCTGGATATCGTATCTTAGGCCATTCATATACCTGGAAACTTTCTCATCATCGCTCTCCCAATGACCTGCCCTAATGTTCAATCGATAGAATTCCTCTATGTATTCTTTTACTGTCATCAGCTTCTGTCTTAGGTTTTGCATCCTCTTGAACAAAGTGATCTTATACTCTTTGGGGATGAACTTTGCCTTCATCTTTGCAATCATTCGATCCCAACTTTTAATTTTCTACTTTCCCTTGCAACGTCTATCTGCTTGTAGTTCGTCCCACCATAATGTTGTGTTTCCCTTTAGTCTCGTGACAACATGCCTGACTTTCTTATCCTCTTTGACATCTTCATAATTGAAGTATGTATCCAGAGCTCTAATCCAATCTAAAAGCTCTTCGGCATCTAGATTCCCCTCATAAACTGGAATGTCCCTCTTCATTTTTTCACCCATCCATGCAATAGCTTTGATTAGACGTTCATTGGCTGCATCCTTGGCTGCAACTTCTTCTTCTTTCTCAGCTTCAACCTCGCTTTCGGAATCGCTTAGATTCCCAGCACCGACTGTGCATCTTTGTGTTGTCTCCATATTTTCGAATCTAGCTCGTAGATCATGTATCTCTCTTTCCATTTCTAGATTCTGCATTTGCCTACCCCTTCTCCTCAGATTTTCTCTTTCCTCTTGGTCAGGTGACCGTCTATCTCGTATCCTTGGTGGCATGGTCAATTTTCTTCTTCTCTGCTACAGAAAGTAAAGAAATTCCTTGCTCTGATACCACTTGACGCAATCATGCCCGCTAGACACGCCCGCTCACAGGATCTTTCCTCCTTCCTCGGCCCGAAGAACTGAAAGGTTCTTCTATTTCCCTATCAGGAAATTTTCCACCCACAACAACTAAACACTGGTTCTCCCTTTCTTCTAAATCAACGCCAGCCTTTCCTTGTTATCGGGGTTCCTTGTATCGGGATTTTGACACCTGTGATGTTCAAACAACTTGGATCACCGATCCCTGATCCTTGATGAGCTCCTTTGTTTTCTTAGAACCACCTGGCTAAGAGGCTGGTCCACACGACCATTTTCTATAATACCGCAACCTTATATTTCTTCTTGTCGGGGTTTCTAACTTCAAAATCCTGATGCACTCAAATTCCCGTTAGCCCTCTAGGCTAAGCCTTTATCCACGTGATCTCCTCTATATGGCCACAGTCATAACTCCCATCGGGGTTTCGAGCATTCCAATGTCGAAATACACATGCCCTTAGGACTCACAATTCCTCGAATCCCAACGCGCCCTTTATGCGTTAGCCCTCCTGGCTATAGGTTTTGGACCATGTGACCGTTAACCCATGACCGCAATATTATCCCTCGTCAGGGATACAGGGTTTCTAATGCCGAAATGCACTTACCTTCAGAATTCGTGATCCCTCAAACCCCGATTCTCCACTAGGCTGACAACTGGCTCCCACAATGGCACTTCCCTCCTCGTCGGGGTTTCACGGTTCACGATTTCACGATGTGTAAACACTTTGTCACTGGGATCCCCAATATCCCAATGAACTAAACACCGATGAGCAACCTCCTTGTCGAAACTTTCCCCAATGGCGCCGATTTCTGCCTCACATCCTCCTTCTGATGGACGGTCCCAATTCCTCTGGGGTTTCGAGACTTGTGATGTCTCAACTTTCTTGTCCTCAGGAACTTCGATTCCCCGATTTTCGATATGTCACTCTCTTCGGATTTCTAACACCTGTCCCAAGTGGATGGACGGTTTAGATTCACCCTCAGGGTTTTGCCAACTGCAAAGCCAAAGAACTTACTTGTATGAGTCCTGATGACCACACCTCTCATCAGAACTTTCCTCCTCCTGTTCGTGAAACTTAACCTCCGTGCAACTCCTAGTCGATCCAACAAAAAACGGGTGTTTGAATGAGATATGACGGTCCTCAATCTCTGGAGATTGAACTCCGAACACAGTCGTAACCCCACTCACTTCTTTGGCAGATCTAATGGCTGACGTTATTTCGCTAATCCTCCCTGCCAATTCCTGACCATCGATCCCTTCCCTTCGACGAGCTTTGAAAGCCTTATCCCTCCTGATCTTTCAGACAACTCTGATTCTTCATGAAGACTTTTGCGCGCAAATCCTTGTGACAATTCTCAACCACTTCCTAGCATTGAGTTCTCTCGACTTTGTGCACACCTACAACAACAGTCCTTCGATGTTCTTAACTCAGATTTAGAATTACAAGTCTCTCCTTGGCTTGCGCACTTCTTTCATGGATCCTGTGCCTAGTTGCACTCTGAGGAAATGAGAACAACCGCTACCTCTCTTGAACTTTCAGAGACAACCCTATGAATTTTTTATCGATGCACCCCCTGTGGACAATTTCAACTGCACTCTTTGCAGGAATCTTGCTCAGACAGAGAAACAATTGAAACTCATTCCTTCTTCCCTCAGATTTCAAACTCACACATGAAATCACATACACAACATATAAAATCAAATGTATACCAAGAAGAAAACATTTAAGAGTATAACATCAGTACACAGAGAACAACACAAACCAGGAATTTTAATCAAATATTTTTTCTATTAATCCAAATATCAGTACATGGGTGTTTCTACACAGCTCTCTGCTTCTCTTCTATGCTCCGATGCTTCTACTCTAATGTCCCCCTTCTACAATGTGCAATGAGGGTGTCTATATTCGTTTTCCCTCCTCCTTCTAAAATTGTCGAATCTATGAATTCAAGTCTATCTACCTGCATTAACTAGTTTAAATGCCTCCTATCTATTAAGGACGAGAGTGAATCGCTCAGGGTCCAATACAATATATAAAGGCGCTCCTTCATAAATCTTGGAAATATGGCTACAGCAGAGATGATGTAGATGATCAAGGTTGTCATTGATGGCAATCGCTTGTTTATGGAGAACAGAGTCAGGAACATAGAAGCTGAAACACAGACGCTGCAACACAAATGCGAACTGCTGAAACACAAATGCTGAATCTCAGATGCTGAAACGTAGATGCTGAAACACAAATGCTGAATCTTAGATGTTGAAACGTAGATGCTAAAACACAAATGATGAATCACAGATGTTGAAACGTAGATGCTGAAACACAAATACTGAATCACAGAGGCTGAAACGTAGATGCTAAAACGAATGCTGGAACACGACTGCTGGAACA
>JZKD02S1879302.1:250951-283643 GCA_000966675.3 Picea glauca
AAAAATCGATGGTGGGATCACCAAATAGTGGCGATATATGACTATGCATATCCAAGTGTGGATTACTATGATGAACCAAATATGGTGTTGTCTGAGGGGGAAAGGTTCTGTGATGAGTTCAATATTTTTTATTTTATAATGTTTTTAGTGTGTAACATAAAAAATAATTTTTCGTTTTTATTTTGTGCACCAGTACATCCAATGGGGATGTCTTCATTGAATCGAAGAGGAAAAAAACTCAGTGTCGGTAGAGAGCATCATGGAGGAGGAGTGGATGCAGAGTTGTTAGAGGACCTCGAGAAGAACCTCAAGTGCTTAACTGTGGGGATTCCAGTACCACATATGGATGACATACCTCTGCGTATGAAAATTAATGTAGTAGGTGTAAGGAATAGGTTTGAGCAACTTTTGCGAAAGGTTTGACGTGCATTACTCTAGTATAGTGATCATAGGGCTCCTCGTAGCGACCAATGTTGTTCAAGTTTGATGCATATTTACATTGTGGATGTATGTGAAGATAGCCCAATTTTGTTATGTTATACAAGTTTTGAATGTTTTTGAACATACTTTATATACATATATGGACATATGACTTTGTTATTTGTGCTTATATACACGTGATGATGTGTACAATGAATGCTTATGTTGAAAAGTATTAATGATTTAAATGCTAATTTATGATGGAATTAGCTAATGAATATGCTACATGATTTAGATGCCTTAGTATATGTTCATAATAAATCTAATCAAATTATCTTTCCAAGAATCTTACCCATAAACATTTTTTAAACATAACAAGATGTTGAATGGAGTAAGTTGAATTAGATTTTGAAGCAACCAGTTTAGAGTCTAGGCGTACTATCAAATGAAGAATGCCCCAAGAGGATGCTTAGGTCAGAAGTTCAATGATGACACTATATTCAAAAACGTTATTGGTTGCAGATCCTAGGTAGATTCCCCCAGAATTGACTATGTTATGTGTAGGTGAAATGAGTACCCAAGCTGTGGAGGCAATATTCCTAGAGGTGCGATTAGCTCCATCTGCATATCCAAAATAGGGTAAAGGGAATGATGACATCTGCAATGTCAAGCATTGGGAAGAATGAGTATATTGATAAAGTTTGACATACAAAGGGAAAACAAAAAAAACCATAACACATTGGAAAAAGTATGGTACAAATAGTACAAAAGCACTAAGTAGTGCAAAAGCTCATGCATAGTACTTTTTCAAGTAGAGCCCATTACGGGGCTCCGGAAGGATATTTCCTTCGTAATCAACTAAATAATAGGATCCTTTTTTAAGAGTGTATTGGAAAACATAGGGGCCATGCCACAAGGGTTCAAATTTTCTAGTGCCCAGTTTATCACGGTCTTGGTCATAGACCAACACCAAGTCACCTTCTGAAAAATTTTGAGGGTGAATTTTTTTATCATATTGTGATTTTACTCACTTTTGGTGGGATTTGTTATCCATGATGGGCTCATGAGGTCTCTCATCAAGGTTAGATAAGTATATTAGTATTTCTTCTTCAATGGAGGTATCAGACAAGAGTTTGACAACAAGCTTAAGCGGAGGAATTTCACATTTAATAGGTAGCACTGCCTCCAAGCCATACACAAGTTGGATGGGTGTGAAGCTTGTAGTAGTATTGGAAGAGGTTCGATATGCCCATAAGGCTGAGAATAACATTATATTCCAATTGGATTTATGTTTTTCCAATTATCCTTTGGAGCATTGTTTTGAGTACCTTGTTAATGGAATCAACTTGACCATTTGCTTGTGGATAGTAAGGAGAAGAGTGCTCTTGGTAAAAATGCAAAAGGGTATATAACTCAGTCATCATGTTATTGAATAAATTTGATCCATGATTCATTAGAATAGACTTGGGTACACCAAATATTGAAATAATATGATTGAATACAAATAATGTTGCAGTTTTGGAATCATTAGAGTATGTGGGAATGGCTTCTACCCATTTAGTGAAATAATCAACGTCCATAATTATGTGATTATGACTAAAAATAGAAGGGGGTTTAAATGTGTTAAAATCAATGCCCCATTTATAAAAAGGTCCAAATGCAATAATGGGATGGAGGGGAGAGGGATGTGCACACAGTTTCTTAGAAAAAAATTGGCACGAGTAGAATTTTTGGACTACATTCGTGTAATCTTTAAATATTGTGGGCCAAAAATACCATGCACCTAATATTTTCTGGGCAATGGCTAACCCAGAAAGATTGTCACCACATGCTCTAGAGTGGCAGCCATTAAGAATTGTTTCTTCTTCTGAATGGATGACACATTGGTGTAACACCATATCCACCCCATGATGTAAACGTATATCACCAACGATGAGTTAGTTTCATGATTGATGGTGTATATGACGACGATCATATTTTGACATTTGAGGGTGGAAGCGTTGGGTCTAGAGATAAATGAGTATGTCTCCATACTAGGGGTTAGAAGAGTTGACGAGGAACAAATATTCATCAGGTAATGAATCTTAGACCACTGATTCGTCAATGACTCGAGGAAGATCGGTCATTAGTTTTGCAAAGACTAAGGATTTCTTGGATTTGGGGGTAGAGAGATTGAGGTCAAATTATTGTAATAAGAAAACCCATTTCAGATAGAAACTTACTAATATCTGACATGACAAGATATATTTCATAGGATTGGTGTCAAATATAATGGTAGTAGTTCAAATCAGAATGTAATGTTGTAATCGTTGGACAACGAAAATTGTTTCCAGTGCCAACTTCTCGACATAAGGATAATGAAGCTCAATGGAAACTAAGCCCTTACTGAGGTAGTAAATAACATGCTTGTTATGGTATTTATTATTTTGGACTAAGACTATTTCGATATTAGTACATGATTTCACAAGATACAACATAAAATCTTGATTATAATTTGGGGTTTTCAATAGCGGAGTGGATGTAAGAACATTCTTTAGTTGATAGAAAGAATGTTGAGATTGTAATCCCAAATGAATGGGACACCCTTTTTAAGTAATCACATGAACCATTAGTAATCTCTACGTAGTTGACGATGAATCGTATTAAGACATTTGCTTTTCCTTGCAATTTCTGAAGTTGGTTAATAGTAACAGGAGGAGGAAAATTGATAATGGCCTCAACTTTAAGGGGATCAACTCTGATCCCAAACTTGGATACAATAAAACCAAGGAGACAAATAGATTCCACAACAAATATGCATTTTTTTGGATTAATACAGATGTTGTAATGTCAACAACGAATAAATATTTGTCGTAGATGATCGATATGATCTTGAATCTTAGGTGATCTGGCGGGTAGGTCATCTAGGTAAGGATGTACGACATGTTTAATGTCGTGGAAAGAATAAGGCATGGTTCATTGGAAAGTGGAACCAACATTTTTTAGAACAAAGGGTAGCTTTCGATAAGAAAAATTTCCTGGTGGGTATATAAATGTGGTTTGGTGCTGGTCCTCTGGTATGATTTCGATTTGATAATAGGCATAGAATTTGTCCATGAACGAGAAGACTTTGCATCCAGTGCAATCATCGATTGTATGATCGATGAAGGGAGTGGGGAAATTCCCCTTAAGACATGCCTTGTTAAGGTCCCTATAATCAACACATACTTGGATCATGCCTTGATTTTTGGCTATGGGTACGATATTGGAGACCCAATCTGTAAGGGGTAAAGGATAGATAAAAGAAACGTTCAATAATTTTTAAACTTCGAACTTGATTGCTGTGGATGTTTGTGGGTGAACTGGATAGAGCTATTGTCGAATAGGACAAGATATGGGATATGTCTTGATTTCTTGAACAACGATCTGTGGGTCAATTCCTGGAATTTCTTCATATTACCAAGAAACAATATCATGAAACTCTTTAAAAAGGGCAGTGTAACATTCAATCTCTTTAGGAGAGAAGTCTGCACCTATCCGCGATCCTAGGTTTAACTGAAATATCGATTGTGATAGTCTTAGAGATATTTCCTAAGTTTCCTTTTGTTGGGGAAGAATATGACATGGAGGCTAACATGGATGGGTCTTGGGCATCAATAGAAAGGAGGGTTTGAATATGTATTTCTATCCTCTCTTGATTGGGGAGGAAATAGGATCGATGGTGATGGTATTCCTAGGGTTGTTCTTGAAGAGACATGGCTTCCATTATAGCTTCATTTGATGGGAGGATGAAATCTAGGAAGTCATCCTTCAAATTTTTAGAGGTGACCCAATAAGGAGAGGAAAATTGATGTGGCTCCTCATCCAGTAGGAGTTCAAAATCAGTGCTAGCAGATTCATTTTCTATCTGGATGACAAAATATGATACTTCACCTAGGGATAAAGGCATGGAAACTCCAAAAGATTCGATATTGGAAGAGTAAGGGATTACCCAAGGGTCAAAAGAACTAAGGGATTTACCACAAAAGGAAGAGACCATATTGAACGAATCTATTTGAGGGGTATCAGGTGCAGGTAAAGGGATGATTCCCATAAGGGTGGGATAAAGGCCTACACCTATACTCGCATATTCGGGTGTTGACTCACCTACAAGTGGTACGTTTTTGATGTGGTTAATTCGCACGTTGAGTGTACAATAATCAATTTGGTCTATTGTCACTATATTTCCTTGGTGGGGAAATTAGATAATTAGGAAGACATAGGGTTCCATTTCCTTCATAGCATAAAACCAAGTAGGACCTAAAAGGAGATTGTAGATGATATTAGCATCGATTACTTATACTTCAACGAAGGTTGTTTTACCAGCTAGTTTGATTGGTAGGGAGGGAAAGATACCATGAGGTTTGAAGAAATTTACATCAAATGTTTTCAATATGGTTTTCGATGTATTAATATGTGGAGATCTCAAGGCTTTCCAACAATTCATTGACATAATACAAGTGGCTGCACCTTCATCGATCATGACTAGAAAAACATTTTTTCAAGTGAACGAATGGTGATTTGTAATGAAAGTTGGAATGAAAGGTGTGGTTCACTTTGGTCAATGTTAAAAGAGATAATGTTTGACTCTGAGAGATAAATTATCCCAATGGCTGTTAACAAAGATTTTCGTTGGGCCAGACAACTCTGCAATACTTCGATGACAGACATGGCACATGGGGCTTGAGTGAGATCCTCCACTATACTATAATGTTGGGATACTTTAGCATTAGGGTTATGTGTCATTCGATGAAGTACCCCTTTTGGGGGGTGAAAATCATGTTATATACTTAGTTTCTCAAAAGTGAGAGGGTCACTGGGTGGGGTTGGAGTTGGAGAATATTTTGATGGAGGATTCCCATCTCGAGAGTCATCATTCTTAGCTCTGGTGGATAATTCCATGGATTTAACCATCAAGATATTGGTAGTTGAGGACTCAGGATTTTCCCCATGTGGGGTTGCTTGGGTTTGTGTGATCATTTTTTGTTGCCGAGGGGGGAAAGGATTGGTCAAATTGACCAGTGTAGTAGGAGGTGTCTCTCGCTTGAGGTATTGATGTAATTCAACAAGACAAGGGAATTTTTTAGTGAAATGGTCCTCCTTGAAGACCATGCAAGTAAATTTATCCCTTTGTTAAGGTTCCCCCCCATTGTTTACTTAAGGTTTGGGGCTAGGCTTCTCATAAGAGTTTTTATTTTTCTTATTATTATTCTTCATTTTACCTCCGGATTGTTGTTGATTTTGAGGTGTAGATGATTGCACCGAATTAACTTCGGAGATTTCAACGGTGGCATGAATTGAAGTTCTAGATTTTTGGATTTGGATGATTGATTATTTTTCCCAGTTGTCTGATTAGTTGTATTTGTCGAGACATGACCGATCATACCATCGACATGGGGTATAGGTGGTGTTTTGGTAGGTTCATTTGACGGTCATGGAACATTGGGAATTAGGTCATATAATGTGCCAAATTGAGAATATACTAAATCTAGATATTGGGCAACGGAGATGGCTTGTTCCTCGGTAACGATGCCTCCCATGGTCACATCTCAAGAAATAGGTGGAAAAATGGACTTGCTAAACTAGTCAACCAATGATTGGTCTGGGATTATGGCTTTAATTATTCGTCCCTAATGTCTCCACTCATGAATGTAATTAGAGATATGGGTGGAGTTCGATTGGCATAACGAGGTTAAAATCTTAGTACCAGTTTCATATCTGATCGATAATTGGAAGTGTGTCAAAAATTCCATAGCAAGAAAATTAAAGTCATCAAAGAAGTTCTGCAGTATCTCTATATACCATTTGGCTGTGAATATCGTAAGAGTTTACTGGAAAAGTTGTAATCAGATGGAATCATCCATCAAGGATTTTGAAGAACATAATAGGTGGAAAGTCATCACGTGATTGTTTGGATATTCTCCAAGATTTCCATTGAACTTGGGAATATCGTATGGGAAGTTAGCAGAAATGGGAAGCTAGAAAGGGGAATGTCATATGGGATCATTAGTCAATCATGAAAGATAAGGAAAATATAAAGTTTCCAAGAATGAAAGTTGTTTTCTGACCTATGGAGGTGGGTTATATGACCCTCCTCCATACGGGTGTTGTTATGGAGGTCGTCCTCCATAAGGTCACCCGCCAAGGGGTCCTCCACCATAGGGTGGTCATCCAGGGGGTCCTCCTCCATAAGGTGGTCTTCCAAGAGGGCCTCCCTCATAGGGTGGTCCTCTAGGGGGTCCTCCATGAGGGACGCCACCATAAGGTGGTATTCTAAGAGGCCCCCCTTCATAGGGTGGTCCCCTAGGGGGTCCTCCCCCATGGTTTTGTAATATACCAGATATAAAATGTATGCAGAATAGAAATAAAATGCTAGTAATGGAAGAATAACAACAATATAACCAGAAAATTCACCACAATAACACTGAAATGATATAAGAATAACAACATAAATAACACTTTGAATTTGAAATCAATGTTCACGGGCCTCTTCAAGGGGGCAACCTCCAGTTGAGTAGAGCTCTATTACAATAATATCCAAGTTAGGGCTCTCATACCCTCGACTCCTATTTATACTAAAAAGAAGCATCTAGAGGAAGATCCTTCTAGATGCAAAAGCTTCTATTAGGTCTTCTTACATCTACCTTATTCTATTTTATTGAAAGGCCTTATTAATATTGACGTTTATTACATCTGAATATATTGTTCTACCTATGTGCAGGTTAGGACCCTAACATATCCACCCCCTTAAAAACAACCTTGTACTTAAGGCTTGAGATGAGGAAATTTCTACAGAATGGTAGTTGGTTCCTAGGTGGCGTCTATTGGAGTTGTATCTTTCCACTGGACTAGCACTTCCTTGATGGTTCTCTGATGTAGGCAACGCTCACGCTGGTCCAAAACTGCTTCCGGTTGTAGCCAAATGAATCCTTCTTTAGCTAACTCTGGAAGGTTGGTTTGAATTTGGCACTTAGCTCCAATCACCTTCTTTAAGAATGAAATATGAAAAATAGGATGTAGCTTCGAATGGTTGGGAAAAACCATCTGATAGGAGACTTGTCCCACACACTTGAGCATGGTATAAGGACCATAAAATTTGGGTGCTAGCTTTTGACAATGCTCGGCCTTGAAGGAAGTTTTCTTGTAAGGTTGCAGTCGAAGAAACACTTGAACCCCTTCTGCAAATTGACGTTCAAAGCGACCTTGATCTACTTGTTGCTTCATGAAATTCTATGCCATGACCAAATTCTCTTTGAGGGTATGGAGAATGGCCTCTCAAGCTGTAAGTGTTAGGTCAACCACCTGGACCTTAGAGGCACCCAGTAAGTATGAGAGAATTGAAGGTGGCTTTTGTCCATATACCGCTTCAAAAGGAGTCATGCATGTAGCTATATGGTATGAAGTGTTGTACCACTATTTAGCTAGGGGTAACCATTGAGCTTAATGAATTTGCTTTTTTGAGGCAAGACAACTCAAATATGTTTCCAAACACTTGTTGATAGCTCTCGTTTGGCCATTAGTGTGGGGATGATAAGCTGTGTTGAGATGCAATTCTGTGCCTTGTATCTTGAACAGTTCTTGCCAAAAATTACTTGTGAAAGTTGGGTCGCGATCATAAACAAGAAAGTGTGGCATGCCATGAAGCTTGAAGACCTGATCCATGAATATTTGAGCCACTATGGATGCTATAAATGGGTGTTTAAGGGTGCATAAATGAGCATACTTGGAAAGGCGATCAACAACCACCATGATGACAGATTTATTTCCTGATTTGGGTAATCCGGTAATAAAATCCATAGAGATATCCTTCCAAATAGCAGGTGGAATCAGAAGCGATTGTAGTGTGCCCAACGATTTGACTGTTTCTCCCTTGTTGTGTTGACACATGTCACATTCAGCTACAAAATTATGAATGTCATGTTTCACACCATCCCAGAAAAAGGAACGTTTGACCCTGTCATAGGTTTTGGTGAACCCAGAGTGCCCTGCTGTGGGTGTAGCATGAAGCTCATAAAGTACCGTGGATTTAATCTTTGATTGTTTACTTAATTACAAATGAACTTTGTATCAAAGTTCCTCATGAAGCCAAGAGTACCCTGGGGAAGTTGGAGCATTGGACTGCAATTGCTGGATCAACTGTGAACTTTTGGGATCTTGTAGCCATTCCTGGCAAATGGGTTGGAGCCAATCTTGTACAATGAATGAAAGAGAAAAAAGGGAACCTTCATCTTCATATTTTTGGGAAAGTGCATCCGCAACCACATTGTCTTTGCCTTTCTTATAAATGATCTCATAATCATATCCAAAGAGTTTAGTCACCCATTTTTGCTGTTCTGCGGAGGAAATGCGTTGTTCCAAAAAATACTTGAGGCTTTGATGGTCTGTATTAATTTGGAACCGTTGCCCCAATAGATAAGGATGCCACAGATACACAACATGCAAAATAGCCAACATTTCCTTTTCATAGATGGATTTGCCCAGATTTCTTTTAGATAGTTTCTTGCTAGTAAAGGCCAAAGGTCGACCCTCTTGCATAAGGACAACACCAATTCCTTTCCCTGAGGCAACACATTCCAACACAAAGGTATTTGTGAAATCAGGAAGGGAAATGAATGGAGTGGTGCACATGGCCATCTTCAAGGTTTGAAAATCTTGAGCAGTGGTTGGAGTCCAAGTGAAAGAGTTTTTTTTAGGAGAGCAGTGAGAGGTGTTGAAATATTCCCATAATTCTTAACAAACTTGCGATAATACCCTGTTAATCCTAGAAATCCACACAATCTCTTAAGAGTCTTTAGGTGAGGCCAATATTGCATAGCTTCGATCTTTTTAGGATCCACCCTGATGCCATATTTGCCAACCAAATGACCCAAGTATTCTACTTCTGAGGCGCCAAAAGCACATTTAGACTATTTCAAGAAATGTTGGTGTTGAGAGAGTAGATGGAGAACTCGATCCACATGAGAAAGATGGTATGTCTAGGTTTTTCTATAGATGAGGATATCATCAAAGAAAACTAAGACAAAATGGCAGAGAAAAGGATGGAAGACATGATTCATGAGGCTTTGGAAGGTGGAGGGGGGCATTAAACAATCCAAAGGGCATGACCAAAAACTCATGGCCCTCATGAGTTCTAAAGGAAGTCTTGGGAATATCTGCCTCTTTCATATGTATCTAGTGGTAGCCCGAACGAAGATCTAGTTTAGTGAATAATTGGGCGCCGCTCAATTCATCTAGGAGGTCATCAATGACAGGAATGGGGAATTTGTCTTTGATGGTAAGTTTTTTTAGGGCACAGAAGTCAGGACACATTCACCAAGAACCTTATTTATTTAGGACCATGACCATAGGAGATGAATAGGGGCTCGTAATAGGGCAGATAACACTTGCATTAAGGAGTTTCTGGACCATTTTCTCAATTTCATTTTTTTGGGAAAAGGGGTGATGATACAGGCGGATATTGGGAGGAAGGCTTCCTCGTACAAGGGGAATGGAATGATCATGAACACCACGGGAAGGAGGGAGGCCTTGGCAAGTGGAAAAGACCAATTTATGTTTAGAAAGGATGGCTTGGAGGTCTTGCAGTACGGAGGGTGTCTCTGTTGCTTGTATGGCATGGAGTTGGGTGATAACACCAGAATGAACCTTTTTTAGCATCGTTTCCATGCGATGAGAACTAATTATCTTAGGTGAATTGGCGGTGATGCCTTGGAACTTATATTGGTGTCCCTCCTGGTCGAATTGCATGGTTAAGTCTTTAAAATCCATGAGAATGGGACCCAAAGTCCTTAGCCAGTCTACACCCAACACAATGTCACAACCTCCCATGTCGACATCAAACATATGGGATTTCAGGTGGTTGTCACCAATTTGGAGATGCACATTTTCACAATGCCCTCCACATTTCATGGAACCACCATTGGCAATCATGATTTGGAAATTATTGACGGCATGGATATAGCAATGAGTTTCTTGAGAAATGAGTTTCTTGAGAAATGAGTTTCTTGGGCAATGAAGTGATGAATAAAATTATGGGTGCTGCCACTATCAACCAGAATGATGACCTTCCAATGCTTGATGTAACTGATTAGCTTAAGGGTTTGGGGAGTGGAGAAGCTAGTGAGAGAATTGAGGGAAATGATTGGTTCTACTTCGGGAGGGTCTGAGGGAGGGGTTATGTCAGTGGATTCAGGTGATTCAAACATAGAGGGATTTTCTTCATCTTCTTCTGAAATCTCCTCAGAGATGGCCATAAAAATATTTTTTTCTTTACACTTGTGGCCTGGGAAATATTTTTCATCATAGTTATAACAAAGGCCTTTGAGTTGGCATTCAACCATTTCATCCCAGGTCAATTTTTGGATCTTTAGTGGAGAAGAGGGAGTAATGGGATTTACTGGTTTAGGGTGAGGGATGAAGGAGGGTTTGTGGTTTTGAGAAGATACAACCTGTTGTGCTTCTTTATCTCTTTTGGTAGCCTCCACCCAACTCTCAGGTTGAGCCATGAGGACATGGGCCCGAATTTCATCTCTGAGGTCGCTGATAAAACACTCTTGGAAAAAGGCATCATACATGCCCTCTATTCTAAAAGCCAGGTGCTAAAAGGTAGATATAAAGTATTCCATTGTTCCTAATTGTTTCATCTTTGTCAAATGGCCCAAATGGTTGGTGTTAGTGTCAAAGCGTTCATAAAGCTCTGCCACAAATTGTGTCCAAGAAATATACCCTTGACGAGAATTTTTTCTCCATTTCCACCATTGCCAACGTTCTTGATCTAGATGGAGAACACCATATCAGAGTTTGGCCAAGTCATCTATAATGTTGTATAAAGAGAAGTAATGTTCCATTTGGGTTACCTAACCAGTGTGGTCCGAGCCATAAAATTTGGTCACATCCACTGATGGAAGGCATAGGTCACGTTGAAAGTGATGGTTCTGCAAGGTATGGGAATGAGAGGAATGGTCACCTTTAGTATGTGGGGGTGAGGAAGAGGAAGGGTTATCTGTAGGGATATGCAGTTTGGTGTAGAGTGTCGAAAACACTGATTCAAGCTGGGTGGTGAGGTCTTGTTTGATTTCACCCATTGAGGACTACATGGTTGTATTGATGGTGGCGACATTGGCATTGAGTTATTTCACTTCTTGTTGGGTCTTAATGAGACCAGATTGCAAGTTGTTGAAGTGAGATTCCAAGTATTGGCTATGAGTATGGGCCATGAGGATGGGGGAACTGAAAAGGGGAAGGCGGGGTAAAAAAGTTTTGCTAAAAAAATGATATGGATGAATGTGATAAGGGCGAAGAGATGAATCTAATGGAATAGTTCTGAATAATACTACAGAGAGTAAATTCCCAAATGCTTAACCAAAAAGAAATGTGTATTTACTTGGCAACCCAAACATAGTTACGTGGCAATAGATCTTGTTTGTTTTAATTTGTTTATGTTTTTGTCCCCAAGGGTTATGTATTCAAGGGTTCTATAGACAAGGGTTTTCCCTATGCTATAGCTCTCTGATATACATGTGGGGTCCAACAATAGTACTCAGCCCAATATCTCAGGGCACTAACTAAGGAGGATAGACCGTACCCTTAGCCGTACTAACCAACTACCTAGGTACTAGAGAGTATCTTCTCGAGTGTTGTTCTCAGTGAAACTATAGCAGTAAGGTGACCAATCGGTTTATCTAAAGAGGGCTTCAGGTAATATAAGTTGATCCGTACACAGGTGTTGTCTGATGTGCTACTACTCGAAGGGGTACCAACATGGGTTACAAGGGTGGCCAACAGATGTGCACTTAAGTACCTCTTGTATTTCCTGTGTGTATGAATCCCTCAACTATGGGTTTATGCATGTAATGACAAATCTTTGTGGCTTAAAGACGCTGGAATACGTCTCTACCCTGGAAAAAAAATTAACCCACACTTTTTGCCAAGGAAAGTGCTCTGATACCACTTGTAATATACTAGATATAAAATGTATGCAGAACAAAAATAAAATGCTAGTAATGGCAGAATAACAACAATATAACCAGAACATTCACCACAATAACACTAAAATGATATAAGAATAACAACAGAAATATCACTTTGAATATGAAAGCAATGTTCACAGGCCTCTTCGAGGGGGTAACCTCCAGTTGAGCAGAGCTCTATTACAATAATATCCAAGCTAGGGTTCTCATACTCTTGACTCCTATTTATACTAAAAAGAAGCATCTAGAGGAATATCCTTCTAGAAGCGGAAGCTTCTATTAGGTCTTCTTACATCCGCCTTATTCTATTTTATTGAAAGGCCTAATTAATATTGACCTTTATTGCATCCAAATATATTGTTCTACCTATGTGCGGATTAGGACCCTAACAGGTGTGGTCCTATAGGGGGTCTGAATACAGAGGGTTGTCACCCTCCACTGTGGGGTGGTCCACTAGGAGGTCCCCCACCATAGGTTTGTCCTCTAGGGGGGCCTCCTGGTTGAGTAGAAATTGTAGGATTGATGGGTTGTGGAGGCTGGTTCCATACGGTATTGGTTATTCCTAGGTAAGGGTGGCCATATAGGGGGATGGTGGTAGAGGGAACATTCTAGCCCCATGATGGTTTTTTTTTGATAGATGGGGATTTCCCCCTAGTTGATTAGTGCCCCCACAATGAATATGGCCCTGAGGCTTGGGTTTTCCCCCCACTGGGTGGTTTCCCCTAGTCAAATAAAGGTTGGATCCTGAAGTAGGAAATTCCCCCATTAAAAAGGATCTAGAGGTCGAGGTTTTCCCCTTGAGAAGATGTTGGCTGGATGTTTTCCCTAGGTACATGGGTTTTCCCCCATTGAAAGGCTGGCTCATGGATGTTTGTTGGAAAAAACCCATTATTATACTTCCTTGGGGAGTTAATACTATCGTTGAATGTTTTTTCCCAAAGAGGTTGGGATCGCCTCCTAAGAACAATGGGTTAAAGAAAGGTTTCCCCCAATGAGGGGTGTAGAAGGTTGTGTTCTTGAAGGTGGTGGTACAATGGTGGGGAAAACATATGATACATATGTCAATGTTGATGTTTGGGTTGTGGGAACATTTAATTGAGCTAGTTGTGATGTAGAGTAAATAGGGGAGGATTGGGGGGAATAAGTTTAAAATATATGGGAGATACCAGATATAGGGGGATGAGGGGTCCGTTTAGAAGCATGTGACTGATATGACAGTGGAGGAAATAATTCATAATGTAGTGGAGGAAAACCTTGCATCCTCTGAGACCTACAAAATTTTTGATAGTCCAATATTGAGATATGATAGTGACAATACTAAATCCAACTAATGAAAATAGAGAGCACACACTAACAAAATCTAGGAATCAAAAAAACAAACCAAAGCTTCTTGCCATGAGTGCACTAGTTGGTGATTAAATCTAAAATTGTGGGAACATGTGAGAAAGGGTGGAGATAAGTGGGTGGATTAGTTACATTGGTGGCCTTTTTAATATACTTACACCTTGGTGCAATATCCCTTATGTTCTATCCATTTATTTCCCTCTAAGGAGCCCGAGTGAGTTTGACCAACGTATGATCCAGGTACAACGAAGACTCCCCTTCACTGTCACCTTGTGTAAGAGCTCTAAATATTATGGAAACTAAGGTCACCAACTCATAGTCATCCCCTAGGAGGGTACATTCAAATGTCAAGTCTGACAGTATGGACAGGATATGAAGTCTGAAATTTATCAAGAGGATTGAGAATAAGAGGACTAGAAAAATCTTCAGAGGACCCTGAACATATTTGAGATTCATGGAGTTCCGAGACCAAATGTAAACAAGAGATATGTGTAACCCCTATGTGAGAGGGGGGTCCCAGATATGCCTATACTAAGGTTGGATTTAAGAACTCTTTAATATTATATGGTTTTTTTTTGTGGTCTTGGACAATTTACTCACTTGCCTTAGTCCAAAGACCCTAGACTTGGACTATTATTGGTGTTTCTTAAAAAATCAAAAGTCTACTAAATTTATTATTGCATGGTTACTTTTAAGGATATTTTTACTCATAAGGTAAAGTGAAATTGAAACCCATAAGGTAAATAGGACATGCAAGACTCGACTCCAAACAGGTGCAAAAGCATGAGATGCAAAAATATTTCCTTTCAATTAAACCTATTTAAAGAATGGAGAGGAGTATTTTTCATTTCTTGAAACAAACCACCCTAAATGCATATCAATTTAGTATGAAACTTTCATATGAAAAGAGAAACAATGTTTTCGCCAATTAATTTTGAAATTCCTAATCCAAACTCTAATCAGTTCAACTATGTCCAAAGCACTCAAAATGCAATAGTTTTTTTATTTTTGTTTTGAATGAAACTAAAAAAAAGTTTTTCTTTTCACTTTTTATTTCAATTAGTGATGTTCTATGGATGAGTGTAAAAGGGTCAAGAAACAAGAAAACAAAAACACACAAAAAACCCAATTTCATAATTAATCAAGTCTTCATTTACTTAACTCAAAAGTCCTTGAATGCATTGAAGAAAAATATGTTAAGACTTATGAGGAGAATATGAGGAAGGAAATCAAGAAAATTTTCTCAAGAGGATACCAATGATATGTAGGGATAGGTAAAGTAGATGATAAGGATAGTCCTTGATCAAGAAATTCTAGCAAATCATAGGCATATGTCAAACCAAAAATAAGGAAGACAAACCAAAACTTTAAGAGAAAGAAAGATAAAATACTGGGGCGGACTTTGAGACAGGTCTGAAGTGTTAAAGGAGACTAGGAGAAAGAGATTTGGGTGAGTTTTTTGGAGAATAAATCTCCAAAATTGGTATTGGGAAGGTTGGTCGCTCCCTTAAGAGGGAGAAAAGAAACCAAGTCATGACCAAGTGAAGGTAATAGGGTGAGAAAAAGGGATGGTTGCTACTAGTTAGCTAGAGAGAGGAGTTGGTCGCTGCCTTAACAAAGGGAAGGGGTGACCGAATGGTATATGGTCACTCTGTGTACACTCGGGTGGGGCAACCAAAGCCAGTAGGCATAAAATGATTAGATTTTGTATGGGATCTATCAGATCCAATGTGGAGGTTCTTTCAAATAGTCCGAGAAGAGAGTGAAGAAAGGGTTGGGAATTAGATTAGGACACTAAGTGGGAAAATATCTTAGAAAGAAAACTCAAAAAGAAGGAAGTGAATAACATAAGGGGAAATTCCCCAGTATAGTCACCGGTCTATTGTAGGGATTTTGTGCCCTACATAAGATGAGCTCCCTTAGGTTCTTACTATACCTAAGATAGAGATATAAGTGCAAGATACAAAGTTTCCTAGATCTGATCTATATAAAGGATCACACCTTATTTTTTATGGTTTTCCTTGCATGCTCTTGGTTGGCCTTTAATTCCACAATCATTTCTACTCCAAATAATATAGATCTACACATAAGGAAACAAGAGACCTTCCAAATATCAAAGAAATCATATAGACATAAGATCTACTAACAAGTCATATCTCATAACATTATTAGACCTATGAAAATGGGAATTTATGAACAAATAACCAATCATATAGAGGGAAACACTTAGTACACTTTTTGTTAAAACATCATAACAACAATATAGCTTAAAAATGAAGTAGTTGATAAAGATATCCCTCTCCAAGCTCTTTTCCCAAGCCTTGAATCCAAACCACCAACATAAGTTTGTTAATATTTTCTCCTGCCTTCTCATAGGAAATGGCTTAGTTTTTATATGACTTTAGGGATAAGACCAAAGGGTAGGTAGGATAAGATCTTCGAGCTCTCAATAGAATCCTTCTAGAGACTAGACCCTAAGAAATCATAGGAGGATCTCATCTAATTGAAACTATGTCGAAAAGTGGAGCTTCTAAGTGCAGTCATGATCGATCCACATAGACATTGAGACCAATCACCCCAAGAAAGAATAGGGAGTACGACCAACCCCTTCGGTCGCCCCCTTAAGGAAGGTCAAGGGAGACCAAAGTGAAATTGAGATAGAAAATGAGGGAGAAAGGGATTAAAATGTTTTTTTTGAGTGTATGACCTCAAGGGGATGATGTCCCAAGGGTTAGGGTGTTAATAACTCTATAACAATAGGTTTAGAAAGATGTGTATTTTGATGCCATGTAAAAAGAAAGTGACATATGATAAATCTACTCATTTGTTCTTCCGACATGTATGGATTCATTTTGGGTTTCCCACGTCCATTATCTCCAATCAATATTCTCAATTTTTAGGGGAATTTTGGACAAGCTTATGGAAGCTCATGGACATCAAGTTGAAGAGGAGTAATAATTTCCATCGATAGACCCACATGAAGACATAGGTGGTAGAATGAACAATGGTTCATTTTCTTTGAGGTTACTACAAAAAACATCATAAACTTTGGGATGAACAGTTACACCATCTCCAACATGCATACAACTGAGCCTTGAGATCTTCCACCCATAGTTCACCATTTGAGACATGTTTTGGGTATCTACCTAAGAATACCTTGGAATTTAAAGTTGGGAAATATGTTGACTCAAGTGAACAAAGAGATAAACAAAAATCTTGCAAGTTCATCCAAAGAATTCAACAAGTACACTAGACAGTCCAGGGACGATTGGAAAAAATTAATCCCAATATAAGGCAAGGCATGACAAGCATCAAGTAGATCATAAATTCCAAGAAGGTGATCAAGTATGGCTTCACATCAACAAACATAGGTTGAAGGGTGAAAGAAATAAGCTTAAGCACATTTGGTATGGACCCTTCCCCATCTTAGAAAATATTGGCACAAATGCTTTCCACCTAGATCTACCACCATACATGCAAATATACTCAATTGTGAATGTAGAGAACTTAAAATTTATGAGCCTCCAATGATCATGGATCAAAGGGAGAGTGTTTCGGTACCTTCAGTTGATTATTTTTCTCTTGATTACTTGGACGAGTTAAAGGAATATATTATCCTAGACATAAGGACAAGGACTTCACATAGGGGTGATTTTGAATATCTTCAAGTGGGCCTTAAAGGAACGGATCTAAGAAAAACAAGGTGTATTAAGAAGGGGAAAGTGAGGGAGAAATTACCTCGCCTATTTGTTAATTGATAAGGATTTTGGTGGTCCAAAATATTCTTAATGCGGAGGAATGATCCAGAAGGATCTAAGAGGAAAAAAATTTAAAGTCCTCAAATCTTAGTGAAAATGACACCAAGGTGAAGAGATTTTCGCGAGCTTTCCAATGACGCAAATGTCACCATAAACAGATTTCAAATGAAAAAGTTATATCCAATCAAATTTTTGTTCAAACTGGTTAAAATTCTATTGGAATACTTGGGGGGGGGGGATGAATCTATATGATCAGTTTATACCACTTTTAACCACAATATATATTCTTTCACTTTATAAAAAAAATTCAACAATTTATCATCAATGCATCATATATGATTGGATTCAATATATATATATCATAAGCATGTAATCATAAGTAGAATCACATCAACATCACATCAAGAACACAATACACAAGTGTTTACGTGAAAACCCAAATGGGATAAAACCATATAATTCTTTCTTATATATATCAAGAATCAATTCATAGGAAGCACCAACTTCCCAATTCTCCATATACAATTGGAAGGAGGCTAAAACCCCCTATTTATAGTCTCCAACTTGAAGGAACCCACAACTACCTGAATTTTATGGCTCCAAACAGAAGGAGGCTACAACCCCTTGGGTTATTTGACTTCAACTAGAAGGTGGATACAACCACCTAGTTCTTAGGCTCCAACCTAAAGGAATCTCCAACTCCTTGATTCTTCGACTCCAAATGGAAGGAGGATATAACCTCATTTACTTGCCCCATCCTTCCACCTTGAAATATAAGTGTAGATCAACTATCATAGACTCTGCCACTATCACTGCCACAAACTTTATCACTGTCATTTACACCATCATTGTCACTGTCACCATCACTATCAAATCAACCTGTCCAACCTGTCACTGTCTCATTCACGAAACCAGATCCACTCTCATCTACATTAAACTGATGCCAATATCACCAAGAGCATATCTCAAACCATATTCTCAATGTTACCAACAAATTCCTCTACCAAGCATGCACCAAGATCAACACATACCATCACAAGATATGTGTCTCAATCAAGTACCAACCTATACCATACATCAACCATGCATCAACCACGTACCACAACAAGTGCATAAACCATGCACCACACATGTAGCATAGACCATGTACCAAGCATGTACATCAACCATGTAAATTCACATCAATATGTACCATACCATATACCATACCATGTACCACAAACCATATGCATAGAAATGTATCTCAACCATATACCATATCAAGCATCAATCCCGAACCAAAAGATACATCAAAAATGAATAATGAATCATGAACTAGACCATCAACCATGTACAAGTTGTTCCATATACCATATCACCAACCATATGCAGGTATCTACCATGTCATCACTGAAGAATCTCAAAGAACCTATGAATTCCCCTCATGCATACATCACCATACAACATGAATATCTCTTAACCATGTACAAGAAACTCAAATATGTGAGCTATAAGAACCATATCAATAAGATACCAGACATATGAGTGCTCCTTACTTAGCCAACCATATACCATATCCAAGTATAAGACCAACAATACCAAGAATGCCTCAAGCATTAACCACATCATATGCAAAAGTAACCATCAAAACAAACATATAACCATACTAGAACTTCTGTAGCTGATTTGAACTTGTAGAATGATGACTTGTGTACTTTCTTCAAACTTCAAGGATTTGCTACTAACATTTTCCCTAATTTTCAAGTGCCTCGCTAGACAAACATAGGGAAACCAATGAGTTCCTCACTAGACAAGTATAGTGCAACAAGTGAGGTCCTCACTAGACAAGTATAGTGCAACTAGTGAGGGCCTCACTAGAAAAGTATAGTTTAGCCCATGAGGATTACCTACATTAGGGTTTCCTTAGTTTCTCTTTGAAACCCTTCCAATAAATCTACTAGCAGATCAGACGATTGATATTTAATATCTCATTGAATGTATGGTCCCACCCCATCTGGAGGCTTCAACGAGATCAACAGTCATGACTTAATCAAGCACTGGGATGGATGGCCCTTAAATATATCGGGAATTCAGTGCTCCGGGACTTTGGGACATTTTAACTCCTGTGTCATTCAAATCCCCCGAAGTGATAGCTGCCAAAGTACTTACCCTGTCCTTCCACTGTTTAATCTAATGGCTAAGGCTTAATTAAGCGTTGGGATGGACGATACCTAATCAATTCATGACTTTGGTTCTTCGAGACTACGGGACATTTCCACTCCCGAATCATTCAAATCCCTCAGAGTGATACCTACTGAAGTGCTTACATCATCCTTCTATTTCTTGATCTAACAGTTGATAAAGTTCCCGAAGGGATATTATATCGACGGTTTGTGTGAATTTGTTGCTCTGATACTTCAACACTTTCGCTGGTAGAGACATTGGACACCCCAAGAAGCCATACTCCTGAATATGACATGGCATGTTGATGTCACCTATGACGACGTGTACCCATGGCATGTGTGCCACATGTCACTAAAAAATGAATAGGTTTGGGCCCAAAAGGTACTGAATCTGGGAGACATCTGTCCCCACATGGCACCCTTGCCATGTTCCCTACAACATGTCATCCATCAAATAAATGATCCACATTATTTTCTCTATATATGATGACTTACATGATTTCATGACGGTGGCTTTACACTTCGTGGTTTCGACACTTCAGGGCTTTGACACTTAGGGGCTTTTCCCATTCTCTAGTAATTGTCGGAGTGGTGAAGTTCTGAAGTTTTTAAACTTTTCTATCCTTCCAACATTTTTAGAACTAACGATTAACATTAATTCTTAATTACTTCCTTCAATCTAACGTTCGATGGGACTTCGAGACATCGACACTCTAGGACTTTGGGTAATATCAATTCTAGAAGGGTTCGATTATCCTGGAGTTAAAATTCCTGAAGTGGTCAACATTGGAGGACCTTGATTAATGGCTAAGATTTCACTCGAGCCTCCTATCAGATCGGATGACCAGCGGGACTTCATGGATTTGGCCTTTTCATGTTTATTCATGTATCCCATAATAATCAAAGTGGCACAGTTCTATAGTTTTTCATCTCCTTCTCAACTTCTATCAATGATTGTCGATCGATAAGTTCGATTTGACGATTGTGACTTAATCTCTCCCAACCTCTAGTTTAACCTTTATCTGGCAGTTCTCGTTCACCTACCTTCTAATATAAATATCCATAAATCCTTGATTCCATGGTGGTGATTTCTCCTGAATTCAAAATGGAATCGTCACAATTCTATGATCCTTTACAAAGGATCTATGTCTACATGATGCTCTAGCTTCTGCGCGAGCTCTGCAATGCTATCTCTCCTAAGATTTAATATTTCAAGGAAATATTCATTCTTAACCATAATACCCTATCCAACAGTTCTGACCCATACTATTCCAGTGTTTCAACCTAAAGCTCTGATATCAATCTGTAACGTACATGTTGCACACTCAACACACCCTAAAAGATTTTATGAAATTTTGTCACTTTTGGGTACCACTTGTTTTCTTTTGTTTTGTTGTATGAATTGAGTCCACTGTGGAGGGATTGCTAATTTTGTTTTCATATATTTTCATCGATCAAAGTGGATTTGTTTGAACCTATCAATGTGAAAACCTTTGTGTCTAAAAGAACTTGGAATTCTAACTAAGAATCTATAGCTAAAATTGTGGCTAGCGCGCTTATGTTCAGCGTCGAAAAAATCCATGCAGGTAAAATGACCACACAGTAAAAATAATCTTTGATCACTAATGTATCATCAACATCGGTAAAAGGTAGAGTAAATTTGTTCTAGTTGTTCACCAAGAATATTCATGGTTTAGCTGATTTCCCATCGACGTCGGTGAAATACGAGATGGCTAAACATTGACAAGAGCCATGATAAACCCTCAATAGTCGATGACAAATGCGTTTTTTCTGGGTCGATGAAATCTACAAAGGTTAAATCATTGAAAATTTATGCATGGAAACATCTCCAATTGCCGAACTCTGATGCACTTTCGGCATTGAAAATTTTCGAGGGGGTAAATCTGGGAGCACTTGGTTAAGCTTATCATTGATCGTTGATCCTTGATACTTTTTTGACATCAACAGGGTAGCAAATTTTGTTAAAATTATTAGCTAAGAAAAGGTCCCTGATTTTGAATAACACGATTAAACGAAGACACCAGTTTCAATCACCACGTATCTTTTCCACATATGTATTTCATACGACCTATTTTCCTCCCGAGTCACCTTAGGTTTCCCTGTGTCCTAGTCACACTTTTGAGTCATATTTCCCACATCAAATTTGTACAACAAAATGGATTGGTGTTAGATTTTTTTTCATTATATATCAATGAACAGTGTTTAAAGACAAGCCCCAACTCCCAATCCACCAGTTAGATTAGTGAAATGATGGGATGTTTTCAGCAAGAGATATGATCAGATTCTGCCATTTAATAGGCCAATTAATGTTTTTATCCACATATGTTGCTACCCCATGCACCAATTGAACAATGAGATTTTGAAATCATCGATAGAACACATTATAGTCTGCGCCCACACCGCCAACCTATGATCAAATTTAATTTTAAACATAATGAATATATGGCGGTAGATTTTGTAGAAATGCACTCATATCTCGGATTGAATAATTAATGCAACAAGGTAAGTATTATCTCTATTTAAATCCCTAATACAACTTCGAACACCTTCATTTTGCACACAAGTTTCCATTTACATAGAAGCTGAAGAAGTGAAGAGAGTGTCTCAAGAGTTGCGCTTGATTTTCAGACTTTCAAAACCAGGTTCAGCTAGTAGAAGAGGTATGAGTTAATTTTTATCAGTTCGACGGTCATAATTTTTATATATCAAAATTTGATCTATTACACAGTGTCTAACTATGTTCTAGATACAGGAAAAAATGCCTCCAAGAAATCAAATGACCAGATGCTCACCAAGGGCACTAAAGTTAAAAGAGGCAGAGATTGGTGAAGGTTCTTCTCCTAGCATTGTGAGGTAGTTAGAATATGCTCCTAGGGAGGAACCAGTCATTAAAACTTCAACCAAGAATACATTCATTCAACCCCTAGTTTTTTGTGATAGAAAAGTGACCACTGGATCTAAAATAATGCTCCCATAGTGGGGATATCTATTCAACAGAATCAACCAAGAGGATTAACGGGAGATCATCCAACACAACGACCTGGATGTAAGGGCACTCAACAACCAAGTTTTCTCGAACATTCGACGGTCATGTTTTCACATGGTAGCTTGCCAAACTCCAGTTTTTCCATGCATCAAGACCTTGTGTTGGTTAATTGATCACATAGACGCACATAAATTCCTTATCAACAATGAGAATAGTGAGTGTGTCATATTTTTTCTCTCGACAAAAGTCCAGAAGTATTACAAGATCAGGGATCTGGAGAAGCGGTTCAACACATATTTTGTGGTGAATTTCTGTGAATTCCACAACATTAGCCAATTGATGGCCTTATGGTGGAAGGATGACAAGAAATTTACAAACCAGAGCAATGACTAGTATGGGAAAAAACATGAGGGAGCCATATATTTACTTGATGGATCTCATCTACTCATTATACGGGGAAAAGGACTACGCCAAATTCTCAAAAGGCATGGATTCCCCTAGAATACATGGTGGCTATTTTGGGGAGTAGTTTCAGCTGGGAAGAAATCATCTTGAAGAAATTGAGTACCAATGTATTGTAGGCTCAAACATCGAAAGAAGGAGAATGACCCACTTGTCACATGGCCTCGTATTTGTTATATGTAATATGTGCAAGGAATTTCTTCACTAGTATGAATTTGAGTTGGCACATTGCAGAACTTGTTGTTCATGTCTACTTCAACATCTTATGGGAGAATGGGTAAAAAAACTCTTGTTCCCTTATTTGCGATGAATTCATCACTGAGGTTTATTTCATTATATTTAAAAAGGAATTCCTAAGGTTGTCTATAGCAGCCAAGAAAATGATCTCGAAGGTATGACATTGATATATAGATGAACACACAACCTATATCAGGGTGTTCAGGGCCACCAGAGCACCACATTTTCTCCTTACTCATTTCCTAGACCAACTCATTATAGGAGAAATATTTTATCAAAATATGCTAGAGGGCTATAAGGCCACTTTAGTTAAGGACAAGAAACGAGCATTTATACCCTACAGTTTCCATGTGGGTTTTATATAGTGAAGGACATTCCTCAAGATAAATAAGAGGGTTTGAGTCATCTAGAATATAGGTTCCACAAGCATGACCCAAAAGGTCTTGTCCTCCAACACACTTCACAAGTCTCTTCCTGTTGGCCATATGTGCATGACCAGTTCGAAGATGAGATTTTTATAGAATGTGTTCAGGATTGGGAGGAGGTATTAAAAAGGAAAGCTAACCCAAACATGACCAGGTTCAAATGTATGAGAATGGTTGAGAAGGTCGAAACAATAGAGCAGTTGGATCAATAAGCTCTCAGGGTTAGAGAAGAAATCAGAGCAGCAGAAAACATAGAGACACAAAGGAGAGGGTTGTTGTTACTAGAAGGATCCCAGAGAGTGATCGATCATCTAGAGAACAATCCTCAAATCATATAAATTATGAGGATCCCCTCGGAAAAACCAATTACAATCAAAGAGGAGACAAATGGCTCAGAGTCGATACAACTAGAGGAAATAATCGGTCTGGAAAACCCCAGAGTTCCATAATCACAGATTAGATCACTAGTGACCAACCCAGTTTGAAAGTCAAATAACACCAGGGGAAACAAGTGTTCCAAATATCCTATTTGATCTAATAACCATCTATGATGATGAGGATATTTCAGACGTCTCACTAGTAACTTTGATACCAATTACAGAGTAGAAGGAACCTGAGAAAAAATCTTCTCCAAGTCCTGATGCATCAACTCAAAACCTCTGTCAGGCAACCATGAGGCCAAAAGTGTATTAGACACTAAGTTTCTTGACCTGTTAGGGACCCCGAAAGATATCTTCAGAGAGGAGATAGAAAGAGGAAGTGCAACAACAATATATCGACACTTCAACAATCAATCACCAAGTAAGTATTGAACCTATCACTGACTCTTCAATTTTGGTCAATACCTCACGAGTTGATGAACAACAAATGAAGTTTGAGCCATCAAAGAATATGAAATAAGTAAAAGAACTAGTCCTAGAACAAATACACACAACAGGGAGCCTGGGAAACACTCTAACCTAGGGGGAACAACAACTACTTGAGCCTGTTGATGAGGTCGTCGATATACAAGCGATCACTTATGATAGGAAAAGGAAATCTACCATGAAAAGGACCACCAAGAAGAGAAGACTCACGTTGGATAGCTCAATTCTCATCACCACAGAGGAGAAGTTTCTCAGTACAAAACATGAAAAAACATTTTAGCTCATTGGAAGAGGGATGGATATCACTGATGCCACATTGAATCCATCAAGGTGAGATGAAAAGGAACTAACCACTGCACCAAAGGCGCTAGATAATCTACACCATTTGGAAAAATACTATCAAGATTCGATGCAGGCCACGATGTTTCTAAAGAGTGAATTCCAAGATGCTTATTCAAAGTTCACAAGAGAAAGACATATTTTCACTACAGGTATAGTTGATTTCCAAGAATATACCCTTATGGCACTGGAAAACTGCAAGGATGTGGAGAGATGGTATGAAAAATCATATCAAGCAGTAGAAAGAATTGACTACATCAGTGCAGTGTAGAAGGGATGAGAGAAAAAGGAGCATGGTATTAGAGTTCTAAGGGATAGCAACATCTCTCGAATCAGGAAGCAGTCCAATACTAGTTAAGTATGGCCTAGGAACCTCAGCGATAGATATAGAATAAGTGGAATGAGTGCAAAAAGGGCTAGGAAAAAATCAATCGGGATATGAAAGGCACTGGCCTCCCAGAATTTGGCTCATCCAAAGACCTTGTTGACCTACATGACATAGTCAAGTGACATGCAAAACAAGAATCAACATGGGAATTGGAGACCGCATAGGTGGAAAGCATGGCACCAGGTCAAATACAACAATTTATGGAACATTTGATCAAGTCTCATGTAGTTCTACAGTGGTTGAGTGCCAAGTTCATCAAATACAAAGAACATGTAATAGAAGTGAAAGAAATCTTGTTATCCCCGATGGATCAACATAGGTTCCCATATGCTAACACATGTGAGGATATCTTCATCAAGTGGTCAAAATATGAGAAGAGTCATCCACTCCAGTAGAACCATGAGATGATTTCAAGAGAACAAAGAGATCAAGCGCCACATGGCACTATTTTGTTTTACTTAACTTAAACTTGTAGCGATTATTTTTAGTTAGTGATTCTTTATAAATAAAAGGATTGGCCTTTTAGAAAAGGTCGATGGTTTTAGGAAAAGACCCTCTTTTTGGGAATTGTAAAGAATTATTTCTGAACAACCTTAATTGCGAAGTCTTGTTTAGGACTAGAGACAAAATTATGTTTTTCATCAAAAGCATTATGTGATTAGATTGAGAAGGAATTATTTCCAACTTTTATTTCAGTAATTGATGTTGTAACAAGTAATATTTTCTGGATCTATTGATAAGTTATTTGTTTCAATATTTTTGAAGTTCTTTTGTTCTTAATGATTGAAAGAAAATCGTTGTGTTAATGTATGATTGATGTTAAATCTAAGGAAACTATTTTTCTTGCAATCATATTATTACATGCGTATTTTTCTTACGATAATTGTATCTCAATCAATGATGAAATGCCATCAAGTTAATGTATTAGTACTAGGATTGTAATAGGTGTGAATTTCTTTGTCTGCATGCTTCATCATGAGGGTTATCCCAAGCTCAGCCTTCTTCAGTAGTTAAGAATCCCTTCTATCAGTTGGTTTATACCAACACATATCATTTTATCATACTCATATAATAAAAGAAAAGACAAAAAATAGAACGTTTAAATTGAAGGAGGAACTTTCATAGGAAGATATCCTGTCAATCACCAAGTAAATCCCATTGATAAATTAGCTAGATCGAAAGATATGGAGAACCATTCCACCATCAAACGTTGCAGAGTCTAATTGGTCCACTAAGGTGGGTTTGGTTCATGTTGTTGAGTTAAAGGGATCTCAGACCCCTCAACATAATTGGTGCTAGAAGGAGGGCCTGAATGAATTAATGGATAAAAATATTCTTGATATAATATTTCGCATAGCCGAAAAATTAAAAACATCCCACATGCACGACTAGTCATTCTCAAGATAACCCACATATAGAGAGTACTCCTGAAATGACTAACTCACCCTAGCATGAGGAAGAAAAACTATTCCCTGAAATACCTTATGCTCTTCTCCACGAGGAGTTGAACCAATTTAGAAGAATCACAAGAGCTTACGCTTGGAAAAATGGATCATTTCCCTTAGACCCATTAATTCCTCATAGAAAACAAGTAATTTGGTCGATACCCATGACCAGATTTTTGTTCACACAGTAGAAGACTTGATAGATTTTTCCCTCATTGAGGTAAAACAACCCCTCAATCTAATCCTCAAAACACCAGCTGGTAACTACTCTGAGTCAAACGATTTCAAATTCGACGAGGAAGGGTTCAAATCGGATCACTCAGTTTTATAATCAGACAACATGTAGGATAAAAATGACAATAATGAAGAAAGGGGGAATCCACCTCCAAATAATCAACCTTGGTTAGCCAGAGATGCTCTAGCAATCCCAGGATGGGTACATAACCTCCCTCGACATCTCGAAAAATTACTTCCCAAGTTTTACCTTGAAACCTATGGATTTCCTAAAGACCATATTAAAAACTTCATACTAGCTATAAAATTGATGAACGCACAACATGAGGGCGCAATATGTGGGTTTTTTGCCTATACCTTTGAGAATTAATCCTCGACTTGGTGTTGGATTAATTCCTCTTAGTTATACCTTTAACATGATTGACCCAGGTTCATGTCTACTAGGGTTCCAACAAAGCCTCTAAAACTGTCGACCCTCATGGTAAACTAGAAGGCAACGTAGTGCACAATGTACATTGTGTTGTCTCACCGGAGATAGTCTTAATCGATGACTGGAATACTTAGGATTTTGCAATCTAGGACTAAATAGAGATCTGTGAAGTATGCGCTGAGATTTATATTTAAATTATTAAAGCAATATACTGTCATTCCCAATTATGTATGTGATGTAATCAAACTCATTAGCTCATTCATTTATCATACTAACATCTACTCATAAATAGAAAAAGAGACACAAGAATTCAATCACATAATGTAGGTTTTACCATGGTTCACCCTGTTAGAAAAATAGGACCGTGGAGAAATAAAATAAAACAAATGCAGAAACAAAATATAGAAGACACACAATACAAGAGAGACACAGATTTATGTGGTTCACCCAGTGTAGGCTACGCCCACCAGAGAAATTGCCAAGTCCTTCCTTTATTATTATCCAGCAAATGAAGGGATACAACGTACAACAAAACACGATGTAACTTCCTCTTATTTCTCTCATAGTCTCCTCTCTCAGAATACAATATTCACCATCAATCATAGCCGTGATACATTTCCCTCATAAAAGAGGGTTTCCTTCTAGGGAAAAAAACCCTAACATAATCTCTAGTGTTAGATCTGTGACCTTATAATGAATGGTCTAGATTTACAATGAAATTACAATATACTTTTACAAGGCAATTTTTTCTTCAAGGGCTTTTCCCCCGAACCCCCGCTGGGGTCCCACTTTCCCCCAGACCCCCCAGCTGGGGGGATAGCCCCCCGGACCCGGTAGAGGGGGTACCCCCCCTCTACACTCCCCCGCGTGGAAGAGTGTACATACTTCTGGGGTGTAAATACTTCATGGGGTATAAACATGGATGAAATAAAGGACCTCTGAATCAAGAAGATAATCAAGCTCCACAACCAACACACCCCCCCCTAGGCTACTTCCACAAATATCTGGCTCTCAAGCTCTTATATTATGGTAGTTCCAAAACTAGAGCACGACGTGCTTTACAACTCCTTCTCAATTGGGTCAAGATCTATTATCAGGCGGACTAGATTACACCAGACTCCTCAGCCTATGATCTAACCCTTAGGATCTACCCTTCTGACCCTTTTACAACTCAACAACCTACAAAATTAGGTCATATGATAGAGTATTACAAACTAGTTATCAAAATAGGACTCCTTCCTTCCGTTGTCTCTTTAGACTAAACTACTACCCTCCTCTATCATCTAAGAATTATTCATTATAGACAACTAACACCTATCTAGACCTCCTAGGTATCTATATATACATTTCTGGCTCATCATCCATTACAATGTATTTCAAAAAAACCTTAACCTTAACATCATTAGGTCTTCCATGCATGCATGCGTGCTACTCTTCCTTCCAACTGTCACTTTCCTTGTGCATGCCTTTCTTCCCAAAATAGCCTTTCTTTATGATTTTTCCTACTTCCAATAGTCCCCCAACACTAACATGTGGCTCATCGTGAGCCACCTAACCCTTGTGTGCTTCGTTGATCTCCCTTGTGATCGCTTGGAACTTCTCCATGAGATTTATTTCTTGTGTTTGGGCCTGCATGGTGTTCTTCTTGAGTGCGTCCAATATCTGCATTGCAATATCGTCATTGACCATCCTTGCACATTCTGCTTGGGTTTGTGACATATATGTTTTGGCTTCTTTTTCCTGTGAAATGACCTCTTCTTCTCGCTCCTGGAGTGGTTCCATTTGCGCCTGGTGCTCCTTTTTATGTGTCTTCATAGATATGAGTTCCACCTGCAGTTTCATCATGTCCTGGACTCCTTAGATGCACTCTTTGATCAAAATTTTCCTCTTCCTCTGCTTTAGGTCCTGAATCATTTCACTTATCCTTTATTCTCCCCGATCCCACTACTAGACCTGTTGATCCTCTTCTAGATTCGTCCAGAGTTATGTTTCTTTCTCGAACAAGTCGACCATCGCATGGACTTGTCATTCTATCCCATTTATCTGTGCAGTTTCCTCCTTCTGCCTTTGCTCCCTCACCTCCGGTGGAGTGGTAGGTGTGAGCGGATCTCGGAGGTTCTCGATCTCTTGTTGGTATTGATCGATTATCTACACAATATACACAATCTTCTTTGTGAACATGAGTTAATCCATCTCTGCATTGTTTGGTATCTTCACATAGGCTATGGCCACTTTCTATTCCAGTCCCTTCATGCATTCCTTCTTCTCTTTGGTCTCAAGCTTGGCCCGCTCTAGTACCAATTCCAAGTTGTCCCAATCATCCTTTGTCTATTGCAATTTCATTGTCTCCATGTGTGTGAGAGATTGCACCTCCTGTGTAATGTTGACTTACAATTTATAAAGTGCCTTGGTTGGTATCTACGTCAATACCAACTGTAGTTGAGCCAACTATTTCAAGGATGTATACCACACGATTTCATCTATGTGCAACATGCTGGATGTGACGTGAAATGTTGAGCTCGAGTGTGTTGTCATATGGATCCTATCCTTCTCTCTTGATCCATCTTTACCTCCTATTTGTGATGCTAACAAGCCCATTTATACACTACTACTGACTGTCTTCGCTTCCCCGAGCTACCTGAGGAGACGTCGTATGTGTTCCAACTCTTCCTCAATTATGTCCCTTTGGTGTGTGACATTCTCAAAATCCTCGAGTGTGTGATCTTGGATCATTTGAGCCACCATGTCTACATCATCCTCAGTGATCTTGTATTCCAGGGGCGTTTTGTGTTCCTTTTCCTTCTTGCACGCACCCCCCATCTGGGTGACTATCCTCTTAATTTGGCCTTTCTCTTATGGTGTAGCACTTGATGTATTTCCCTATGTTGTCTTGACCTGTTTATGTTGTACCTGGGGCACCTGTGTGTTGTTCTTATTCCCTCTCAATACTCCTGTCTTGGATTTCCCCCTTTTCTTCTGATGTGACTTGTTATGACCTGTCCTTGGTTTCTTCGGAACTGTTACTTCCTTGGGTTGTGTTTTTTCCTCTCTTACCTTATCAGCATGTGTGTGTTCTTGTCTTACCTCCACCTCTTCTATCTTTGTGGGTATTTCTCGAATGAGGACTGAAATACTCCATTCGTATTCCCAATCCTTAATGACCATTTGTATGTCCCCCTCCTTGCTGCAGTAACAAAGTTTTATCCATTTATTGTCGGGGTCCTTCTACACCTAGATCCACATAGCATGTTTAGTGTATTTGAAGTTGGCTATGCCTTGATACTTTGCAACATATTCCAGTGTTATCCTCTAAGTTTTGGCGATGGTGTCTTGTAGGTCACAGAGATATCCTTCGAATATAGTTGCATCCACTTTCCTATTCTTGGCATCTGAAGTGGATCCAAGTGATAAGTATTGTGCTCCATGGCAGGTTTTGGGTCTAGTAGAAAAAAATGAGTACTTCGGGTCCTTCCATCCCATAATGGCTATCAAGATGAGTAGCCATGAATAATGAAATTTTGTCCCAAAATCCTACACATCCTTGTAGTCGTCTAGGAACATATTCAACAAATAAGGGGCCCAGCTGAGTGTGGTGCCCTCGACACATTTTGCTGCAGTTGTGACAACCCCAGCCGAGACTTCCTCCTTGTGTAATTTTCTAAGTAATTTGCACGCCATAATTTTTGTGGCCATTCTTGTCACTATGTCACTAATACGCTTGATAATGATTCTGCATGACCCCATTTAAGTGCCATATTTCTTCTTCATCTCCTCGGCTAGTGCTTTCTCCTTTGTTTTTTCCTTGAGAAACTATGCATGATACATGCCCTGTGATGGCAACCCTGTGATGTGTGCGATGAGCTCTACGTCTATTGAGATGAGTTGTTCTAGCCATATATATCCGCCATGTGTGACTGCCATAAGATTCTTAACACATTTGTTTTCATAGTGGCCTCTCCTAGAGTGTGGTAGGTCCAATAGACCTAGAATCCTAGTTTTTTCCATCCCTTATGCCCACTAGATGAGTTGATGGATTGGTTCCCCAAAGGATCCTATACCCACAGACTGTAGGCATATTTTCTTAGCAAACTATGAGAAATTTTTCATGTCCGTTACATCATGGTCTAAGTACTTCACTTTCTCTACATATCCTGACAAATTGTTTGGTACATGTACCTCTTCTGGTATGCGTGAAAATAAAATTGTTACGGCGGGTTGCCTGCGTGGTGACCTAGGTATCGTCTCCTTGCCCTTTCATTGTGGTGGTTGGATCGAAGTTCTAGCCTCTATTGTTCATTCTTCGACATAATCCTATGGTCAGCTAGTGACATGCTCCACTTATCCTTCCTGTGACTATTTCGACATGGTTTTTTGTGATTCTTCTGGCGCGATCATTTCTTCTTGGTTTGGAGCCGTCCCATTGACTCCTGGAGCTTCTATAGGGTTTTCGGGTTCCACTTGGATTTCTACGTCCTCATTTTTTCAGCCCCATCCCTCTTGTGGAATATCAATGTCCATGCTCACAGGTGCGACTTGCTAGATTTCCTCCTCAATAGGTGTGGGGCTTCCCGGTGTTGTATCATGCGATGGGATTTCATCCACATATATGACTTTTGGTAGCTGATATGGTTGTTGTTTGCTTCCCTATGGTTTCGATTGTGCTCTGGTACTACCTTGGGGTCATTTGGTAGTCTGGCTTGATTCTCCCTATTTGGGTGGTGTCATGGTGGTAAAGTTGTCATTCATCGAGCTCAATAGCCCCTATAACCTTTGTAACCTTCGCTCTCTACTGCGTATGCTCTATCGCTCTGTGCCTTTTCAAATTTTGCAATAACCTTTCTACTCCCGTGTCTCTACTTTGTATCGGCGTCCTATGAATCTTTTTGGAGATGTTACTATGATTATGCTTTAATTAAATCATCGGTTCCTTTGTACTTGTCATTGATTTACCTTGTCGTCTCTAGTTGGCATGATTAATGTGACATCCCATCAGTAATTTTCGGCATTCAATTCCGATAGTCGTCGTCACTTAGAGGTTCCTTTGTCATATCCTCCTTTCCACTTGTTTTCTCTTTGAACTAACCATTAGCCTTGTCTCCATTGGGCTTGTATTGTCAAGCGTGCATGCTCATTCGACTTCCAGCACATGCTCCTTCTAGTTTTGGTGCACTATACCGTTTTTTTCCCTTTT